>OX381709.1:9831403-10320635 GCA_947462335.1 Harmothoe impar | reverse complement strand
AGCAGCTTCGATTTCAGCTAATGACATTTAAAATGTCACTGAAAGGTCGAAATGACATGTAAATGGATTTTCCTTGCATTCACTGGAATTAAATATGCTAAGATTCTCATTTTTAATTAGTCCAGTCTTTGCTTAAATGTCAAAAACCTTGCAGTGTATACCATTAGTGCTAGCCACAATGAGGTCTATTCTTCAGTTCAGTTTTCAGTTTTCAATATTTTTATTGGCACAAAATAGTCATATCACATACGTTTTTCTCAATATCTCAATAGATATCTCAAGTCATTCTAGAGCCTGAATGATTGCCATCCTACCCACCACTCCACAAGTAAAGGTGTACTTTCTTATTGGTTGTCATATCACCACAGAGTGTAAGACTGTGTGGTCGTGTCATGGTTCCATAGTCCTGTGTTCATAAGATAGCCCTGGTGCAGCAGCCATGGGGAAGGAGGGTGTAGTTATCTATTGATCCTTCATCATGTATCATTTTGCCTGCATGTAGAAAGGATCTTGGTGTACTTCCCACACAATATCAATACACCCTTTGACACAACATGTCTCTGTAGTAATCCTATACACGACTTTCATGTTTAGAGCTGATTGCTGCTTCTCAGATTTTCCCTGTAGTTTAATATGGTTTGCTGCCCATGGGTAACATGTTTCAGAATATCGGTGCTACATTAAACGGTTTGCTACTCCTCATTCTACTACTGTAATAAAATGATACTGAGAGCAGTAGCATGTATTGTGAATACTAGAACCTCAATCTCCCTTGACAGAGGTTCTCTCATTCATCTATGCCTTAAGCTTCAGACTATGGTGAAATCATCTGTCAATGAAGGGAAGGACAGAGGGCTGTTGAAGACAGAAAAGGGTACTATTTCCTTTCCGCATCAGTCAGTATCCATGCCACAATATTGTTCTTGGAAGTATCCATAATTTCTACCAGATGAATATGAATAATGTCTGAACTTACAGGATATCTTGCATAGAAGTCCATTCATATATATTCGAATCAATTTATTTTTGTGAAATGATATTTTACAGTCCACAAAGCTCTGTTTTTATTGGCACATTGGCTTGTGATGTGCCAGGTTGGTGTAGCGATTAATAATGGTGCATTCAGAATGAAATATCTGCCAAGCATAGATTGATTAGAACCTATGGAATCAGAAAGGAGAAAATTACAGAGTGAAAGCTGGTGTAGATTAAATAGCAGGATGGTTTCAGAGGTTAGCAGGTGTATGTTAACCAGAGACATTTAACGTCAGCTGTGAATCATAAAGAGACCACCCTGGACAGGGGAAGGTACTGAATAATTTTGTAGTAACCACTGCATAAGCATAAATGTGAGACATTAAGCAAATTTGTTATTGCTTAAAGTTATTTTTTTTCTTTCAATTTTGAGCTCGGTAAATACCACATGAATGCCACAAACGGTCGTAATGACATTTTTTATATAGAAGTGGCTTTAACTGAAATAAAAGATGGGTAAAGCAGTCTATACGAAACGTTTTTATCCATGCAGGACATTTGGTCCTGCAGATTTGTAAACCTGCAGGCCCGGCTAAATGTTTGCAGGCCCAGATACCCTGGGGAAATGTTCGCATCTAGAAATGTAGTAATAAGCAAGAATTGATATATGTAGAGAAAAATAATGTTTAATAGAGTTTACTGGTATATCTAAATCATATCAAAAATCATAGTTTATAAACTTTTGTGTGTTTTTTTAAGGCCGAAAGGCCCCGGAGGGGCCCTGGTGGTGAGCTTGCGAAGTACCAGGTTGAGGCATTATATTGTTTTCACTTGACAGGAAGTCAGTACGGGTGCCACCATTTTGTTTTAAGGGGTGCCGCCATTTTGTTTTAAGGTGTCACAACACAAATTTATGCATATGATGATAAGATAAATATTAATCAACGTTCGATCTCGAGGTTGATCATAAGCATACCTATACCCCCTAACATGGACCCAAGGAATTCAATGGTTCTATTGGTTTGTTGCTAAGACAGCTGGCTGCCTAGCAACAGCTATTCTAATTGTTTATCTGCCTAGCAACACCCATTTCCATGCCCCTGAGGTTGAATATAATCATACCTACCCCCCCTAACATGGACCCAAGGAATTCAATGGTTCTATTGGTTTGTTGCTAAGACAGCTGGTTGCCTAGCAACAGCTATTCTAATTGTTTATCTGCCTAGCAACACCCATTTCCATGCTCCTGAGGTTGTTTATAATCCTACCTACCCCCCCAACATGGACCCAAGGAATTCAATGGTTCTATTGGTTTGTTGCTAAGACAGCTGGTTGCCTAGCAACAGCTATTCTAATTGTTTATCTGCCTAGCGACACCCATTTCCATGCTCCTGAGGTTGTTTATAATCCTACCTACCCCCCCAACATGGACCTGAGTAATTCAATGGTTCTATTAGTTTGTTGCTAAGACAGCTGGTTGCCTAGCAACAGCTATTCTAATTGTTTATCTGCCTAGCGACACCCATTTCCATGCTCCTGAGGTTGTTTATAATCCTACCTACCCCCCCAACATGGACCTGAGTAATTCAATGGTTCTATTAGTTTGTTGCTAAGACAGCTGGCTGCCTAGCAACAGCTATTCTAATTGTTTATCTGCCTAGCAACACCCATTTCCATGCTCCTGAGGTTGTTTATAAACCCCCCCAACATGGACCCAAGGAATTCAATGGTTCTATTAGTTTGTTGCTAAGACAGCTGGTTGCCTAGCAACAGCTATTCTCATTGTTTATCTGCCTAGCGACACCCATTTCCATGCTCCTGAGGTTGTTTATAATCGTACCTACCCCCCCAACATGGACCTGAGTAATTCAATGGTTCTATTAGTTTGTTGCTAAGACAGCTGGCTGCCTAGCAACAGCTATTCTAATTGTTTATCTGCCTAGCAACACCCATTTCTATGCTCCCGAGGTTGATTATAATACTACCTACCCCCCCCCCCCCCAACAAGGACCCAAGGAATTCATAATAATTCCCATATTTTTGACGCAACAGGGGAAAACGTAGCATAGCGGGGATTTAGTGACATAAACAGCCACTTGGTGGCCACTACCCATGTAACAATATGAAATAACCCTACTGACTTATTATAAAACCTTATCATTGGCCACTTCCCCTTTCCCAATTCTGGCAATCCTACCCCCAAAATAATCAGCATCAGCCTTTCTTAGCAACATATATGAACCTGTCTCTGTGTTAAGCACTGACAGTGCTAGTCCCACTTAGTAGGACTCAGAACATTCTCCATAAAACTACATCTAATTCTTTAAGAAAGCTGTTGGTGTACTCAAAATTAGATAATCAAACAAATACATGTTAATATTTATTTGGAAGAGAAGGTCATAGTGATCCTTTGAGTTATGATTGTCAAAATCAGGCAAGGGAAAGTTTCCATAAGTTCCATGATAAATCGCTAAGATAATGCTATGCTGCTGCACTGGTGGCCACCTAGTGGCTGTATATTACACTAAATCCCTGTAATGGCACGTTTTCCCCTGTTGTGTCACATTTTTCAGTTATATCATCCTCCTGCCCTGTTTATATGGTGTCTTGAATGGGTCCCCTACAAATATACCAACCATGTAGACATTATGTTCCTTCAAATGCAAGAATTGCGGTTGTTGCCGCGTATAAAAATGCCTGAGGCATTTTTTCACGCGGCAACAACCGCAATTCTTGTTACATAATATTCAGGCTCTCTAGTTAACTCTCTAGAAACCTTAATAATGGTCCCATTTACAAGCCGTAAAAAAATGGCATGTAGCCCAGCATCACAGCCAGTCATTGGGACTGGCAGGCACAGACTTTCTGCCGGTCCGGCAGGCTTTTAGCCGGCTATAGTCGGTGTCCGGCACGTTTTCGTATAGACTGGTGAAGTGGGACTTTATGCAGCCAATTCTTTGCTTAAATGCTAACATTTATGCAGTAAAGAAAACATGGTTTGAGGCCAGGTAAAAGGTGTACAAAGGATGCTGGGGCTGGGAATCCAATCAGGCCTGGACGCACCTGTACCGGATGTGGGTGTTAGGTCTCACTGTTAGTCCCTTATTAATGGTGGTCAGGCTCACCACACAGCCACATTGGGGTTGTCACATAGTGCGCATTTATGTGGTGCCAACCTAGTAACAGGCATATGTGTCACTCCCCATGAATATACCTGCATCAAATTGTCTATGATAGAACCCTTTCAGCTACAGGTGAATAATTTTACAAACGGTGGTAACAAGAATTGCGGTTGTTGCCGCGTAAAAAAATGCCTCAGGCATTTTTATACGTGGCAACAACCGCAATTCTTGCATTCAAAGAAACATAATGTCGACTTGGTTGGTATGTTTGAAGGGAACCCATTCAAGACACCAAAAACGCAGGGCCGGGAAGGGGTTATCAAGGGGAAGGATGATATTACTTCAAATATGGCATTTCCTATGAGTCCATATTCCTTGGGTCCATGTTAGGGGGTAAGAAAATGTGTGTTGCTAGGCAGATAAAGTTGGCAAGGCAACCAGCTGGATTAGCAACAAACTAATAGAACCATTGAATTCCTTGGGTCCATATTAGGGGGATAGGTTTGATTATAATCAACCTTAGGACCATGGAAATGTGCGTTGCTAGGCAGATAAACAATTAAAATAGCTGTTGCTAGGCAACCAGCTGTATTAGCAACAAAGGGATAGAACCATTGAATTCCTTGGGTCCATATTAGGGGGGGTAGGTATGATTATAATCAACTTCAGGACCATGGAAATGTGTGTTGCTAGGCAGATAAACAATGAGAATAGCCGTTGCTAGGCAACCAGCTGTATTAGCAACAAACTAATAGAACCATTGAATTCCTTGGGTCCATATTAGGGGGGGTAGGTATGATTATAATCAACTTTAGGACCATGGAAATGTGTGTTGCGAGGCAGATAAACAATTAGAATAGCCGTTGCTAGGCAACCAGCTGTATTAGCAACAAAGGGATAGAACCATTGAATTCCTTGGGTCCATATTAGGGGGGGTAGGTATGATTATAATCAACCTTAGGATCATGGAAATGTGTGTTGCTAGGCAGATAAAAAATTAGAATAGCCGTTGCTAGGCAACCAGCTGTATTAGCAACAAAGGGATAGAACCATTGAATTCCTTGGGTCCATATTAGGGGGGGTAGGTATGATTATAATCAACTTCAGGACCATGGAAATGTGTGTTGCTAGGCAGATAAACAATTAGAATAGCCGTTGCTTGGCAACCAGCTGTATTAGCAACAAACGGATAGAACCATTGAATTCCTTGGGTCCATATTAGGGGGGGTAGGTGTGATTATAATCAACCTTAGGACCATGGAAATGTGTGTTGCTAGGCAGATAAACAATTAGAATAGCCGTTGCTAGGCAACCAGCTGTATTAGCAACAAACGGATAGAACCATTGAATTCCTTGGGTCCATATTAGGGGGGGTAGGTATGATTATAATCAACCTTAGGACCATGGAAATGTGTGTTGCTAGGCAGATAAACAATGAGAATAGCCGTTGCTAGGCAACCAGCTGTATTAGCAACAAACGGATAGAACCATTGAATTCCTTGGGTCCATATTAGGGGGGGTAGGTATGATTATAATCAACCTTAGGAACATGGAAATGTGTGTTGCTAGGCAGATAAACAATTAGAATAGCCGTTGCTAGGCAACCAGCTGTATTAGCAACAAACGGATAGAACCATTGAATTCCTTGGGTCCATATTAGGGGGGGTAGGTATGATTATAATCAACCTCAGGAACTATCAAAGGTTGATTTATATTATTGTTATCACATAGCATGAATTTGTGTTGTGACACCTTAATCCAAGAACGCCGCACAATCCAAGATGGCGGCGCCCGTTCTGACTTCTGGCAAAGTGCAAACATCATATACCTCGTTCTGGTGGTGCCTGGCGGCACCACCAGGTGGCTACGCCACCACTTCGGCATAAAAAGTATATGGGTTGTGTGATAACCGCTGTACCCCAGTAAAAAAAAAAAGGGCTGTGTTTTAAAATGAAGCCCTCTGGGAATGACTTAGGATGACCAGTGGTTGATTTTATAATGATATCAACTCTTTTCAATTGAAGGTTTTGAATTAACATTCTGAATTATAATTAATCCTTCTTACAGTTTACCTAATTGGCTTCCCATAAGAAATGGATGGGTGTTTACTGTGGTGTGTAGGTTGAATCATGGCTGCCGTAGAGTTTTGTGTATAAGCATGAGTCATGCATTTGCCTCTCTTTTAATTTTGACTAATCCTTTTAGCCTCAGCGAGGGTGTCAAAATTGCTAATCTAATGATGCAGTATATTAACGAAAGCTTGCATATAGGAGCGTCCCATCTATGGGTTTATCCTATGAGCCACACTAGTGGTCTGACTCACTTACCAGCCATGGCTTCTACACTGATATTCCTAGGCTCCCTATACGACCAGTCTCTCAGTCACTAGTGCCTAACCTAGTTAGTCATTTTTTGGCTCCCTATACAACTAACCTAGAATAATTATTATTGTCAGGTTGGTCACTACTGAACAACCCACCTTAGTCTTTTTATTTCCAGGGGGAGCCACTGAGTGGTCATCACAGGTGGCCCCAACTAGTGGTATACAAATACAACACACCAATGATAAACCTAGGTTAGCCACTACTGACTGACCCCTTGGTCATATTTAAATATAACTTTGTCATTGTGACTAACACTCATATGACCAACCTAGGTTAGTCTGTATTGACTAACTCTTTCAGTGTACTTGAGCATGTATGGTACTCAAGCATTTTCGGTAGATACAACAACATGGACACAGATGTCAGTGCCCCAATAATCAGGAAGTAAGTTGAGATGCGGGGTTGTTCTCATTCATGTACCGCTAACTCAGTCAGCCAGCAACCCAAACATAGTATCAGTTAACAGTAAGTGTAAATTATAATTCGCTTCCTGATACACCTGCTCCCCAACCAGCCCTCATCCTGCACAACTCATGCTGGTGTACATCCTTGCAGAACCCATTCACGGCAGAGTCTCATGAGGCGTGGAACACTCATCTACATTTTTTTAAACTTTGGTTGAAATAATGAACGAAATATCCATGTCAATTTTCTGCAGGCTGCAATAAGCCTTATAAGGTCTTTAGCCATGCTTGCAAAGTTGCCTTGTCTCCAACTTTTCTGATTCACCACTCAGTTCCAGTTGCACTTGTTAGCTGGCCAATCATACTCAGATTTTTTTTTCGGCAGTCTCGGTTGACCATCAGCTTATCAAGGAACGATGCACCGGGTTTAGAATTACCAATATCCATCAGGTGAGATCAGATACCTTCTTTTTTTTGTCCAAGACACCTTGCCAGGGATTTTTTCCTTAAAAACTATTAAATAATTGACTAGTAGTCAATTGTATATCATAAAGGCAGCTGTCATCGGGGTATATACTAATTATGTAAATTACATTGTTTTCTGGCCTGATAGAAAGGCTCAGACCTTGGTAGTTTTCTATTGCTTGAACCTTGCCCAGAAAATCTCTAATTTCCCATATGCAATTCTTGCCATATGTGGTTTACAGTTCTGGTGGACTAAAACTAGTACCAGTCAGGGAAAAGTGCATTATTGTGATTGCAAAATCCCCATGCGATCTGGTTCTTAGGGGTACTTTACTGTACCTAGATGTTTGAAGTATTATTTATAAAGGTTCTATTGAAATATTAAAACACTCATATTATTTTACCTTTGATTGTAAATACTTAAAAGCAACTATAGCAGAGTGCTTAATTACAAACTAAGGTTCAATGTGTTTCCTTTGCATTCATCTATCCATTAGCAATTTCTTTCCCTTTTCATCTGAGCTAGAACAACCAGACTGTTTGGATAAAATGTGGACTGTGTTTCTATGATACTTGATGCTGCACAGGTAACATAAAACTTAATACCATTCTAAGAAGCGCATTCCTGGCTTTGTAGTCATATTTCCAGTTGATATTGCGGTAGATAACACCAAATATAGCGCATCACAAGTGCTTGGGATACTATGCGTATCACTATACGTGTACCGGACTCAAGTGTACATTTTGTATTTATACTCAACTTTATAGTGTACTGAATACCTCAAGTATAGTATGGATGCATGAGACAGGTAGAAATGGTCGGTACCTTAGTGATGTAATGTGTCATCACAGACTATCAGCAGCCCCAGTTTAACAATTACAAGTGACTAGATGCCGTTTATACTAAGGGAGTTAGAGATGCTTTAAGCACTTAGAGCATATTAAGTTTTCTTAATTGTAACTTAAATCTACCCAGATGCCAGTATGACCTTTCAGTGACATTAACATCGCATTACTAAACTTAATGCCACTTAAAGTGTTTCTTTAGAGCATCGTGTTTTTTTTCCCAGCTACAGCTGCTGTTTGATGCCTTATAAGGTACAACATCGCCATGTATAATTGTACAGCAAGTGCCTTCTATCCTAACTTGACTATACAATGTGATGTTAAAAGTACTATCTATTATGGTAATATTGAGCTATTAAAAAAACTTACTTTTTTATCAGATAGTATACTGGTTCTTAAACGTAAAGCAAAACCTTTGATTGTAAATACGTAAAATCAATTATTGGAAAGTGTTGAAATACCAACCAAGGTTTAAAATATTTCATCCATCTTTTAGCGATTTCCTTCCCTTTTCATCTAAGCTAGAAGCACTAAACTATCAAAATAAACCGTGGGCTGTGTTTCTTTGATACCTGATGTTGCACAGTTAACATTAAACTTAAAACCAATCCAAGAGGCACAATTGTTGCTTTGTAGCCACATTTCCAATCGATATCTTGCGTTAGATAACACCAAATATAGCACATCACAAGTGCTTGGGAGTGTATGGGTATCACTATATTAGACTCAAGTGTACATTTTGTATTTACACTCAAATTTAAAGTGTACTGAATACCTCAAGTAAAGTATTGATGCATGAGACAGGTAGAAATGTTTTGTATGTTAGTGACATAATGTGTCATCACAGAATTACGAGTGACTAGATGCTGCTTACACTAAGAGAGTTAGAGATGCTTTTAAGTACTTAAAGCATATTTAGTTTGTGTTATTGTCACTTAAAGCTGCCCAGATGCCAGTATGACCTTTGAGTGACATTTACATGACGGACAGCAGTGTATTACTATATACTGTGTCACGTTAATACTATAAATACTAACAAGACCTTTATCTAATTCAACCCATAGTGCTTGTTAATGTCACTTAGATACACATAATCATATAAAACAAAAGATGAACATGAACATGATCTGCAGCAATCTCCATTAATCCCCTTTACCATGGTAGACCTTAACACACCTCAATACATCATTTACCTCCACTCAGGACTAGATTACCTCCTAAAGAACATTCCTGCCTCCTTACAGGAGAAGCTAATTGGTATTCCCCATATACCACTGCGGAGGTAGTAGGGAAGGGGTCCACTCAGCCAGAACATGGCTGTTTGTGGTGCATTATGGGAGCTCTGGTGGCAGGAAGAAGGGTGAGTAGTGCCCCCTGGTGGAGATCAGGTGTGATGTGCATTCTTGGGTCACTTCCTGTGTCAGGCTGGAACCTCATCATACTGGTCTGCAGCCCCTTATGGGATGAGAGGGTCAGCGCTGAGCTAATTACAAGATTGATCACCATTGTAAAGTAATGGTAAGGGCCCTTTGGTTATAGAGAGTCTTCATTGGAGTGCACTGGTATCATCTAAATCAGTTTTGTATGTTTTTACCATGTCAAAATAGCACATCTATTGGGGGAGATGAAGACATCCCAGCAAAGTTTCCAGGACATAATAACACACAAATGCCTACCTACCTTCTAGAAGATAAATCATAGGTGGAATTGTAGGCTTGTGTTATGGACATATAGAGACCCAATTTACCAAAAATGAGGAGCATACTGTAAAAGGCAAAGATGTATACCATCTGAGATACAAATGAGGGAAATGTAGGTTTGAGTGTACCTCTCTTATCCCATCCTACTACAAATATATATACTCCTACCTTTCCAAGCTCCTCCCTTTACCGGATATCTAATTCCCTTTCATCTTACATAGTTCTACCATGTAAATCTGAGCCTCTCTCATGTGCAGACTTGTGACCATAGCTTCACAAGGATTGGTCTTATGTATGGCTGTATCTCATGATACAAGTGTGTTAGATCTTACACTCCAGTGATGCCTTGATGGTTTCTGATCAGAGGATAGGGAGAGTGCAGACATGAGTAAGGAAGATAGAAGTATCACACCTTCACAAAATGGATTTTCAATGGACAAAAGGTACTAAATGTACAAGATGTATTTCATATCAAACACAGAAAGCCTGTAAAACCAGTATTGTATACCACCCTGAAAGGCCACTTAAAGTAGCCGAAACCACTACATAAGGGTCCTTGACTACATCACAAATGAGCATGTTATCAGTATCAATGTACATTTGAAGATAAAAGGGGAACTTTTTTATACCAATCAAAATCTTAATTGTATCCTGTGCATCAATTAATGATTCTCAAGAAAAACTGCTCCTATATAAATACACAGTGGTTTTTTTAATCCCTTCAGGTACTCCTGAACCATCTGCTATTTTGTGTAAAAAGGGACGAGACTGTAAAATAAACCCTATTTTAGTAGCAGACAGTAAAAGGTGTGAGAAGCTGTATGATACCTTACTTTAAGTCCAGACACAGATCTTGTTGCCAGACATCTAAATACACTGTCTGTGAGGTGGACTGCACATGTGTGGGCAGCCCACCTGTTCCTAACCCTTTAAGGGCGGCATGATACCTTAATGCATCATGCCTTGGTCGTCATGATTTTTTTTTAAAGTGTTTTTATTAAGGAATACAGTTATTATGTAAATACATAATCTGCCTCTGGACTCGGCAATGCCGTTATGCTGTCAAGGCCTTCTGATGGTTATATTTTTCTAACTAACTAAATGTGTAATGG
This sequence comes from Harmothoe impar, assembly GCA_947462335.1. Lineage (NCBI taxonomy): Eukaryota > Metazoa > Annelida > Polychaeta > Phyllodocida > Polynoidae > Harmothoe > Harmothoe impar. The sequence goes on along the minus strand of OX381709.1, from coordinate 10,309,627 downwards.
CGTCTTTATATGTTACATTTCGACAAATAAAACCCTAAAGATAAACAGTCTTTGTTTGTCGTTTGATGAGGGATGAGATGAGGATGAGTTTCACATATAATATCATGTCAAAATACAGGTATAAGCTTGTAATAACAACTTAGAAATTTCCATGTCTTAGAGTGGCAACACATTTCCACAGCATATTATGTAGAAATATTTCATATGGGCAATAACAATGCAATTATAGTAGGGAGTAAGGGCATATAGCCAACTTATTTTTATGACAGACTGAGATATTCAATCAGATCATGACCATATACTGGTCATTTACATAGCAACGGGGATAGCTCTTTTTTATCTTTTATTTGAAAATCTTCTTATTTTCAATCAGGCTATATACAGTTTTTAGCTTATTCCACCTCCTTATGGCTTCCCTGTGAAAACTGTGATCAACTGTGGGATTTCTGGACATCTTTTGTACATAGCGTAAACCATTTGCCAATCTGGTATGTCTTGGCCTAACATCCATATACAGTGGGTTAAGTCTGATATCAAAGGCATAAGTCAATAAGTGTATGTCTCTTCTATGTGATAACGGGATACAGCCACTCATGTTTTGCATTTGTACAGTTGTATAAAGGGGGTTTTCTTCTAATTTTACCTTATAAACGATTCTCATGGCTTTATTCTGAATATTTTGTAACTCTTTTTCAAAGAAATTCTTGCGATTATCCCAGATAATATCAGCATAATCAAAAACAGGGATGACTTTACTCTTAAATAATTTCAAGGCCCCAAATACATCTAAATATTTCCTAATTCTTGCCATTTGGATTACCCTAAAATTTGCATTATTTTTTGTATTTTTTCTTTGTTTTTCGAAAGTTAATTTATCATCTATTGCTATGCCCAAATAGTTGATGCATGAATGCAGCCCTGGTGAGTAACTCACCAGTGCTGCATTCAAGCATCATGATGATGCTATGGGGTTAAGACTTCCCAATGCAACTAGCTGGTGAGTTACTCGCCTGGGCTGCATTGGTGCATCATGACAACAAATATCATCTATTAGCAACATGCGTCCTAAGTGGCAGACGGTTAGAGTGAGCTGATAGGCTATAGTTCATTTGAGGTGAGAAGAAAAGGAGGAGGGGAGGAAATATTATCATTCCACCTATCATGATAGACTTTGATTACTCTGGTAATTTCACCTGTAAGGTCCACACTTATCTGCAACAGTCTCATTCTATCCCCCTCTATGGTCCTCTCTTGATAGTGGATCACAAGCAGGGACAACCATGTTGATGTCTCACAACAGGTCAGAACTCATACTGTGTTTACAAATGCATATTGAGGCGTGTTAAAAAGGTGTGTTTCAGGCAACCCGACCCTAGATTCAAAAAAAGGCCGACCCTAGCATTTTTTTCCCAATTTTGGAGAATTTTTTTTTTTTTTTGATTTTTATTGTTTATTTTTCTCAATTTTTACAAATTCTTTCAAAAAAAGCAAGCTCCCAGTGACCTCAGAGGCCTGAATGATTGATTAACTTCAGAAAATGGCTTTTTAAGAGGAATGTGCAATAACTTCTTGATATTCCTAGTCAATAGAGGAATTATTGAATCATTCTGGTGAGTCGCGAGTCGATTTCTCCATTCGCGACTCATTCCTGGTTCTCTCTTTGTCAAAAAAAAAAAAAAAAAAAAAAAAATCCGACCTACCTTCCCTAGAAATTCTGACCATGTTGCCTGAAACACACCTTTTTTTTTTTTGGCTTGATCAAACACCAAGACAGCTTCCAGATGACACTCACACATGTATGATTGTGTATTCTAGCTCTAAAGCTAGCTGCTCTAGAATGGTTTGGTTATGCTGTTGGTGAATTGCAGACAGATGCATGCAAGTTAGTTGAAATTACTATTTAAACAGAGTAAAAACATCTACCCATCCAAAGCTAATTTGTCATTTTCCCAGTATTTACTATTTGAGTAATGTGATGAAGTCCTTTAGATTTGAGATCACTTTCAAATATAGTTAGTGCTTTTAATAATGGCAAAATAGCTACAAGTTCTTGGATAACCTAGTTATGGCTGTTTCTCACAAACTTGGGCCAATGTTTTCGTCTCTGACTGGGTGCCATCTCTGACCAGCCTGAATAAAAACGCTTCGTTGCCCTGAATAAACCATTTCCATTCAGGCCGGTCAGAGATGGCACCCGGTCAGAGATGGCACGCAGTCAGAGATGGCACCCTGTCAGAGACGAAAACATTGGCCCAAGTTCGTGATACACATATGTTTGACCCCTTCCACGCGGTAAGCCAATATTGCACAAAATTGTATTGAGTTACAAGAAATCCAGTGGTGAAGGGCTTAATACCCATCCTATTACTCCAGCATGTGTTAATTATATGCAGGGAAAAGGTGAGAACTCAAAAAAAAATAGGCATTTCCTTTGATGGTTATGGAAATAAAGTGTGATCCATTTCTTTTTTTCACTTCTTTGACAGTTCAAGAGACTTCTCAAATTAAACAGTGCCAGATAAAGTGAGAAGCCTTTGTAAGGAGGGTGGGTTGGCCAGTAAGCAGATTTGATTGCCAAAAAAAAGGGGTGGACAAACAAAGAGAGAGACCAAGTAGGCAAGTAAACATTAGATAAATAACTGCCTGAGGGGAAGGTAAATTTGTTTGCACCCACTAACTTCATCTGCACTTTCATTAAAGGAGAAGAAAACAGTCAGAAAGTTTTGATCTGGTAAACTTCTTGGAACTACTTAACTGTACCTTAAGATGTTAAAGCCACTATCTAAAGCAAAACCTTTGATTGTAAATACGTAAAATCAATTATTGGAAAGTGCTGAATTACCAACCAAGGTTTAAAATGTTTCATCCATCTTTTAGCAATTCCCTTCCCTTTTCACAAAGCTAGAAGCACTAAACTATCAGAATAAACTGTGGGCTGTGTTTCTTTGATACCTGATGTTGCACAGTTAACATAAAACTTGAAACCAATCCAAGAGGCACAATGGTTGCTTTCTACTCACATTTCCAACCGATGTCTTGCATTAGATAACACCAAAAATAGCGCATCCCAAGTGCTTGGGGGTGTATGGGTATCACTATATCAGACTCAAGTGTACATTTTGTATTTACACTCAAATTTAAAGTGTACTGAATACCTCGAGTATGGTATTGATCCATGAGACAGGTAGAAATGTTCTGTATCTTAGTGACGAAATGTGTCATCACAGAATATCAGCAGCCCCAGCAGCTTAACAATTACAAGTGACTAGATGCTGTTTACACTATGTGAGTTAGAGATGCTTTTAAGCACTAAGAGCATATTAAGTTAATAATGTAATTGTCACTTAAAGCTCCCCAGATGCCAGTATGACCTTTCAGTGACATTTACATGGCATTACTAAACTTAATGCCACTTAAAGTGTTTGTTTAGAGCATTGAGTGTTTTTTTTCAGCTACAGCTGCTGTTCGATGCCTTATAAGGTAAAACATCGCCATGTATAATTCTACAGCAAGTGTCTTCTATCCTAACTTGACTATTTATTATGTGTTAAGTCACATAGATGACTATAATGATAATGGAGGGACATTCTGAACAGTTAAGACTCCAGACAGCAGTGTACATTCCTACACATTGTGTGACATAAATTTATACGGACAAGAGTTTTTTCTAATTCAGCCCATAGTGCTTGTTAATGTCACTTAGATACACATCATCATATAAAACAAATGATGAACATGAACATGATCTGCAGCAATCTCCATTAATCCCCTCACCATGGCAGACCTTAACGCACCTCAATTCATCATTTACCTCCACTCAGGACTAGATTACCTACTAAAGCATGTTCCTGCCTCCTTACAAGAGAAGCTAATTGGTATTCCCCATAGACAACTGCGGAGGTAGCAGGGATGGGTATGAGTGGTCCACTAAGCCAGAACATGGCTGTTTGTGGTGCATTATGGGGGTTCTAGCAGCAGGAAGTAAGGTGAGCAGTGCCCCCTGGTGGAGATCAGGTGTGAGGTGCATTCTAGGGTCACTTCCTGTGTCAGGCTGGAACCTCATCATACAGGTCAGCAGCCCCTTATGGGATGAGAGGGTCAGCGCTGAGCTAATTACAATATTGCTCATTGGTGTAAAGTAATGGTATGCATCCTGGAAACGACTTTCTACACAGTCTCCTTTGATATAGAATGTCATCTTGTTGCGGTGTACTAGTAGCATCTCAACATAGTTTGTGACATTTTTACCATGTTAATCACATTGGGATGAAAGGAACTTCAATGATTCCAGCAAAGACATAGTTACAATGGTAACATTCAAAATGCTTTCCTTCCCCCCAGAAGGTAGAGCAAAGGTGAAACCGGAGGCTTGTGTTCTCTGTATATATAAAGACTTCCTCCTTTCCCAAATGAGCAGCATACCATAAGAGGCAACTGTTTTTATATCATTTTAGATACAAAAGGAGGAAAATGGAGGTTTCAGTGTGCCTCCCTTATCCTATCCTACTGCCAATATGTAAATATACCTCCCCAAGCTCCTCCCTTTACTGGACATCTAACTCCCTTTCATCTGACATAGCTCTTTCATGCATAGCTGGGCCTCGCTTAGAGCCAGACCTGTAACCGTAGCTCCACAAGGCTGTATCACATGGTACAGGTGTGTTACAACTTACACTTGTGTGACACTTTAATGGTTTTTGATCAGTGCATTAGTGCAAACATGAGTAAGGAGGGTATCACTATTAAACCTTGACAAAATGGATTTTCAATGGAGAGAAAGTACTCAATGTACAAGATATATTTTCAAACACAAGAACATTGTAAAGGTAGTGTTCTATACCAAAATAGTCCCTCCTTGAAATAGCCTTCATGGCCTTTGACATCATCACTAATGAGCATGTGAGCAGTATAAAAGTACCTTTGCCGATCAAAGGGTAACTGTATTATAATGATAGCATCTGCGTTATTGCGTAGTGAGAGAGGACACTGTAAAACGAAACCTGCTGTAGTAGTCTACAGTAAAAGGAGAGAGAAGTTGTACGATACCTTACTGAACGTCTAGATACAGATCTTGTTGCTAGGCATCTTAATGTAATATCTGTGAGGTGGGCTGCACTTGTGTGGGTGGCCACCTGTCCTTAAGTAGTTGTCTGTTGCAGTGCTCTGATAGGCCATGGCTCATGTGAGGGGAGCAGAAAAGGAGCGGGGGAGGATGCGTTATCACTCTGCACACCATGATTGCTCAAGCAACATCCCTTATCTAGACCAGTCCCATGGTATCCACCCTTAGAGCAACTCAATGGTCACTTAATAGAGGGCCAGAAGCAGAGACAACTGTGCTGGTGTGTAATGACAGGTCAGAGCTCTTATTGTGTATTGTTTAGAACACCAAGACAATTCGAACCTGTATGATTGAGTAGTCCGGCTTTCTAAAAGCCTTTTTAGAACAGCTGCTATAGTATGACTAGGTCATGCTGTTGGTGAATTGCCAATGGGTGTATATTTGTTTGGTATTATTTTGTTGTTTCTACAAATGTTGTTATATCCCAAAGGTGTGAACATCCTTGAGATCATTTTCAAACATGGTTACTGCTGTCAGTGGTGGCAGAAGGAGTACAAGGCCTGGGTGAACTCATTTATCTTTTTAGTCCTTGTCCCATTTCTCTAACATGTTAACATGAAACAAGTGTGATAGATCTTTAAAAGCCTGAATCTCGGTACCACTGCTGTGATGGTTGGAGTGGAGCCCAGGCCGACATTCAGTCCTATATCAAAGGACAGTAGCGGTTTAAAGTAGCAGAATCACCGAACGTATCCCACTCAAATTTCTAGTACTGTTCTAGTCTACTATGTGGTTAAGTGAGATCGGTGAGAATGCCCCTTTAAGAGTCTATGTTCACTGCACCCTCACATCCAACTGCCAATGTTTACCCCTCTCCCAACTCCTCCCTTGTGCAGATAACTAACCCTCTTTCATCTTACATAGCTCTATCTTGCAATACTAGAACATCTCAGATTAAAGACATGTACCTGTAACTTGACAAGGGCTGGTCGTATGTGTGGCTGCCTCACATGAAGTGTGTTAGATCTTTCACTTAAAGCTGGGCCGCCAGGGAATAAGTTCAGCATTTTCTATACAAATACTAAAATAACAGTTCCACCAGAGAGCAGCAGTGTTTTGACAGGGGAGCATGGTCCAGCTACAACATATTCACCCTATCTTGTGCCTGTAAGAGCCGACCTCCCTGCCCTTTAGAGCCCTCTTGTGAATCAAAACTGAACTATAGTAGTGCTTTTGGCCTCACTTCAACCATGACGGTCAACCTTTAAGTAATACCCTGATAGTTTCAGAGAACAGGGATAGTGCAGACATGAATAAGGAGGATATACTTATCAAACCCTCACAACATGGATGTTGCCATGGAGAGAAGGTACTCTGTGTACTGCATGCAGCATGTGTTTTATGAAATATTTGGGAATCTTCATGCTTAAGTCAGATATAAAAAGTATTAAACACCGTCAATAGCTCTTTGAAAAAAACCTTGCTTCTATTGTAGTAGCAGACCGTTAAAGGAGAGAGAAACAGTATGACACCTTATCATACATCTAGATACAGATCTTGTTGCCAAGCATCTTAATGCAATATCTCTGCACCGTACTGCACTTGCGTGAATGGCCACCTGTGGCTGTCTGTTGCAGTGGGCTGATAGGCCATGGCTCAGATAAGGGGGAAGAGAAAAGGAGTGAGAGGAGGATGTGTTATCATTTTGCAGACCATGATCGATGTTGATTGCTCTGGGAATTGCACCCGTAATGTCCACACTCATCGTCCCCAGTCCCATGCTCTATACCATCTGAATGACTCAAGGGTCACGTAATAGTGGGCCAGAAGCAGGAACAACTGTCCAGGTTTCTAAGCAAAGGTTTGAGCTGATATAGTGTTAATACATATATATATATATGTATATATATATATATATATATATATATATATATATATATATATATATATATATATATATATATATACATATATATATATATATATATTTCAACAAGATATATATTGTTGAAAACACCAAGACAGTTCAAGCCTGTATGAGTAGTTTGGCTAGCTAAAAGCCACTTTGGCTAGCTAAAAGCCACTCTAGAACATTTGCTCAAGCATGGCTTGGTCATGCTGTTGGTGTATTGCAGACAGACCTGTATTATTGTTAGTCTGGAATACCATTAACACGTGATAAATATACACCAATCTAAAGCAAATCTTCCCTAAAATTAGTTTTTCAAATGTTTTCCTTTAGTTTTAAATTAAAATTGGAAGCGTCCCTGGAAAAAAGTGAGCCCCCCCCCATTCGTACTAGCCTATGCCAGGGCTAGGCCTTCTTTCACTGTGTCATCTCTGAGACAAACCGTGCACCATCTGACGACAAACTATCAGTGATTCTGACGACAAACTATCAGTGATTCTGACGACAAACTATCAGTGATTCTGACGACAAACTATCAGTGATTCTGACGGCAAACTATCAGTGATTCTGACGACAAACTATCAGTGATTCTGATGGCAAACTATCAGTGGTTCTGATGGCAAACTATCGCCAGTATATCGGCGATTCTGACAACAAACTATCGACGATTCTGACGGCAAACTCGGGGGCAAACTATCAGTGGTTCTGATGGCAAACAGTCTATCAGTGGTTCTGACAGCAAACTATCAGTGATTCTGACGACAAACTATTGCCAGTATCGGCGATTCTGACTACAAACTATCGACGATTCTGACAGCAAACTATCAGCGATTCTGACAGCAAACCATCGGCGATTCTGACAGCAAACTATCGGCGATTCTGACAGCAAACTATCGGCGATTCTGACGGTAAACTATTGGCGATTCTGACGGCAAAATATCGCCATTGTTGACGGTAAAATTAAACGATATAACATGACAGGAAGTGACCTCATTGCTAGGTGACGTGGTAACGTCGCTAGGTCACATAGCAACGCTGCTTGGTGACGTAGCAACTTCACTATGACTGTGACCTCACTGATAGTATGACGTCACCAATCAAGCACTCTCCATGCAGAGGTTTAGTCGAGTTGCATTGAACAAACTGGTGTATTGGAATGTGTTGGGAGAATGTGAAAATACACACAATTTCGGCCATTTTGTTTCTTCTCAAAGTTTTTACTGCATTGTGTAGACATCTGGTGTGGGTCACGGTGATTGATCTAATTACTTGTTGATTCATCTTTAGGTGAGTGATAGATGATCATAATCTAAGATCATCTTCTATGTTTTTACAGTTTGATATGAATTATCTTCCTGTGAATCGACCATTGAATCTGCCAATTGAACGCTGCAAATTCCCCATGAATTCCGACCACTGCATAAAGTGCTGGGCGAAGCCTAGCAAGAAGCTCACTTCGTGAGCTTCATGCTAGGCTTCGCCTAGGCTCACTTTAAAAAAGAAAATTATATTAATTGGCATCAATATCTTTTTTTTTCATTCATGGTCAGTTCCTCTGGAGATAACCATTGTCTACACAGCCTTGATTAACCAAATCATGTGTTTAACCCTCTTCCTATTCTTCCAACATGTAGGCATGTGTCAGTTAAACAGGGCAAAAGCTGACAAATAAAAAAAATAGGCATTTTTTCGATGATCATGGAAAAAAAGTACTATCAATCTCTTTCTTCTCACCTCTTTGACACTTCCAAAAACCAAAACCATTGCCAGATGGTGGGTTGAAACGTGTAGTGTGAGTGAATTGGGAGGTGAACAGTATTGATCACCACAAAAAGGGCTGAATAAACACAGAGCCTGACCAGGGAGGCAAGTAAATATTGATTAGAAAATTGTATTAGGGTAAGGTAAATTTGTTGGAACTCACAAACCTCCCCTGTCCCTTCATTTAAGGAGAAGAAAACAGGAGGAAAGTGTTGAATAGATAGAAGGACAAAATTGACAGAACCGACTTGGAATTCGAATAGGCTTACCAGGAGGTACTGGTCAAGAGTCGGAGGGAGAGAGAAAAGTAAAGAGAGAGAGAGAGGAAAGGTTATTTTAATGGAAACCGACCCAATGCACATATATGTGCTTAACAAGTAAAGGCAGAATCAGGGTTAATTTATATTAGAAATGACTGTTTCCCTCAGGCACATTTCAAGAATCTTATTAAAATGCCAATAAGTAAGATGAAGTCCAAGCCAATTTTCTCTTAGTAATTTATCAGCAAACTGATATGATAACATCGCCTTGCATTCATTTCTCAGTAATTTGGGCACTAATAGACTAAACATGCCTGCAACTGAATCCCTGCAATTTTACTTTTAAATCTCATCATTATTCAATAGGAACAGTGTAAGTAAAGCATGTTTAACTGTGTGTAGCGCTACTGTGCAACCCTATTTTGGGGTATAGTTGCTGCCGAAGGACATCATCAGTCATCTACAATAAATCACTTCGGAGAGCCTGATAGTGTTTTAATACATTGTGCATTTTAATGTTATACGGCATGAATACTAATCTGGTGACACTGCATGCAGTATGCAATTCCTGAAAGCGAATTGGTTAAAGTTGCTTAAAGTAGCAATAACATGGCTGTTTGTGGTCATTGTGTGCAGCCTATATTAAGACTATTCCGAAGTGAGCAACATACCATTAAAGGCAAAAAGTGTTGTACGATCTGAGATAGAAATAGTTAAAGATTTACGTTTTAGTGTACCTGTAAGAGACTGGAACTACAGCGGGATATTCTCTGGATCCTCTTATCACATCCTATCTCCCCTAGCTCCTCCTTTGAACAAACATCTTACTCTCTTTCATCTTACATAGCCTTATCATACAAAGCTAGCTCTTCTCAGAACCCAAACCTGTACCCATAACTTCAAAAGTAAGGGTCATATTTGTGGCTGCATTACATGATACAGGTGTGTTGGAACTTGCACTTACATGATACCTAGATAATTTTAGATCAGAGGATAGGGATAGTGTAGATATGAGTAAGGAGTACAGAAGTATCAAATCTTCACAAAATGACCATGGAGAGAAGAATCTGCATACAGTACGTGTTTCATATAAAATATTGAAATATTCATGCTTTTAAGTCAAGTATAATAAGAATTATGTAACCTGCAGAACCGTAGTACCAGGTCCGGATGGCAAACTTGTATATGAAGTGTTGTATACCACCGATAGCTCTTATAAAAATAAATCCCTACTTTTTCATGGCCTTTGACATCGTCACCACGAGCAGACAGTAAAAAGGATAGAGGACCTGTAAAGATGGCTTACCAAATATCAACCTACAGATCCTATTTGTCTTGAGACTGTAAAAACATATCCTGTTGTATAAGCAGATGGTAAAACAATAGACGAGCTGTATGACACCTTATCATACATCCAGATACAGATCTTGCTGCCAGGCATCTTAATACACACTGTAAATGGTAAGTGTATGTACACAGTAGAATATACTGTAGATGTACAGGAGATGTACAGTAGAATCTACTGTAGAATGGAATTACAATAGAATCTACTGTAGGTCTACAGAACTACTGTTTACCTACAAAAAATTGTATGCCTACAGTAGAATCTGCTGTAGGTCTACAGTCAATTCTATTGTTTACCTACAATAAACTGTACGCCTACAGTAGAATCTGCTGTACACCCACCAAAATGGCAACCAACCTTTACAATGCGCTATCTGTTCGGTGAGCTGCACTTGTGTGGGCAGCCATACAGAGAAAAGAAGTAGCATAACCGTGACTCCCGACTCTTCCCAGGACACTTAAGTGACTCCCTAACATTAGTAGTACTCTATAATAAATCTATAATGACTCCTATTCTAAGTCTCCCTGATGATTGGGAGTCACTTTAGAGTCATCGGGAGAGTTATCTCAGTGATTGAGTCCAGACTTCCTTTTGGGAGTCACCGTGGGCTACTTCTCTTTTCTGTGTGCCTGTTCTTAAGTGGTTGTCTGTGAGCTGATGGCCATGGCTCATGTGAGAGAGGAGAAAAGGAGCTGGGGAGGATGTGCTATCATTCTGCATACCATGATCGATATTGATTGCTCTGGTAATGTCCACACTTATCTTCACCAGTCCCATTCTACCCCCCTCAGAGCAACTCTATGGTCACGTAATATTGGGCCAGAAGCGGGGACAACTGCGGTTGTGTCTAACCATAAGTCAGATCTCTTCTTATAAATCTTGTAAATGAATATTCTTAAAAAACAACAAGACAGTTCATCAAACCTGAATTATTGAGTAGTCTTTCTAAAAGCTATATTAGAACAGCTGCTCCAGCATGGCTTAGTCATGGTTTTGGTGAATTGCTGATATGCGTATGGTTGGTAGTCTTGAATACTATTTACACATAGTAGATAAACAGGTGACAGCTAACCAGCACTCCCTTATCAGTGTGGGACATCGCACCGTACTGCTATTTAGCATACACTCACGGACAGACTGTCACAGCATTGTGCTAAACTGAGATGCATTAGTCAATGTACCTAAACCTTGAATTAAAACTAATTTGTGATCTTTCTTACAAATTAGTGGAATAAACTGTTGATGTAACCTGATCGATAGATATCCCATCAAAAGGCCTGTGGATGTACCAGGTTGATGCTGTGTTGCATTTAAGAGAAAAACGGAGTTAAATCTGTTGTGCATCTCTTCCCAGCCCCCCCTCCTCTCCCCGTACTATATGTACTAGATGTCACAGGTACCCCAACCCCACTTAGGTAAGGCAAGACCCCCCCCCCCCCCCACCCCCACACACACACACCAGCTTTCACACTCGGGGGGGCTTGCAGGGCGTTGCACTATACTGCTACGTTATATGTAGAGACTGTGTACATGCTAATAATGCTGTGGACCATACCTGATAAATACCTTTTCAAAGCAGATTTTTCTTAAAAGTAGATTTTCCAGCATTTTCCTTGAGTTTAAAAAAAAGTAATTATATCGATATGCATCACTTTTTTTTATGGTCATTGATATTGCTGTAGGTCCCGGGTGAACCCATTTTTGCCTTTAATCCTGCTCTGTTTACTCCAATATGTGAACATGTGTAAAAAGAATGCTAGGAAAAGAACAAAAAAATGGTGATGGATATAACGAATATCCATTTCCTCATTGTCACTTATGTGATAGCTTAAAAAACGTTCAATGACAAGGCGGGATTAAGTGTGAAGGCTGTGTAAGGAGGTTGAATTGGTCGGTAAACAATATTGATCACCACAAAAAAAGGCTGAACAAACACAGAGGTTGATCAAGGAGGCAAGTAAATATTGGATAGAAAATTGGATGAGGGAGAGGTAAATTTGTTCACAACCACAAAGCTCCACTGCCCCTTCATATAAAAGAGATAAAAAAAAGTCAGCAAGTGTTAAAGAAAAAGAGAGAGAGAGAGAGAGAGAGAGAGAGAGAGAGAGAGAGAGAGAGAGAGAGACAAACCAGACAGAGTGACAAATCAGGCCATACATTTCAATAGGCTCATAAATAGGACAATCATTGTTACCAATGTTTTTTTTCATATTTTCCTGTGTTAAACAATTAGTAAGAAGCTAGAAATAATCCGAGTTAGTCATGTATGCACCTGCTGAGTGTGTTAGTTATTGTTAAGGGAGTCCCATCTTGATGTTCAAGATACTCACATAAAACTACTTTTGAGTTTTTCATATAGTGCCATCCCATTCAGATAATTCTCTTGAATGTAATTTCCTGCGATCACTCCTTAACACTTGCCAGGACTGCATTCATGAATTAATGGATAAAGCACATTCAAGCACCCAACAGTTCCAGTTTGCTTACCCTTAGTTGTCAGACACAGGCGATGAGGTTAAAGAAAGTTGATGATGGATTCAGTGAACCCTATTTAATTTCTGGCCCCGAGCTCTCACCCAAACGACAACAACTGAATGTAACAAATATGCTTGGAAGATTGATAAGCATCAATGACTATCTTTTAATGAAAACTCTGGGGCTAAAACTGTTGAGTGTGAGTGAATTGGCCGGCAAACAGTATTGATCACCACCAAAAAAGGCTAGGAAAAAGCGCAGAGGCCAACCAGGAAGGCAGGTAAATGATAGCATGGTTACACCTCTTTTGGATCAATTAGCACCAAACGAACCCATATATGGCTGTGTCTCATGAGATTGTAACAGTTGAATAGTCTTCGACCGGCTGATATCTTTCACCAGGTGTATCATTGACCGGGTGACATCTTTGACTGGTAAGATTAAAATAATTGAAAATGGGCCTATAACACTATATATTACAAATTTCCCGGCATTTCCGGATACATAGCCCCCCATTTCAGCTGTTTTAATCTTGCCAGTCAAAGACGTCACCCGGTCAAAGACGTCACCCTTTCAAAAACTATCCAATTGGTACAAACTCATGAGACAGAGCCATATTACGCTATCCAAGTTATCAAGTGGCATGTTTACATGTGAATGTGTTCATATCTGTAATAACAATGAATTCTCTGCACAGAGTAATTGCCGAAAGTAACTGAAGATGCTTTGATCTGTTAATTTTGACTAATCATTTCTCATGTTACAATTCTTAAATTCCATCTTAATACAATGCTTTTTCACTTTACTGATAGGCATGAAAGCCTGACCTCAGATAACTGCCCCAGGATATGGGGAATGTTTGTACATTTGTTATTTTAGCCTCTAGTCCTTGCCTTGAGTGGATGAAGAAGCCATAAATACAATCATTATGTTCCAGATTCGTATCCCTTTATAGTTTATCAGTAACATTACATTTTATTCGCTCCTAATTAATTTGGCACTCATTAAGTGAAAATGCCTGCAACCGAATCCCTGCACAGCCTGAAATACTCAAAGATTTCAGAGTATCAGAGTATAAGTAAAACACAGTTAACAGCATGTAACATTGCCACCTAGGCCAAAAAAAAAGGTTTGTTTCAGGTCACCCGACCGACCCTATCTAAACAGGGCCGACCCTATGTTTTTTTTATGCAATTTTGAAAAAAAATAAAAATTTATGCTCTTTTGGGGTCAATTTTAGGTCAAAAAAGCTCCCCCATTTTTACACTTTTTTTGGTCAACATCAGAGGGAAAGGAAAAAAAAAACAGGAAAAAAAAAAGTAGGATCCGACCTACCGACCCTTGAGTTTCTTCCCATGTTACCTGAAACAAAACTTTTTTTTTATTTGACCCTATCTTTGGGCAAAGCTGCCTCAGGACCTCATCAGTCATCAACATTAAACAACTTCGGAGAGCTCGATAGTGATTTAATATGTTGTGCATTTTAATGTAATGTCGCACAAAAACTGTTCTGGTGGCAATGCATGCAACTTTTGATTTAAGCAATTTCCTAAAGCCAATTAAAGGAACTTTAGTAATTGAAGTTGCTTAAAGTTGTTTCAAGCTGATTAAAGAAGGCAATTATTCAACTTTAAGTTGCTAAAATAAAATTGATCATACAGCTTGGGTAATTCATTAGTGCTGCAATCAAGAATCATGCCATATGTATGTGGCAAATACACTTTACAATGCAGACCTGATTACACAGATAATCTAAAAGCCTTGACTCTTAGTCTGTCCTATGGTAGTCATAGCAACATTGGTCAAGTGCTACTCAAAAATGACCGAAGCTTAATAACATGATGGATAATGCCTTACTCAAAAGTGAGTTGGTCAGTATTGATCGACCTGACAATATAGATCTACTAACCTAGGTTGGCTGTACAGGTAGCCAAAAATGACTTACGTGGTGATTGGGATATTAGCTATATAGGGAGTCAGTGAATATCAGTGTAGTGTACCCGACCGGCCTGCATTTATGCATTATGATGACGACAGCCACTTTACCGTGGGGGGTATTTCAATGTTTTCTCCCTACAGAGAAGTCAATATTATTTTGTGCTGACATGACACAAATCTGCATTACCTGATCTGTGGCAGTTCAATTAGCTTAAACGACAGCATGTACCCAGGCATGGCATCTTCAATTTTCGTAATGGAGCATCTTGCATGTTTCATTATGAATATTCAGACTTCCATGGAACAGATTGTAAATTTTCATTACGAAGTACTCTCAACCTGCACTATTTCCCAAATTTGAATCGAAATACATGCACAGCATGCTCATTCAAAATGGATAAAGTCATAGACAAATGCCAACGCCTGTTGTATTTCACGAGTCGGGGCTGGGGCAGTATCCAAAGAAGCGGCAGGCTGAGTGGGATATGCCCCAGCCCCCATGAGTGAAATACATCAGAGCGGTATCAATGTAGTTGGCATTTGTGTTTCTTCTTTTATTTGAGGCCATTTAATGAAGGAAAACCAACTTTTTCTTAGCCCATTGAATACGGCCCTGTTGTATTCAAAGGGGGCATTGAATACGGCCCTTCAGTGCTAAAGCATAGGACATCTTGTATTTCCAAAAAATTCGGTTTGTATGCTAATGCTAATGTTTAGGCAAATTGAGCTCCATACTGCCGCCAGTTGGCAGGGTAGGAATGGGGAAACAGGAAGATGAGTATAGGTTGTGCTGCCCTATTGTAGCTGGCTAGTTGCCAGCCTTACAACTCACACCCTGCCGGTTTGGCAAACACAGATAATTCTGAATTCCATCCATAATGTTCAGGTCAGGTCCTTCAACTGCAGGAAGGTCATCTCAATAGAGTTAAGGACCCTCAAAAAATAAAATTGTCTCCAGACTCTTCAAGGTGACGATCATAAAATAAACGAGTCAAAAACTCGTCTAAGTGACAAGGAAGCGGGTCTTCTAGCTGCAGATATAAGACCCTGTTGGTATGTGCCAGCCCAAAACCCAACATATGCCAGCTCCAGATTCTATTTGTGGGATGATAGCCTTAGACAACTTTTGAGTCGTTTATTTTATGATAGTCACTTCAACGAGTCTGGAGTCAAGTTTACTTTCTCAGTGTACTTGCAGAATGAAAGTCCAGGCAAGAACTGAATCTTTATAATCTTGTTAGGAAAGGTGGTTACAACTTTTTATTTGCATATTAATTATTTATCATAATACATAGGGTATTTGGATAATACATGAAGTTAAAACTTATGATAAAGTGGAAATGCTTCAACACATTAGTGCCACACACTGTCTTAAAGGAACATTTCTCATCATGATGCACCAATGCATCCACAGTCCCCCTCATAGATTGTCCTTTGGATTCTATGCCATCAGATATCCTGATCCTGGACATCAGATATCCTGATCCGCATCCAACATACATGTTGATTTTAGTAATGGCTATGATCATTCCAGTATTAACCCTTTATGGATCCATGTTGCTAAAAGATGACATTTGTCATCATGATGCAACCTCAACGAATATATGGCTCAAACTCCTAACTTATGTTGTTTTAAGATAGAGGAAGGACAAATCAGAAAGTTCTTAATATGTTTAAACAAGTTTATATCATTGAAAGGTATATATCTCGGCTCCTTGGAACACTTGGAATAGCCAAAACTGCATAACTCAGAAGTTTTGGCCATATAGCCGGTGCAGCATTGTCGCATCATACCAACTCTACGGGAATGTCTCAACCCTGTAGGGTCGGCATGAAACATGATTCCAGCCCTGGTGAGTCGCTTGCCAATGACGACAAAATGGCATGGTGGATTATAATGCTGTCTTAAAAGGGTTGATTCAACCTGCTGCTTGTAGGTATAATGATACTTGGCACAACTGTACTGTGAATAGAAAACCCCTGGCAGAAGTAGACAAGGTGTCTTACCTCAGAAGAAAATTTGTGCTGTAGACTGCACTTTTACTCATGTAGGCAGCAACAGACCATTATGTGGCTGATTGTTGGGGAGAGCTGAAAGCTCATGTGACGGGAGGTATAAAGGAGAGTGAGGGAGAGGATGTCTTTATTATTCTGTACACCATAGCCAATGTTGATTGCTCTAGAAATTGCACCGGAAGCACAGCCCAGTCCCATACTACCCACCAACCAGGGCACAGTAGGTGCACGGACAATTTTGAGGCTCCAGAACTTAGTCAATAGTGACCAAACTAGTTAGTCATTTTTTGGCTCCCTGCATGACCAACTATGGTTATATAAAACTCTCAGGTAACATCAGTAGTTCTAAACACCTGCCTTAGTCAGTTCAATACTCAGACCAATATCCATGTGACTAATGTGAGTAAGCCACCACAGAGAGCTGCACTGAAAATCCATAGATTGAAAGGGTTAGTCAGTTCAGACTATCCTAGGTTGGTCATATGAGTGTTAGTCATATGGCGAAGTTATATTCAAAAATGACCGAGGGGTCAGTCAGTAGTGGCTAACCTAGGTTCAACATTGGTGTGTTGTATTTGTATACAACTAGTTGGGGCCACTTGTCATGACCACTCTGTGGCTCCCCCTGGAAATAAAAAGACTACGGTGAGTTGGTCAGTACTGACCAACCTGACAACAATAACTGACCTATGGTGGTCGTATAGGGAGCCAAAAAATGACTAACTAGGTTAGGCACTAGTGACTGAGAGGTTGGGTGTATAGGGAGCCTAGGAATATCAGTGATGGAGAATTTATACACTATCGGTGTGCACCGGAAACTTCTACTGAAACCCCTGCTTATCCACATTGATTGGGAACAGTATTTACACAAAATAAAATAAACCCCTTACAAAGCAAATCTTCAGCTAGATTAATTTGCCAGTGTCTCTTTGTTTATTTGCACAGAGATGAAGATATCTAACATATGTGAATATCTTATGTGAAATAAGCCTGACAACTCAAGACTAAACCTTACAAATGCATGGTCATGCAGTCTATACGAAAACCTGCCGGACACCGGCTATAGCCGGCAAAAAGGCTACCGGCCCGGCAGAAAGAGAGCTACTGCAGGCCCGAATGGGTAACTGTATTTAAGAGATTCTTGCCTATATGCCATTTTTTACGGCTTGTAAATCGGACCATTATTAAGGTTTCTACAGCATAAAACTGAAAATGTGAATATTTTCTGTAATGTTCTTCAGTTAGTATGGTTAATATAATTGTAACATGAGGGGGGGAACCCTATTTATTATCATTGCCAGAACAAACACTTGCTTTATATTTCATTTCTAAATAGCAAGATTGTGCTCCAATATTAGGGCCTGCAACAATTGAGCCGGGCCTGCAAAGCAAATAAATCTGCAGGACCAAATGTCCTGCATGGTGAAAAAGTTTTTGTATAGACTGGTCATGGAGGGAAAATCAGCCACAGGTCGGTGAAAATTCAGTGACACTCTGCTATAAAGGAGGATGGCTGTGTAGGGAGGGTGCATCGGCCGGTAAACAATATTGATCTCCACAAAAAAGCTGAATAAACACAGTGGGTGACCAAGGAGGCAAGTAAATATTGGACAGAAAATTGGATGAGGGAAGGGTAAATTTCGTAACACCCACAAACTTCTCCTGCCGCTTCATTAAAGGAGAAGAGAAGAGTAAGAAAGTGTTGGAGAAATAGAAGAATCAGCGCTGACAAAAAGACATTTAACAAGCTTATTTAGAGGTAAAAATAGAGGCAGAGTGACAGAGAGAGGCAGACAGACGGACAAAAGAAGAGAGGAAGATAAATATTAAGATAGACAAGGGGGGAGTATAGAGGTTGAAACACGATGTAGGAGGCAAGAGAGAAAAAGAGTGTAAGTTAGGGACAGTATCAGGCTGTTCAAGCAGTTATGTTAGGAATACATATCTCACTTTAGAAAATAAAGAGTTAAAGAACTTTTAATAGAAGTAAGAGCTTAAATGGCTTAAATGAGCGCCCACACAGGTTGTTAGTTTTTTAAGAGGGATTCCCTTTGACAGTCAAGATGCACACACTTTAAGGTTGTCGATTAGTGTTTACTTATGCAGTCCTAATTGTAATAATTTTGCATGAATATAGTGGAATTGCTACTTTTACTTGTGGGTATTGCATTCATCCTTAACAACAAAGGGCATTGGACATTTCAGCAACATCTGGCCGCTTGAGGGTTAATCTTAAGCCTGGTGTCCCATTCTTAACCTTTGACCCGGATCAAATTCAGTTAAGGATTAATTACAAGTTTTTCATCCTCGAACACAAGAGATCAGATTAATTAAAATCATGGATCAAGTGAGCCCAGTTCATATCAAGGAATTAACAATAACATTCTAAGGAAAAATATGGGTTTCTGATAAAAAAAACATTCACTATCTCTCAATGAAAACAAAACACACCTGTAAACCATGCTCCTTTGAGGAATAATTCCATGACATAATAGATACAGAACATATATTTTCACTTGAAAGAGGCATATAAACTGCTTTCCACCCATGGATTTGTCGTATAACTTTTTACAAATCTGGAGAGTATGGTAATGGCTGGCTTCACGTAACATGTCTATAGGCTAAGTACGGGCTAAGTAAGTATAGGATACATGTCTATAGGCTAAGTATGGGATAACATGACTATAAAGTGACAACTCCTTTTGTACTACTAATCTGGAAGCATCTGCACAAGTGGGCATATTCTTATTCACCCTGATCTGCGCAAAGTGTGAATTATTTACAGAAATTTGAGATACTTCTGTTAATCTTGACAAGCTAAATCTATTTTTACAATACTGGACCAAGTTATGGGCGCCGAATTTCATGACGCATCTCTAGGCGCCGGTCCAGTCTCCATGGCTACTGCTAATGAGAGGACGTCGTTGTGTAGCCGCCATTCATCCCGCATTTATTCAAGACAGCAGTGGGAAGTTTACAGTGTATTTACAGTAGTATTTCAAATATTTACAGTGTAATTACTGTTTAAAACGTGTTTTGTTTGTTGTCAGAACCGCATTTAACCATGTCGCACCTGCGAGGAGCCTGATGACCAAGCCACTCCATCTTGAGAGCCTGTCCCACGGCACCTATGGTGCCACTGGACAGTCTCCCTCAACGTTGTGACTTGGTCACAGGCCACTCTAGGTTCGCCGTGGTTATACGCGTAGACACAATTTCATTATAAAAAACGATCAATTTGGATTATCAATTGGTCAGATAGAACCTGAGCCTCTAGACATTTCTTTCATAGTTTGAGGAGAATACGTTATTGTCTGAACGGGTCAAATCAATTTATGTTTCTCTGTTTTATTTCCACAAGTTTAATATAGGCATATCAGCAAAACATGATTGGATAAAGTTACATTGCATTCACTTCTAATTAATCGGAAATTAATTAATTGCAAGTGTCTGCTAACCTAATCCCCGTAACACTATATAGTTGCATTAAAACTGGATGTGAGAAAAGCCTGTTTCAATGTGAGTCACATTACCACATCAGGATGGCTGCCCCAAAGCTACCATGTTTAATACCAGAGCTACATTAAGACCCCAACCTGCGGTAAAGGGCCAGCATGATTATATTTTAGCAAGTTAAGGATGATTAAAATAACATTTTAAGCACCTTCAATTCACTAAAGTGCAGACATTTGAGGTGAAGGTCAGGACATTTGATAATGTCTAAAGTGTTTCCTTCTATCAACACTGAGTGCTTTCCTCATTCTCATTGAATTCTGTTTTAGAAAACATCGACCTAACGAGAATGTTTAAATCTGTGCATCCGAAACATATTGTATTGACCTGAAAGCAATGCGCTGTAGAAAATATTCGCAGGATGAGAGTATGACGGCTAGGTAAACGAAAAGGGGAGGGACGTTGTGCTGCCCTAGGCCAAAAAAGAATAAAGTTGTGTTCAGGTATCCCTAGCGACCCAATTTTTTTGGCCCTACCCAATTTTTTATTTTTTTTTTTGGAAGGCATTTTCCAGTTTTTTCCACCAAAAAACAATTTCTTTTTACTGAAATATATTTTTTCTGAAAAGTATATTTTATTTCCGAAAATTATAGAAATAAAAGATAGGAGCAATTTTGTCTCAAAATCCTAAAAAAAAAATTTGTAAAAAAAAAAAAAGACCTAGGCCCTATCTACCCTATTTTTTTTGGCCAATGTTAACTGAACACAGCTCTTTTTTTTTGCCCTATGTAAGTCTGGCTTGTAGCCAACCTCACAACTCATACCCTGCGGGTTTGGCGCACAGAGAGATTTATAAATTCCATCCATCATGTTTAGGTCAGAGCCTTGAGCTTCCGCTGTGAAAATGTCATTTTGATAGCAGCTAAATCATGTTCCCTATTAGGCCAAATAAAAAGTTTTTTTTGTTTCAGGTAACATGGCATGAAAATGTAGTGTCGGTAGGTCGGATTCTTTTTTTTTTTTCAACTTTTTTTTTGAACATGAAAGTACTACCCGGCCTCTCCGAAGACCCGAAAATTGACCCAAAAAGGCTAAGAATAAGGAAATTTCTCTAAGTTGCATAAAAAAACGTAAGGTCGGCCCTCTTTTGATAGCGTCAGTCGGGTGACCTGAAACAAACCTTTTTTTTGGCCTAAGTTACCAACTGTTTGGTAATGTCAAATTATGTATCTTTTGCCTGATGTGAGTAGTATAGTATGTATCGGAATGTATCGGAATGTATCGGAATGTATCGGAATGTGTGACGCTGCTGATGTTAGGACTGCTGCTGCTAGTGTACGCTCTGCTGCCCTTGCTACTGTCGCTGCTGCTGTTGTTGCTAATGCTCACGCTACTGCTGCTGCCGCTGCTGCTGCTGCTGCTACCGCTGCTGCCGATGCTGCTGCCGCTGCTGCTGATGCTGCTGATGCTGCTGATGCTGCTGATGTTAGTAGTCGCGTCGACAAAGAATCGTCATTTGTCACACTTAAGCCTCCAGTTGAATGCGCTACGGGTAGTAGGGCTACCAACGCCACGGCCGGATGGTGCAAATGGTGTCGTCGCTTCTGCTCGTGCTCTTGCTTTTCTTCCTGCCCTACCTGCTGCTGCTACAGTATAATAGTGTTATAGTGTTTGAATGAGAACGCGCGTACTTACACATAGACACTGTAACAGATGTGCTTTTTGAAAATATAATTTAGCATAACATGAAAAAAAAAGAAATTATCTTGTTGTGTTTATTTTCTATATATAAGTTATATAACTTTTTTGTTTGTTTGTTTACAAACAGTCACGTGTCACGTGGTGTTGTTTACAAACAAGAGAGCCACGTGGTGTTGTTTACAAACAAACCCTAAGTAGGTCACGTTACCCTAGTTACCAGAATGCCGGCTTCTGATTGGCTGAGCCTAAGTAGGTCACGTGATGTAAGTAGGTCACGTTTCTATGGTTACCAGAATGCCGGCCACTGATTGGCTGAGAGCTTCTAAGTAGGTCAGTAGGTCACCCAGAATGCTGGCTTCTGATTGGCTGAGAGTCCTAAGTAGGTCACGTTACCATGGCAACGGGTCACGTGACCAAATGGAGGCCTCTGATTGGCTGCATATCGATTGAGTAATAAACAGTACTTAAGCATAGTCCCGTTCCGAAACATACTATACTACTGATGTGATTACGCAATCTGAATATGGGAGCAGGGGAGGTCATATTGCTCTTTTTTAAACATTTAAATGAGAATACCTTAGGAAAGATGGTGCAGCTAAAGGCTTCATCACGACTTGCTATTTTGAGAGTATAATGTATGAATACAACACTGGTGAGCATATTTGTAGGAGACTCTCCAGTGCTGCATTGGTGCAAATAAGGGGGGATGACTTGAAGCTTTAAGGCATCATATCGTTCTTAAAGGGTTAGTGTTTCCTTAGGGAGGAACTCAATCTGTTTTGTCAGCTGCAATCTGCCTGTAAAAGTGCCATGTGTTATGTTTCCGTGAGAGTACTGCCCGGGTATCATGGCATATGTGTGCTCCCAGGTTACTCAATTTGGGTGGGCTCCCATCAGGTTTCATGTTTCAGTGGGCATCAATCCTATCAATCACAGTGAATATCTGGATAATAGAAATAGGACATGCTTGTTAAGAACCTGAATGCGTGACTGATCTGTTATGCAACAACTTGGCTTACATAGGTTTACATATAAAGGAGTATTTGTCTTTTCCAAAAAGGAAGAATCAAATTAAATCATCGATAAGCAATATAAAATCTGCGCTTCTGGACTTCACCTTTTCTTCACAGTTTCTGTCATACTCGAGAATTTAAATTTCAGAGTAAATCATTATTTACTCAGAAGAGTGTAGCTGTGCCTCATCAACAGTGTGTTCAATTACTATCCTATATTGTGGTAAAGCAGAGGAGGTAGCCTTACAACTCACACCCTTCAGGTTTGGCACACAGAGTAACAGCTGCAGTGCGTGTGTAGGGTGCGGTGTGCCGTTTCCGTGTGAGTATGTCAGGGTATTACGGCAATTCCATGCAAGCTCCCACCAGATTGCATGTCAACCTCAGCCGGCCGCAATCCTATGAATACCAATGGTTGTTCCCATCATGTTACCATGTATATACATATGGGATGCTGCTGTTTAGGAATGAATCTATGGCCCATCTGTCATAGAGCATTTCGCGTTACTCATGCATGCATGTTGGGGAATAAATCCAACCACATATGAAAAGCACATCAAAGAGAAACCCACAAGTTATATTCTCCGAGTCACCGAAGGCTGTAGGAGGTGCTGTGCGCAGAATCGGCCGCCATTTTGTTGTGGGACGTATAAAGTAGCTGTGTTCTGATGTAGCTTACAAATATGTTGATGCTGATGAAATGTGTGTGTAAATCCTTAAATACTCTCGGATGAATCGAGAAATATGTTTTTATCTTGGTAGATCGACCATTCTAAAAGCCTAACTAAGCTTTATTTTGCTACAATCGGCAATTTTTAGGGGGGGGGGCGTCTTATAAAATTCAGTGCTTTACATCCCCCAACAAAGTGGCGAAATTTTGACAAGGAGTCGCCGTCTAGCTCAGACAGAATCATTCATTAAGACAGAATCATTCAAACATCAAAAGGAAGAGGGTTTCAAATGGGTGGTTGTTCGACATTCAAAAGCATTTGAAAAGTTTGAAGGTGACTTCAGATATTTCTGCACAAGGCAGGGGAGATCATGTTTATAACAGATACAGCGATCTGGTGGCCATTATGTGCTTTTGGCCCTGGAAATCTCGTCTTCAGACTCCTGTTACCTATATGCTTTAGCTGACCATATGTTGGCCCAACTAGATGTATCATTAGGGAGATAGGCAGCGTGTACATCAGATGTCTTCTGGTGGAGTTTAACATATATATCAGATATATCCTGTACCAGTCAGCCAACCTATTCTGCCGATTGGGTGAGCCCTGCCTTAGGTAGTCCTAAAGAAAACACTCCCGTGTCACAGGTGATAAATCACATAACTTGTGTTCTGTGGATGGGGTTGCTTTAGAGAGTTTTCCTATGTTTTGTGAATGTATGTGTTAGAAATCCCTCTGTTTTTGCGTTTATCTGAATAACTGGCACTGTAATGAGACATGGCGCTTTTCTTAACCTACAGGCAATGTGTGGAATATGCAGAGGTCGCTACACATTATACTAGTAGGGGTAATTACTTGTTTTGTCATACACTATGTGAAGTTAATGGATTTAGCCTAAAGTAGATATGTTTGTGTATGTTGCCTCATCAAGCATTGCTCCTCTATCAACAATTTATTAATGTTGATTCAATGTTCTGTGCCCACTGGGTAATGTAGCCTGCCCAGTCAACAAGCTGATTTGCCCACCCTGGGTTTTGGTCCTTTTTGTCCCGGGCTACTAATGGGAGCATAGATTGGTCAGATTCGAAGTGCCCAGCCCTACCCCAGATTTAGCACAGGCTATAAAAATGTACAATAATTGGTTATTGCTTGAGGGAAATCAGATCTCAGTATGTTTCAAAATATTTTTCGGGAAAAAAAGTATCTGGATTCACACTGGTAGGCATGGACAAAAAGGACCATAACCCAAATATGGGCAAGCCTAATTGGCCCATAAGGTAACCCACGGAATCCCTCTCTTAGAGAGCTACAGCTCTAGAGCACTGTGATTATCTAAAGACAGGGAGAGCCCAATGAATTTAGATCTGCTATGTGGAGTCTCAACGTACACTGTCAGAGGTAAGTATAGCTGCACAGTAAGATACACTGTAGCTGCAGAGTATAAAAGCAAGTATTTTGGTTTCCAGTATGGTATACTGTCAGCTACATTCACCTACTGTAGAACATCACGCACTGGAGATCATGGGTTTGAGTCTCACCTTCACCTTGGCACAATAAGAAGTAGGTTTCTCTTTCCATATTTCTTTAACCCATATGACATGCATTTCCAGCTATGTTGATATAGAAATGTTAGCTAGTGAATATCTGAAAAATTGACGTTGTATAATTTAGATGTTTTATAGATAAACAACAGTACTGCATACTTTCTTTTATACTGTGCAGCTACAGTACTTACTTCAAACAGTGTAGGATATACTATAATACATCTGAGCGTTTTTTTCACATCTTCAAAAAAAGCAATGAGCATGGTCTGGCACTGGATTAGAGTTACTTACAGTATATGACCCCAGCTCTGCATGGCTCTAGGTAGATATACCTGCCTATTCTACTACTATGTACATTGTGAATGTCAGTGTGTGCTTTCCTTGTGTGTGACTCCATCCCCCCACCACACACACACACACCTAGGTCAAAAAAATATAAGGTGTGTTTCTGGTTACATGGTCTGAAAATCTAGGGTAGGTAGGTCAGATTTTTTTTTTTTAACTTTGGCCTGAAAAGTACCTAGAAATTGACTCAAGAATTTCAATGTCGACTAGCCAATGAATGCCTCGACTTGTGAATTATCAGAACGATTCTTAAATTGCCACAAAATGACCTAAACTATAAATATTTTTTCAAAATTAGATAAGAATTTCTACGGTGGGCCCTGTTTTGCTAGGTAGGGTCGGGTAACCTGAAACACACCTTTTTTTTGGCCCTTTACAAACTCCCCCAGCTGCAGTCTGTGTGTAGGAGTGACATGTGGTGTGTTTCTGTGGGAGTATGTCCTGGTATTATGGCAATATGTGTGTTAACAGCTTACCCATTTTGTGCTGGCTCCCACAAGATTGTATGTCACTTTCAGTAAGCCACGGTCAGGCTGCTCGAAAAAAAAGTGGTTTCTCATCCCCAAGGTCTGAGAAATCTGACGAGGGAGGCTTTTTTTTTTTCTTTTTATACTTGCAGGCCAAAATGTATAGGACAATTTACGGGTTTCTTTGGCCAAAGTTCGTATTTTATTAGTTAAGAATTAATTGATCTTTATAAGTGGTGATTTGTAAGTTATTTCTATACTACTGCATTGCTGGCATTATAAGCTTTGATTTGATACCAAATATGACCAATTTTATCCACTTTGATGAGGTTTTTCTTCAAAATTTGGCAAAAAGAAAAAAAAAAGTTTCCCCTAAAACCTGATTCTTTTAATGCACGCGGTGATTTTTTGAGTGGCCTAATGTGAATAACAATAGTTATTTCTATAATAGTAATGTGATGTACATTCTATTGTTCATGAATGCACAACTTGAGTGCAATGCATCATTTTACCTTACACTGTGAAAAGTTAGTTATCATTTTTGTAGGTGTATAGTATATTCTACTGTAGGTGTACGGTTAAGTGTAGGTAAACAGTGGAATCTACTGTAAATTTACAATAGATTCTACTGTAAAGCCACTGTTCAATTGATTCTACTGTAGATCCACAATAGACTCCACTGTGTACCTTCACTAACTATTTACAGTGCACAAGTGTGACTTTGAACCAGCTTGAACTACTTTGGTAATATTAAGCTGCCTTTAATATTTAAGCCATCATTAAGAGATCAGGTGATATAACATACACGTATGCATCTGATGGCAATTTGTTTTCATTCCACCTTGCAGACACCCTACTTAGATGTCAGTTTCCTCCAAATAAGAGAAAGTTTTAACCTCAAATCGGGAGGGGGCGAAACAACTATGACGCCTCCCAAAGGGGGGACAAAAAAGATTTCGACCTGCTCGTGCTAAACTCAACCGATTCCCCCGCCCCCATCCTGTTAAGAAATGACCACTCCTTCAGTGGTGAGGTGTTGAAGCAGTACTTGACTGGGTCTCTTTGTGATCTGCTTCACCTTTCATTGATTCCCTTTCACACTTTTCCACTTCGCAAAGGAAGCAGAAGATTGATTACTAGTTAGTGAGATGAAATCAAAACCTCTGAACTTTTGCTTCATAATTTGAGTAGAAGATTGCCATTCATTGCCTGACAGATCGTTGCTTTTCTTAGAAGTAATTATAGTTATTTCCGCAAGTCTAGTATTTCTCTAGCTCGCAAATAAGATAGGATAACATTATACTACATCTACTTCAAATCAATTGGTAACTAATTATTTTGTAATAACTGCAAGTATAATATCTATCATACTAATTCATTTTGACATCTTACAGTAAGGGTCCAAGTAAAAACTGTTTAACAATACCACCCAGTCTTGGGGTGTGGTGCCTGCCGCGGGACCTAATCACTCTTCAACAGAAAACACTTTTGTAGCACTTTTTAAGGCTCCACCCAGTCATGAATCCTCAATAAAAAGGATCCAAGATTCCGGATCATTTTCTGTAGTTACAAATTCGCCCAGGCCCAGGAAAGTGCCCTGGCGATTTCGAGGCGGGTCGAAGTGCGGCCTGGGTGGTTTCTGTGTGAGAAGGTGCCTGGTATTGTGGTTACCCATTCTGTGCCGGCTCGCACAAGACTGCAGGTCACTTTCAGTGAGCGGTTACTTTGAAGCTAACAACATCCAATAAGAGAAACATGATGTAATTGGCCATTATGTGAATGCATGGCCGATATGTCATACATTATCATACTGCAGATGTCTTTTTGGAACTGCCTACGAAAAGCAAATCCTGTAGAAAAAATGCATTGATAATTTGTAGCACCGAATGTCCTATGGAATAAGAAATTTTCCCAAAGACTGACTAGCAGTGCCCTTTGACAATTTTCCCGGAGGCCTAGTGTCCTGGGGTCGTAATGCTCTGTACTGATCAGTAGGGGGGTTCACAGAACTATCCTCTGGATAGGTTTGAAAGAAGATTGCATAGCCTTATACACCAAGGCCTCTCTGTACATTGTAAATATCAGTATATAAGGTTTCCTTGTGTCCCCCCCTTAAGGCCTGTGTCCACTAGCATTTATAAGGCTGTTTGTCGTCCTACAAGACGTGAATTTGAATACAAATATGAAATGTATGTTTTGTCTCCATTTGGACACAGGTGAACAACAAAATTCTCAAATACAACAGTGGGATAGCAATTTGAGGGTGCCAAAAGTGGATGCCATAAGTGAGAATTTAGAAATCTAACATCCTTAATTTTTACTGCAGATATTGGGCAATATGCTCTTTATTTCATTATAATAACTTGTCCATGTTTACCCTGGGCAGTCTGGGCAGCAATTTATAACGCCTAGTGGACACAGCATACGTTAAAGTAGAATATATCCACAAAATATGTTTCCAGATATGTACATATTGCTGGACGTCAAAACGGCCATATATTCCCCTTTCCTTGTCGTATAGTGGGCACAGGTCTATTCACACACCTATACAACCCCCCCCCCCCTATACAGTCCGTGTGTATAGAAGTGACATCTGACCTGATTCCATGTGACTGCATCCCTAGTATTATGGCAATATGTGTGTTCCCAGCTTACTCATTCTGTCCTGGCTCCCACCAGATCGCATGTCCCTCTCCGTGAACAGCAAGTCTATATATGGCTCAAACCACTGACTTATGTTGTTTTAGGATAGAGGAAGGTCAAATCAGAAAGTTCTTGATATGTTTAAACAAGTTTATTATATTGAAAGGTATATATCTTGGCTCCTCAGAACACTTTGTGATACGTCTGTAACCCTAGCGGTTCATTTTTTATCTCCTCGCGAAGTATATCGTCAGTGATTCGGGTGACTCCGTGATGAAAAATACATGTTTATATACATTATGCCTCAAAAACATCACAGCAACTAATGATTTAGTATACAAGCTGGGGCAACACATATCTTCAGGCACACCAAAAATGGATATCATCAGGGAAATGGTTTTTGAGATACAGCCCAGTGAATTTTGAACATTTATCAAAAATATGAAAATTTCAACTACATACTCTCAATTTTACCCTAGTTTCCTCAAAATGGTCCCATTATTGGTTAAACTCGCTATACAATGTCATGATCATGTGTACTTTAAGCAATATGAAGCATCATGATATCTGGTTAGACCTAGTTTGCATAGTATAGGCCTAAAGTACCCCTATTTATCTATTTTACGTCACGGAGTCACCCTGGTGACTCCGTGATGGAAATATATACTTGTATAAATGAGCATAAAAATGGTGGATTTCTATATTAAAACATAAGAGGGAGTGGGTAGGACACAGGAAAACCAGAGATAACTTAAATATATTGGGTGTTAATTATTCTACGGAGGTTTAAATTTTCATCAGGGTGACTGGTGACTCCGTGACGAATATTCCGGGTGACTCCGTGATGGAAAATATGTATCCCAATAGACATATGCCCCTGGAGGCAAGATTATTGAAGTTTTTTCAAAATTTCTTTTTTCCAGCAGATGACACAAGAGTTACCTCACAATCTGGGATACAATGAATACTGTGTGCATCTTCTTAATTTACTATATAGAGGTATCAACCTAAAAAGACTTTCAATCATTTTGCTGACAAAACACACTTAAATGACTGTGGAGAAAAAAATACGGTACATATCTAATGAAATCGTCGTGAATCATTTGACTATACCATAGGCCTAATAGAAAATGATATTAGGGATAGGCTGTTACTGCCTCAGTAGACATGGGAAACCTGTAAAACATGTCATTTTTAGCATTTTTGACATTTTCAGGTTTTTTTGGGCCATTGGAGGGCCAGAAAACGTAAAATATTGGGCCAATACACAAGAAATAAAGATTTCCTGAATCGTTAGGATGTTTTTTCCCATATACTAAAAATTTGAAAAAATTGGTGTAAAACTGGCTATTCTGTAGGGGTATAAGCCTGAAAAGGGCCAGAAATAGCCGAAACAACATTAGTCGGGAGTTTGGGCCATATAACAATGGTTATTTCTATGTGGAATCACGATGCTACTGTTGTGTACCTGAAGGCATGACCAGTCTGATAGTGAGCATCTTGTGTTACTGGACAGTAGCTGTACATGTATGTTGGGGGAGAACCAAATCCCAATTGTAAGTTGTGAACACATGGGAAGTTGCCCATGTGACTCCTAACCCTTTATGGACGGCATAGTGCATTAATGCATCATGCTTTGGTCGTTGCTTTGGTTTTTTTTAATAGGTTTATTGACCATAAAATCATGTAAATGGAGAACACGTTCTTCCAGCATGGTCAGTATTTCAACGAAATATTCAGTTCCTTGCAGTTGTTCGTAGTATGGACAAGTTGACTCTAGACACGTTACCGCCTCTCTCAGGTGCGTTTCATGTGCACATAAGTGTTACCTATTTTTTTGATACATGAAGTTCTAGAGTGTATGATGAATGAATGCAGCCCTGGCAACTAACTCACCAGCACTGCATTTAATCATTGTACCGACTTTACAGGGCCGAGACACACCCAAAGGGTTGGCATGGTGCACCAATGAGGCCCCGGCAAGGTACTCACTTGGGCTACATTGGTCATGTTTTTACAACATGTGTTGTTAAAGGGTAAACGATTGCAGCAATATAAACAGTTGACTTGAGGTCCAGGGCCCCAGTACCAGGGACCGTTCACGCTGAAGCAAACAAGTTGGTCAGATTCATCTGCAGGACGTACATGTCAGGAGCAGAGGCATCAGCATCTCATTTACATGAACTGATATACTTAAGCCATCAGTGGCTAAAGATTTCATTCAGCTCGAAAATTCTATCTACATCTGCCCTAAATAAAATGTTTCCATTCAGGCCGGTCAGAGATGGCACCCGGTCAGAGATGGCACCTGGTCAGAGATGGCGCCCGGTCAGAGACAAAAAAATTGGCCCAAGTTCGTGAGACATAGCCATAAGCCTTGTTTAGATACACCTTGCTCATCTATATGTAGTGGTAAATGACCTCACCCTCACTAGGTTATCTACACCTACAAAACACTCAACAGCACTGTTGGCTAGGTATGCGACCCAGGCATCGACCAACAGTCCACCCTGACACATATAATTCAGTGTTTTTTTTCAGGTAGACAACCCTGTAAGAGCCACACCATACGTTAGTGGAGTATGTCCTTTTTAGCGATAATTTGGGTGGCACTATATGCATAGCCATGTCGGAATTTACTATACTCCATCAAGAGATCGCTTGTGTCAGTGTGCACGCAGCAATTAGTGCGCTATGGGCATGATGCATGAAAAGGAAGTAAGGAGTAAGACAAATACTTTTCTCAGATCAATCTTGCTCAAGTAGTGCACGTGGTAAATGACTCCACCTTTACCGGGATATTAACAGGTAATCTACACCTACTAAACACTCAACAGCACTGATATAGGCTAGGTATGCAGCGCAGGTATCAACCAACCTTCCTGCTTGGCAGACGTTATTCAGTGTTTTTTTCCAGGTATACTATTCAATTTACCCTTTAATGACCACATAATTCTTCTCTGGAGTGTGTGTTTTATAGCGGCCATGGTGGCTCTGTCCTTGGAATTTCTGGTTAGACTTACAAACGGACTATACACCATCACGGGAGAACTGGATCAATTGCAGGAGCAAGTTTACACCAGTCTTGTAAGCATGATGATTGCATATGAATGAGGCACAGCGAGAAATTTTGGCCACTCTGAAATCAGGAACCCTGACTCCAAGCGTTTGGTACATCCCCGATAGCTCAGCATGAGATTATCAATGTAGCCCTACAGGTAGACTAGCCAATACCATAAGGACAGATTGAAGCCCATTGAAGGACTATGTTATCGTTAAAGGGTTAGATTGTCGTATGCATCCTTAAATAGGTGCAGTAGCATGCTTCAGGTGTAACCGTAGGTTCTGTTTCGACGTACCGAGACTTGTTTTATTCACTCTGTTTGGACAAGGAAATGGAAGACTTCTTCATGTATATATGAGTCTTTGTGCTTTACTGCTACAGTAGAGCTTACCGAGGCATTTCTATAATTTTTTGTAAAATATGCAAGGTACATTGTCTCAAATAATAGTATGCGATGAAAAGTACTACATCTCAGGTTCATTTGTGAATCTGATGTATTAGCGCAGCGCAAGTGAGTAAATAGAGAGCACCGCATTGGTGCAGTACGATCTTGCAACAGGGTAGTTTACAGAGAGATAATGGTCAGCATGGTGAACCAATGCAGCAAAAAGTATAACTCTGGATAAAAGGAGATGTTGCACACTAAGATATTTGCTACCCTCAATGGTCAGAGATCAGTGAGTGCTATCACAGGCTAGAATATTCAATCATGCAATCTCATGCGATCACTGAATCAACATTGACAGTTGGTTCTCAATGTGATTCAATATTGATCCAATGTTAATTCTACATTGAACAGAATTTCTTGACCTTTTGGGTAGACCTTGGTGGGGATGCTTCTGTAGCAGGTTGAAGAGAACGTAGCGCTAACCAGAACCACATGCCGTAATGAGGCAACATGGAGGATCCTTCTCTGCAGTTTCTGCCTTCTAAGAAAAACTACATTGATCGGCGGGGCGGTGAAATGGCCCGGGGATAGATGTGAGTGGAGGAACGTGTTGACATGAAGCTGAAGGAAGATACTGGTATTGCTATAGTTTACCGTAGCAGCCCGTTTAAAGGTACTTAACACAGTCTATGCCACCTGGTGGCAAAAAATGGGACTACCTTAGACCATGATATTTGCAGATTTCCCCCACTTATATGTCATGATCTTCCTTTATCTGCCATTCAAGTGCCACATCTTGGTATTCTACACATTCTGATCACTAGATTTCCTATTTGCTATGCTCAAAGGCTCCTACAATATATTAGAAATTATTTTGATTAACTCACGATAATTTCATTTTGCCCATAACCCCTATTTCCTTGTGTAAAACATGTTTCTAATGATCTACAACCAGTACCTTTAAGAGCCCCCGTGCATATAAATTTCAAGTTCCTGTTACCCCTTGTGTTTATGCAGGGACCTGCGCTCATAGGAGCCCCTTTAAAGAGAGAATGTTGGTTTTAGGGGGAGCTTTTAGACCTGCACTTAAGCAATGCCTTCGCTCATTTGAGACCCCTGTGCTTAAACACGTCATTTATGCTTACATCAGTAGCCGCCTTGGAGAGCAGATTCAAAAACAACTGGTAATGAATATAACTCCCTCCTAACTGCCATCCCTCCAGTACGGCCATCTCGCCATTAAGGTCATTTTTGGAAAGTACCAACCGTTTTTCTCTTTATTTTAATGTAAAATACTCCCTACATTGCGGCCACCCCTCTATTACGGCCACCCCGCCCTACGGCCACTATTTTTACAGACCCAAATGATGGGTTTCTCCCTCTAATGCGGCCATTTCTTGGATAATTGTGAAGTTTTGGCTTTTTTTTCGATTTGCATGTATATTCAGATGAAATGAATGGGTACCTGAGTTACCAGGTGGTACAATGAGGTAGCTGAGGGGTAGTATCATGAACCACCCTTGAGGAGGGGGCGGGGTTAACACCTCACTATCCTTCCCCTCCTCCACCCATCCCCCACCCCAAGCTTCTCACCGACCAGTGTAGGCCTATCCTCCCTTTCCTTCACATTCACATCCCCCCCCCCCCCCCCCCCAAACATTATTTTGATAACAGTGCCCCAATGGGTGTTGATGAGTGAGGATGCGCGGCATTGTCTTAACAATAGGTGCTAAAGGTACAACCTGAGTATGCTGCAGACACATTCCACTCATGTTATGCTTGGCTGACCATAGAAGGTGAGGAGGGGGGGTAACGGCAAGCTTATTTTTCTTTGTGAATCTGAGCACCTTGCGTCCAACCTCAACCCTTTCCACCAACACGTACACACGCTAATGTACATAGACAGAGCTGCACCCTAAAGTGACAGAGTCACTAGTTACTGCACGAGCCTTGCTTGGGCCATATTGCACGCTGGCCGTAGGCCTAGTGCAATACGGCCCAAGCACGGCAAGTGACGCTCTGTGTTTATTTCAGGGTATTTCAAATTAAAATAGATGTGCAGTGCATATTTGTTTACTTCCACGGCATTTGTTTACTTCCGCGGCATTTGTTTACTTCTGTGGTGCCACAATTTTGAATTCCGCGCAGGTCAGTAGCCTAGGAACTCCACGGTGACCCCATGGCTACCCCATGGCGACCCCTGGCGACCCCTGCGAGCGTAAAATACGGGCAGAGCGTGCAATACGGCCGAGGGTTATTGCACGCTTTACTGGCATACGGCACTCCCATAGGTTTATCATTGACAGTTCATATTCACCATGAAATAAACTTTATCAGTGGTCATAGATATGATATTAGAAGCATATTATCTTGAGTTCCATGTCCTCCATAGACTTAGCATTGACTCCCTCTAGTGCAGCCACCTCGCCAATGCAGACATTTTTGGATAGTCCCAAGGGTGGCCGCATTAGAGGTACAACCAAAATTGAATTTGTAATCTCAAAATCAGATGTATTTGAAAAAACTTGAGACACCTTATGATTTTATAATAATTTTCTAATTTGCCAGAAAATAATCCAGGCGATACATCAATAATTCCCTACCTTGTTGTCATTCTATTACTTTTCACTATTCATTAAGCGGTTTGCCATTCAAGCACTTGTCCCAAACCTCGCAGCATCGCTGAATAATAAAGAGAACACATTTATCCTTTACCTTATTTGACAGTACCCATTTTAAATGCAGCCTCATTGCAATTTGATGTTTTACATTGATCAGTTATGAGATCATACATAAAGTTCTTTGCCATGTCAGTGTCAATTAATCAAGATTATTGCTGCGGGATGGCCAGCAGTCCACGACAATTTTTTGTCCCAGATAAAATAAAAGGATCCGGATGCACATGTTTTTCCCTTGACCCCTGCTGCCGGTTCCCCATCCTTTGTCCTAAAGGTTCTTATGAGTGCACTTTCCTTCTTATTCTTTAACAGAATTGTTGAAAGCAAAAGTGAATTGCAATCGAGCTTCCCAATCTGATTCTCCTCCGTACTCCAGCCAATGCTCCTACACTCCCTGCCTTTTCCCTACCTTTCCTTCCAAACCTACCAGTAATATAATTGTTCTCTGCATAGTTTACACACTGTTGGATGAATATGCATTAAAGCTGCTATACACTCAGATCTATGGCAGGGGCGGATCCAGAGGGGGGGTTCTGGGGGTCAGGACCCCCCCTTTTGGAAAAAAAATGTTTAATGATAATTTGATCCGCCACGAGTCGCGGCGCGTCACTTTTCGGTACTTTGGTGTTTGGTGGACACCCCCCTTTTCAAATTCCTGGGTCCGCCCCTGATCATTATGGTATCCTCATTTGTTTTTTATATGGTAATAAACCTTTCCCCTGTTATCATACACTATTTGTTGTGGCAAAAAGCGAGTAGTCACATACATGCACACATCCTCAGTTTCAACTTGCGGTCTACAACTATGACTGTCCATAAGTATGCATGAAGTGTAATATCTATATGTTTGAGCTGATATAGCAGCTTTATTTTTTTGAAATACAAAATTTACTATGCTTAACTACAGGAAGGGTCGTACTCAATGCCCCCCATTGAACACAATGTGGCCATATTCAGTATTTTCTTCATTAAACAGCTTTTTAAAAAAATGCAAAAGCCAACTACATTGATACTTCTCTGGCAATCGTGGGGGGTAGGGGCTGGGGCCATATCCCACAAAGCCGCAGGCTGAGTGGGATATGGCCCCAGCCGCCACTCATAAAATACGCCAGAGATTGCATCAAAGGGCGTTGGCATTTGTCTATTTATCATGTAAACCTGATGTGCTAGAAAGATAGACTCTCTGATAGCAGTTGATATACGCAGATACCTCACTATCACTTTAAAAGTCACCAGAACTAATTTCTTCTAGTACATGACATACTACGGCCATAGATATTATATATAATGGGGAACGTGTGGGTGGTCTGTGGTGGGTTAGCCCTTTCAGAAGGGCATGGTTCCCCTAGGCCTCATGGCTATAGATCAGCTTGACCCTACGTAGCACTGCTGAGTAACTCAGTACCCAGTACCACATTAGTACATCATGGCTGCATTGATACCAACTACATATGTTGAGGCGTATATGCACACGGGAATGGACCACAGTACTACAGTCACAATAATGTTCTGCTTATTATATTATTTTCTAAACGCAGGATTGATTTTGAACTGAAGTATTTACAGTCTTTCCTTAAAGCACGAGGAGGGCACTAAGGCTCTGGCCTACAATTTATTGCATATAAGTAATAGATAGACAATGGTTATGAAAAGGTATGTAGAATCAACCACAGCTTGCTGGTGGGGGCCAGACGAGGGTGAAGCCCAAGTCTACCCACCAGCAAGCTGTGGTTAATCTACATACCTTTTCATAACCATTGTCTATCTGTTTTAAACCAGGGTATGCAGTATAACCAAGGTGCGAATCCTTTGTCCGAGCTGTCCACTGTGGTTTAAAGAGTAAATAATGTTGTGATTAAACAAGTCTGCTCGGCTGTCTGATGGGAGTGCATCATTATGGCCATATAGATAAAATAGTTTTAGTGGTGCATTGATGCAGCCATGCAAGTTCACACGTGATGGTTGCATTCATGCCAAAGGTGATATTGCATCAGAGAACTCTACCATTCATTAAAGGTGTATTGGGCCCGATGAGGGTTGGTGACATCAGACTTTGGAAATAAGGTTATGTCGAACCCCCATGAATGATGTTCACTTGGCATTGTATCAGATCTTCTAGATCTCACCCCTAGTTAAAGGCTTAAACTGACCAGCAGCTTGGTCATACCTTGTGCTATATATACAGTCATCTCCTCCCAGTATAGGCTATAGGCTGATCAGTTTGGGCCTGTGCCCCTAGTGGATCATCCTATTGGTGTTGTTCTCTACCAGAAACCTTTCAGAATTTGATACACTGTAGTCATTCATATCCGAGGAAAGATTTTACTTCTTCATTTGAAAACCTGTACAATCCCACTATGAATCAAACAGTGCGATAACTTTCAATTGTAAACAAGTTCTGATTTAGAGCGATAACAATAATCAATGTTGATTATTCTCTTCTGTAACTATTTTTGTATCATCAATAACCATACATGATTAGATAAGCATTAACTATTAATAATGTTTTGCCATTATATTGCACATTTCATGAGGGTATTGAGTTTACAAATGAGATAAGAACAAATCCATCAATATTATTTATTTAAATATTGTGTTTTGTTTGGGTAATGTGTATGACCCTATCATTAGGATTATCATTAAAATCGGATAGAGATGCAGCTGGTACTAGAATGATGAATAATGATTTGCTTTTCCTTATCTATACCTGTTTTTACTACAAATGATTTTGATTGTAATTCCTCCGTTTATATCACAGCTAATCACAGTTAGTTTGATATGCTTGATTCTTTTTTTCTCACCAACACGAACACGACTACAATGTCATATCAGCCTCTCCGACCGGGGGCAGCGGGCCTGTGGGGTGTTTCACAAGGGGAAAATAGATACAATTCATTTTACGTGTTTTCTAAGACCAACTTAATATCACCCAATGTTAATCTTATATTGGTGTTTCACAAGTTTCAATTGTATCTATGGTCATATACTTAGATACAACTGAAGATAATATTGAGGCTTGTAAAACACCAACTTAAGGCTAACATTTTGGTAAAAGTAATGCAACCTTAATAACCATGTAGCATTAATCTTAAATATGCTCCCCTTGTATGATGATCACATAGGATCAACATAAGTGTTGTTTAAATGTGTATAACAAGTTTATTTTCATCCTGAATAAACAGATATTCGCAGGGATATATTCGGTCTTAGTGGTTATATACAATAAACATCTCCTATAGAAACACTCATTCTACAGTTAATTGTATATCCCCC
Organism: Harmothoe impar; assembly: GCA_947462335.1. Lineage (NCBI taxonomy): Eukaryota > Metazoa > Annelida > Polychaeta > Phyllodocida > Polynoidae > Harmothoe > Harmothoe impar. The sequence continues at coordinate 10,271,624 of OX381709.1, read as the reverse complement.
TTGTGAAACACCCCACTGATTTCCTAAAACATAACCATAAAAAAGATCATATTGACAGCAGAACTATACTCCTTTCTTATCAGGGTACAAAACAGAGCACTGGCTAGTACCTTGTCAGTGATTCAAGGATGCACCTATGATGTACTGGCGATTTTTTGAGTGGCATGGGAACTGATGGATGATCAATACTCATGAGTAACCTGCCAGGATGCATGCATGCATCCTGCCGACCCTACAGGGTTGTTGGTCAACTGACAAATGTTCAGTATGATCAATCGATGCTGCACTGGTGATTTACTCAATGCCAGAGGAACTAATAGATTATGGGAGGGGCTACAGGATTTTTCCCCCTCTCAATATGTTGGTGAAATTAGAGATAATGTCTCATCATTTCCATGTTTCTCCTACATATTGTAAAACATCTAACCCTTTACATATATAAAAATTGGCACAGCAGCTTTTTTAACCCTTGTTCTGTAGTAACATGAAGATGTACACCTGCTGTAGCTTTCAGTCACATGTTGTGTTCATGAGATTCACAAGAAAATCAATATTTTTTGCTGGGAAATTATATTTTCTAATATAACTTATGTTAAGCATAATGTTGCGTTATATATCTATACATACATTCAGTAAAAGAAAATGTCATTACTATTTTCCCTACTATATAGGACTTTATAGGTCTTTATATTTTTTCGATTTTTATCCCAGTCTGTGCATCTTCATAATCATAACACATTTATTCTTTTAATTATTTACATGAGCATACCCTTGTTTCATATGTGAGGTAGCTCCTTAAACACTTAATGTATATACCTTCCCTCTTATCACAGCTTATTTGCTATTATTTCTCCAAAGCCCTGTAACAATAGCTGCTAAACAATGGTATTGCTAAATCTTATGAACACAACATACTGTTTAACGAACACAACATTGATTAAAAAGCATGAAATGATTAGAAATATAATATTTACAGTATTGGAACATGTAGTAGATGTTTGTACAATTTGAACAGTTAAAGTATACCAACTTCCTAATGGGTTAACTTTGAATAATGATGCATTAAGTAATCTTATGAACACAACATCTTACGAACACAACATCTAGGTTTACATGTAAATATTCATGAAATTGACCAGTTATTTGCCATGAGCTCATTGTTAACTGTTGATTATAACAATTGTAAGCGAGTATTCAGCATGGCCCACCTTGTAAATGTCTTTTCTTTCTACTATCTCACCAACACAACATCTTCTGAACACAACATCTTCTGAACACAACATCTTCTGAACACAACATGTAGATTTCCATATAGATAAAGATGAAATTGAGTATATTTTTTCCATGCCCTTATTGATAAATGTTGATAATCACCATAGTTATTGATTTCCAATCAGAACCCTGCTTCTAAGCTTCCTTTTGATACTATCTTATTAACACAACATTATGAACACAACATCTTCTGAACACAACATCTACCGAACACAACATCTTCTGAACACAACACCTTGTAGACACAAGTTGTTGATTTAGATGCAGATCTAGATTGAAATTGACCATGAATTTGCAATGAGGTCATTGATATCTGTTGATTGTGACAGTAGTATTTGATTTGTTATCAGAACCCTGCTTCTAAATGTATTTTTCCTACTATCTTACTAACACAACATTATGAACACAACATCTTATGAACACAACACCTCACGAACACAACAAGTGGGTTTCTAGCTAAACTGTCCTAAACTATACCATTTCAATGCCGTAAGGTGATTCATATGAGCTTCCTATGCTACATACTAAGTGATTTTTAAGATATATTTGCTTGTATATAGCATATATCTAACATCTTCTGAACACAACATCTTCTGAACACAACATCTTCTGAACACAACATGTCTAGAAACCGCATAAATATGCTGAAATTCAAAGGTTTAGCTGTGCACGCCTTAAGATATGGCCACAAGGACTAAGTACCTGGATTTACATGTAATTTCAGTTTAATACAGGTGGAAAAATTGCCATTTTAAATTTGGGCCCTTAAACAATACGTTTTCTGATTGATTTTTGAAGCTCTAAAGCAAGGGGATATAATTTCCACTGCCATTTTATTTTAATCAGGCAAACATATGGGGTATAGCAGATGGGTGATATGTCAAAAAATTATGTCTCAGCATGTTTTTACTATGAACAAAGTGACCACAAAGTTGCTGTAATGATATCAGATGTGTGGGAACCTATCTTTAACCAAATATGGAGAAGTAGGAAATAATTAGAAAAAGAGGAAAAATTCATGTTCATATTGCCCGCACCATGTACTTTCAAAAATATGATGTGAAAATATTAAAATAAATATAAAAACATGATAAAACATCTGTCTAAGTGAAATATGTGTCAGGGGACATGTATTTTAGGCTGTTTTTAGCCATATAATACCGTTTTTCTTATAAAAATGATTATCAATCACTACAAATTACACATTTATACTAATTAGCAGTGCAAAGGTCATACATCAGTAGGAAAAACGTAAATGATAAACCTGATTTCTCAGATTTATATTGAAAAAAGTGACATTTGGGGGGTCGGAAAAGTCCTGTAGCCCCTCCCTTATACATACTGTTTACAGTTGGCGTCAGTATCTGGCAATATGGGTTATGTAAGATCCCAATAAATAATGATACCCTGCAGCAACCTTGCAATAGCTGTAATGGACCAAATATTTAGGAGGGAAAGACTGTAATGGACGTTACAATAATCAATGCAGCTAATTTGTCATTGCCCTGTTCCGTGTTCCAATCACTGAATTTGGCATACATATGGTTTTAACCCACGGTGGAGGGATAATACAAATGAATTCATACGTTGGGAATATCGTAAACCCTCACATAACCAAATGTTTAGTCAGATACTTGTACAGGGGTGTGCCATATAACCACTGCCCACTGATTATTAACTCGTTTTTTTCACACTTTATTTCGGCCTTTTTGGGCCGTGGTCATATGGCATACCCTGTACAGGTGTAGGGTATCTAATTCACATATCACACTAGACTAGTAGTAGTGGAACGACTGCATGATAAGACAGTATATATATATACAGAGATATGGTGCATATTTCATGACAGTAATGAGTATGTCTACACATGTGGTGAGAGTATGGGTTTAATTGATCTGTATTGTCTGGTCATTTATAGGCAGGTATGGTCCACGGCTATATTAAGACATACACTGTCTCAACATATTACGTAGGTGTATAGCAGGACGCCCTGAATGCCCCCCCCCCCCCCCCCCCACCTTTGTACACTGCTGCTAAGTGTGAAAGCTGGGTGGGTGGGGTGAGGGCGGAGGGGGGGGGGGGGGCTAGGGCCCCACACATGCACTTCATGTATGGAACATGTAGTACAATGGAGAGGAGGAGGGGGCTCCTGGTACTTAACTCTGTTTTTCTTCTAAATGCAACACAGAAGCAGCTCGATGCATCTACAAACCTCTAGAAGGGATGTATGTCGATTAGTTTGCAGCATTAGGTTATTCCACTAATTTGCACGAAAGCTCACAAATTTGTTTTAATTTAGGTAACAGATACATTGGCTCATGCATCTCATTATAACACTATGCTGCAAGAACATGTATGTGGGTGTATACAAACTAGCAATACGGTGCAGTGTCCGGCCTCAACAAGGGAATTTTGGTTAGCTGTCACCTGATAGGGGGATTACTGAAGACTCAGTCTCACCAAATTGATACAGTTAAACTCTATGACCGGCTGGCATTTATGACTCCCTAACATCTATGGCCGGCTGAAATTTATGACCGGCTGACATCTATGACTTGCTGACATCTATGACTTGCTGACATCTATGACTTGCTGACATCTATGACCAGCTGACATTCATGACCTGCTGACATTTAAACTTCACGGGGCAAAAAATGTGTGCCTAAAGTTCGCGTTTAGCCTCATAAATCAGTGAATATTCAACCGATTCTCACAATTAAACCAGTTCTGGAAAGCCTAGGCCATCTGCTTCATGAAGCATAAGCAGCAAGTAGCTTCTCTCCCCTTCTAACTGCTCCCATTTGCTGATGATTAAAGATAAGTGTGACCCGACCAGTGACTTTGGGGATTATAGGTCTGTGCCAAAAGGCTCAGAAAAGGATCATTTCTTTTCCCACCACTTTGGATCGTACCCCCCCCCCCATCCATCTGTTAACCCCCCACCCCCCCTTGGAAATGCTCTTCTACATGTAGCTAGTTATGAGGAGCCCGAGTTTAGCTTTCAAATGCTTCAAGGATCAAGTCAATCGGACCAGCGGTTGCTGAGCTATTTCATTTTGAATATTTGCGAGAGGCAGTGAATATTCTTCGCAAACTTGATTGGCCTAGAACACATTAAATTCTAGCTCGTGAACCGCTAGGGTTAGAGACATGGGAGTGGGTGCAAATGAAAGCTAGTCACAAGGGCTAATGGCCTGTTATGTTGACCAATTTGTGGAGAGTGGTGATCCTAAGCATGTTTCTTGTCAAATGGATTTATAGTTGCCTTCCTGGTTAAAATGCAATGCCTTGCGTATGTGTGCCATTTTGTCTGGCCAAATGAGAGAAAATGTTTGAGTTTATCTGGAATCAAGTCTCAACGAGTGTCAAAAAGTATTTTTTGGCAGCAGTACAGAACACCTTATGCTCATAAAAGGCCTCATATATCAGCAAATACTAGTCAAATTCTTAAGATTAAGCCTGTTTCGGAAAGCCAGAACAGTCCTCTTTGAGAGTAGACCAAAAAAAGAAAATCGATTTTCAGACCCATAAGGCATGTATTGGCATGGGTGGTCACATATGTGTCACATGCTCTATTAGTGCTCCGAACGTGTGGCAGCAGCAGCACACTATGCAGATGTGTGTGGGTGTCATTGCAACCCATAAAGAAGTTTTGGGAGTGATCCAAGCTACCCGGTCTCAGCGATGTCAGCAGGTCATAGATGTCATGCTGTCATAGGAGTCGACACGTTATGAAGTTTCGAACTGTATCAATTTGGTGAGGCAAAATAGTTGCGCACCTGGCACCAGCTTATCATAATGGGACCTTAGTTCATGGGTATGTTTTTGTTATCTTTTCCCTTTTTTGAAGCTGCCTTTGTTTTGAGGGATCCAAATTTTGTTAGAGGAACTTTGATAAAACTGTCTCCTTTTTTAGGCCGCTTTAGTTAAATAGATCCCTATCCTGAGGTTTCTCTATTTTCTTAAAGTATATCTCAAATAAGCAGTGCTTTTCATCGAGTGTACAGTTAGGTGGTGGAATGCAGAAAACATAACCCAGTAACCATTAGCAATCCTGAGTTATTTTTCTCTAATAAGTAAAATTGTCAAGTGATGTTTGGCCTCTGGCATTTATAATATCTATAAAACTTTTGGCCATGCATTATAGACTGAGAGACATGGTATGCAGTTGATAGTTCAGCAGTGTACCACGCATGCAGGTACATTCATGATTCATGACTCAATATATATAGAAAGGCATTGTATATATTTATCTAATATTCTTTAGCTTGCCTATGAAAAGCCATGTATAAGATAAACAAAAGTTTAAAAAACAATGAAAGGTAGAAAACATAAAGTAAAGCATGCTAATTACTATAAAGGTACAGGTGCCGTGTCTGCGGCTACACTGAAAATCCATAGGTTGAAAGGGTTAGTCAGTACAGACTAACCCAGGTTGGTCATATGAGTGTTAGTCGCAATGGCAAAGTTATATTCAAAAATGACCAAGGGGTGAGTCAGTAGTGGCTAACCTAGGTTCATCATTGGTGTGTTGTATTTATATACCACTAGTTGGGGCCACCTGTGATGACCACTCAGTGGCTCCCCTGGAACTAAAAAGACTAAGATGGGTTGGTCAGTAGTGACAATAATAACTAATCTAGGTTGGGTGTATAGGGAGCCAAAAACTGACTAACTAAGTTAGGCACTAGTGACTGAGAGGTTGGGCGTATAGGGAGCCTAGGAATATCGGTGCAGAGGCCCCAGGTTCGGAGACCTGAGACACCTGTATGAAGCTATCAGGTGGGCACTACACGATACAACACGCGGCATCGGGTATCACGCATCACCATGGTTACCAGGTACATAACACATGGGGCCCTGGACGCTAGCATCTGCAAAAACACAGAGCCGTGGGAGGAGGGCTCCGTAAGAAGGTGTGCTGTCACCCCACACTGCCACAGTGTGGGATATGTAGACAAATGCCAACGCCCATTGATACCGTCTCTGTTGTATTTCACGAGTGGGGGCTGGGGCAGTATCCCACAAAGCCGCAGTAAATAAGTACTGTTTATTTTGTGCCGTGAGTACACTGAGTCTAGATCCCTATCCCGGTCTTTGCGAAAACTTTTTCATCCCGCAGGACATTCGGACCTGCAAATTCTCAATGTTGCAGGACTGACTACATTTTTGAAGGACCGGGTAGCCACATATCTGACAATTTATGCATTTTAAGAAAAAGATATTTTTGTCTATTAAAAATATATTTCATGTTTGATCATTTGTTGTCAAATGAGGATACTTATAGATTTACACAGTATATTGACAAACACATTTCAGCTCAAGAAGCCTAACTGAATACTTCTAGTTCAGAAAAGTTCAACATGTGACTCAACATTTGGTCCTGTTACACTTATAAATCTGCTTGACTGTTGGCATTTAAGGTGAACATTGCCATTGTCCTGCATGTTTTCGCAATGACTGCATTCTACAAAACCACAGTCTGAGTGGGATGCGGCCCCAGACTCACCAAGGAAAGAACTGTACAAAATGACCCGCACCATGGGTCCTTGTCTTTATTTCATTTTCCCCCCTCTTCAAACTATGTTGAATTGCATTTAAATGGCCATAGAAATCTAAACATTTGACGATGTCAGAGGTCACGGGGGAACCTTATTCCATGGGGTGCATGGGATGCGGAATGTTTAGTACTTAGGCATAATAAACTTTGTATCCTCCATAGAATACAGACAAAGGTTCACCAGCTTTGTTCTGTTGCCTGTATTATTTCACACGTCGACGTCAGACCCTTTTTCAAGGGGTCCATTGGCCCAAAGGTCAACGAGGAAAATGAGTCTGCTGACTCCAAAGAGTTTTTTAATAGAGAGCTTTAAGATTCAATCTATCAAAATGATTATTATGTCGGGAACTTAAAATAGCCATATTCTACAATGTAATAATGTGAACAAACCACCATATTGATGAGGTCAGAGGGTCGTAAAATATGAGCTTGAGTTGTTTCAGGGAAGGCGAGGCAGTTCAACCAATAGCGCTGTTGTATTTCAGAATAAACAGTTCTATCTTTATGACTGACCATTTACTCGGGGCACATTTGGGAGGACATGGAAGTAGTCAAGGTCCTTGAGCTATGACACTCAAGTCGCCCAAAGTCAAAGTGATACCAGCTTGATGAAGGCTGACCAGTTAAATCAAACTTGTACTATTTTAAAGATGGGTTAGGTGCTAATCCTTATTCGTAATGCCTGTACAAATATGTGTGTAAACTTTCGAGTTCTACTGATGCTAGAAATGCATAGAATAGAGAGAAAACCATGTCACTCCAACAAAATCAGCCCCTCTGACCTTGGATTTATGCATTTCTAAGTGTTAGATTGATTTAGAAGTTTACACACACATTGATATAGGGCTGTGTCTCACGACCTTGAGCCAATGTTTTTGTCTCTGACCGGGTGCCGTCTCTGACCAGGTGCCGTCTCTGACCAGGTGCCGTCTCTGACCTGGTGTCAGAAAAACGTGCTTTTTAAATGTTAACCTATAGTCATATATGTAAGAATATATAAAAACGTTATTGCAGCTGTTATGTAATTATTATTAGCCTGCTGCTGTTGGTAAAACATAACTAAACTCCCAAAGTGACATCCGGTCAGAGACGGCACCCAGTCAGAGACGGCACCCGGTCAGAGACGGCACCCAATCAGAGACAAAAACATTGGCTCAAGGTCGTGAGACACAGCCATAGGCGTTGTGAATACAAATACAATGTGTAAGAGAAAAATAAAAATGGACCCCAAATTAGCTTCTAACCCATCTTTAACATTGGACAACCAGAGCGTCATACCTGGTACTTGATGGGCCACAATAGCCTCACATACACAATCTGCTGCCGGGTAGTCAAACACTATTGTATTTTGAGTTTGAGATTAAACCTTTTTTTGCATTGCTAGTTATATGACTGGGGGCATTCTCTCATTGAAGCCATAACCTGTACATATTCTTGAAGCTCGAACAGACAGCGTGCCAGAACTAACTAACCAGATATTCTAGGCGGCAGTGATGATACTTAGATAACAGAGGTTGGGCTTGTGGCAGATTGGGTTTAAATAGGCAATTTGAAGAGTTGCAGGAGTGGAGGATGGGATACTCTCGTTCCCAAATCCTTCCGAAGGAAGGCTCTGGTAACAGTTAAATGACCTTGAACTTGGGATTTTGCTGGGTCTGGGCAACCCCTGCTGGTAGCCTGGAACCAGTGGACAGGAACCAGAATGTATGATGGTAGTTTTTCTGTATTTTACCATCAGATTTTCTTGTTCCATTTCCTGTTCCTGTCCACTGGTTCCAGGCTACCAGCAGGGGTTGCCCATAACCAGCAAATCAGAAGGATTTGGGAACGAGAGTAAGGGTGGGATTGTAGACCAGCAGGCAAATGAGCCTAACATACCTAAAATGTTTAGTATCAGAGAGTTCTCACCAGTGACATGGATGAATAACCAAAGGTCAACGAGTTCAGATGGCGGGGTGGGTTACCATGTACTAGATAAACTATATGGTAACTAAGTAGGGCTGGTACGAGATTGAGTTAAATATGCCATTTGAAGAAAGGCAGGAATGGAGGATGAGCTTATAGAACAGCAGACAGGCCTGACATACCTTACACATTGAGGGCTGTGTCTCACGAACTTGGGCCAATGTGTTTGTCTATGACCGGGTGCCGTCTATGACCGGGTGCCATCTATGACCGGCTATCTTAATTTTACAAATTAAAATTGTAAAATTTTTAATGCTTTTCCCTCCAAACTACTTTTTTAGATCATAGGTCATAGACGGTACCCAGTCATAGACGGCACCTGGTCAGAGATGGTACCCGGTCATAGACGGCACCTGGTCAGAGATGGTACCCGGTCATAGACGGCACCCGGTCATAGACAAACACATTGGCCCAAGTTCGTGAGACACAGCCTGAGTATCAGAGAGTTACCAGCAGTGACACAGATAAATAAACAGAGGTCTACGAGTTTAACTAAAGGGGTGGGTTACTCAATGCTTTGACCATGGGGCAGAGTGAAATACGGTCCCAGCGTCAACAACTTTAATAACTGATCCCCCAGACTTGATTGAGTTTCCCTTTGCGCTTATTTATTTTACATTCAAGCCCTAATGATTCAAATCCCTATGGGATTGGTAAAATGCTGGGTTCCTTGGTTGGATCAACGGCACTGATGTATGTCTCGAAAAGTGATATCCGGAGGAGTAGGGTGGGGTGGAGTGGATATTGTGTTTAGTAGGTGGGTCGACTATCATAGTGTTTGGGGCAAGGGGTTGACTTAAAGATCTTTGCATATATCGTTAAGCAAAAAATGTTTCCAGAATGCAAAGAATAGATAGTCAGCATCTTGTGAATGACTATGTATGTAAGTTTGATAGGCACTGTCTCATCATGATATCTTATCATCCGTCATCTCTTAATGTCTGTTCCTATATGTTTCTTTTACAGTATGTTATTTGTTTGTGTGTATTGTCCTCTGTCTGAATTTAGAGGTTCAATTAAAATCTATACAAACATTGCTGAACAGATCCAGGCATTATCATTTCTATGCAAATATACATTCAATATCTGTGTTTTACCAGGAACATGCATTGGTCACAAATATTCAGCCATCAATTGTTTTTTCCCCATCACCATCCCGTTGACAACCAATACATTATATACATAGATATGCATAGACATAGATATAGATATGCATGTATGTATAGATATGCAGGCTATGCATGTCGTATTTCACCAAACATTTCTTTTAATAATGCAAGACTCCAGAACGAATTTCTAGGACTGCATTCAGGCATTATGATGATAAGTTCAGCCCTTAAAATGTTTGAACGTTGAAACGTTGTCCCCTCTGAATCTCTTATACGTGTATAGTGTAACAGAATAGATGAATGTCCAGAGGTGTTTGTTTGTTGACAGGGTTATTTCCCCACTTCAACATCATACAAATGTAAACAAAACCCCACGCATCGCCATCTGGTCTCATTTTGTTGACATTGAAGGGTCTTGGAATAATGGCAAAAGTTATCTGAAAGATGATAATACTGGCAGGATTTTCAATGTTTATGACCATTGATACTATCCCATTTGACGGATAAATAATTTGTTAGTACTCACCTTTCCACACAGACGGAGACGAGGGACATGATGGAGACGTAGAGACTGACGACCAGAACGTAGCGCTCCACACGACACATGACCCCTCCCAGCAGCCATCCCCGGTTCACCATGAACTGGGCAATCTCCGGAACACCAAACAGCATGATCAGCAAATCAGCCGCCGCCAGATTCAGAATAAAGAGGTTGGTCACCGAGCTCCTCATCTTCCTGTCGCTCATAATGACCCAAATAACGAGCAGGTTCCCCACGATACCCACAAAGCCAATCGCGCAGAACAACAGGGATAACCCGATCACCGACTCGGGGCGAGCTGCTCCTAAGGGGACTGGGGAGCTGCTTGGGTGGAGCCCCCCAGGGGAGCCCCAGGTAGCGTTCTGCTGGGTCAAGTTAAGGTCATCGCCAACCATGCCACCGCCTGATGTGGCCATAGCTGAGCCGGACGTGGCCAGGTCGGCGAGGAGGAGGGAGATGGGAGTGGCGCTCGCATTCTCCATGGTGAGCAAGCCGTAACTCATGGTGCGGGTGTTTTGGGAGGTGGGGAGTAGGATGTGTAAGCAGGGTTGTCCTCTTCAAATAAAACTATCCTGATGTCCACAGGTAATTTAAACTACTTTCGGAGTTTAATGTGATCCACTTATAGTGGGTTATCCGCTCAATTTGTAATCAATTGTTTTGATAGTAACTTATCTTCAATGAAATGATTTTAAGATAGTTCAATATGCAATGTAATGGCCAATTATTGTACAAAGGATTGTATCACTACCAGAATTTGCTATATGACAGATATCTTGGCCGTAGGGATCCACATGCTCAATTTAGAATCACTGGTGTCCATACATTGCCTATGAGAGTGTCCTTACATGCATATGGGGGATATCATTGCATTATCCAAGGAGGTGTTCAGCATCTGGGTTCTTCTTCATTAGGCCCCCTCAGCATGGGCTGCAGCAGTCACAATGCTATAGATTATATTTAGTGGTGTAGTCTCTGCGGCTGTCACTCAGCTTAATGATGCTTAATGCACCCAGACTTATAGTGGTCGTCCATGAATGAAGTGATACCCAGTCCTATAGTGGTGGTTCATGAGATGATATCTACCACAATAATATCAATTGCTGCTTAATGCACATTGACCACAGTGTGGTGGTTCATTGGATGATATCTACCACAATAATATCAATTACTGGTCATTATCTCTAACACCAGCTCCCATTGTTATCAACTTCTCCACCAATACGCAGACATACGTAAGCCCACAGTAGGAGATAACAGTCTAAAATATCTCTATTAATGAGTGCGTGTCTGGGTCCAGATGTAGTGACTCATTGACATAGCCAGGCTGTATTGACTATAGTATAGCTGCAGGGGCACAGTCCTTATTGGGTATAGACTAATTGCTGGTTGCTCTTCTAGCCGCAGCTAATTGGATTTTCCTTTTTTAGACTAGTATTTCTATCCGCCCTCAGGTATGCCTTACCACCTGTGGACGTGTATAGGTGCTTCCGCATGGAACTATAGGAAATTCTGGTAATGGGATTTTTGTTCATCACTGATAAGCTGGTCTTGCTGCAGGTATCCTGGGCTTAAAGCAGTGGTTATAAGAACAGCTATATCACTACCTAGTGTTATAGCTATATCCAATCCTGGTATATGTAATAGAAAGACAATGGTTATGGGAAGGTAGTAAACTGGCTTGCACCTTGACACAGCGCTTCTCAAACTATACAGTAGTTATATTTTGCTTTAAACCACAGCTGTGAGATTATGTGAGGGAATGTAGAAATAGCCAAAGTGTGAACTCCTTAATATTACCCCTCCGCTGAGGTTTTAGTGGACATAACCAAGGTGTGAAGTCCTTTGTCTTACCCCTCCGCAGTGGTTTAAGTCACATCAGTGACGGTTTGGTACGTAAAGCCAGTACAGGTAGCTACCCTGGATCAGCTGAACCAAATCCTGATGTTGCACCCCACACACGATCCCCAGGTGTATCCAAACCTGAGGTCAGCCTCAGCCAATACGGTTGGAGGCCTGATCAGTGGTCGCAGTGGTCAATCGTACAGCTGGTCAAGTGGTCAAGAGACACAGCTGGAGAGGATGGTTGTAACAGCACCTATGTTACTGCTTATAGCTCATATAGCCATTCTCCAGCATGTATAAGGCCAGTAGATGTGCTGTATAAAAGGATAGTGTTTCCACATCAGTAGCAGCCCTGAATTATCAGTCAGCTCAAACCAGTAAAGGCGCAGATCTCGGTACCCCTCCAGCAACTGTCGGAGAGGAGCTGGGACAGGTACTAAGTCCTATTTATAAGGGCGCTGGGGGGTTAGGTGTAACTCCATACACAAGCACCCAGGTAAATATCAACACACATGGACAACAGTCCAGGTAAAAACACTGTTGTATATATCAATCAACCCCTACTATGTGCAGCCCACATACACTTCCCGATACTCGTACCACTTAATTATTTAACAAAAACACCATTAAGACTCTGATGTGTGTAATCAATGACATAAGTGCCTACACAGTGCGTAGATAATCCGTGCTGTTGGGTCAGTTGCCCCTTGTCGTTTGTGTGTACTGTGGTGTGATTACAGGCTGCAGGTAGCAGGGGGAGGGGTGGGTGATGTATTTACACTGTAGGGTATGAGGGGTGGCTGGGGTGCTGGTTATAGTCAGTAATACTGTACATAGGTATCCTTTGATATAGCGCTCTGCCGGAAGCAGACTTGTTCCTGCAACCACTCTGTTTACACTCACACTCACTCAATTTTGTGACATCTTGGCTCTGCTCTCGCTATGTAGCCTGTTTTTGCAAGCTATGATGAGTGGATGTCTGGTACCTCCCTGAATCTCTGGAGAAATTCAGAGGACAGAATTAACATGGCTGCGCGGATGGAGCCACCCAAATTATCGCTACACGTCAGATCTATGCCCTCTGCGCACTTTCTGCATCTAGGGGAAATAATGGCACTGCAGGACAATGATATTTGCTTTAGATTTTAGCCTTCAAACATAAGCACTAATAAGTCACATGAATGCACCGGCTATCCTTTTAGATACTAAGCGTATACGTCTGTGGCCTGCTAGAGGCATATACATATGTAAGCATAAGGGCAGGCAGTGATGCCCACTGCACTATGGGCTAGAATCATACAACACAGGAGCCAATGCTGCAGATATCAAATGTTTGCAGACTGGTGTTGTGTGCATAAGGTGTCAATGGACTCCAGATTCTGTCCTAGACCCAATGTTGACATCATACATTCATGACTGGATGATGGTGTGAATGCGGGGTCGTGTACCAAAGGTCTGCACTGTAGAGGGTGGTCTCAATACTCCAGCGGCCTACTGTTTGACTGTACTCACCTTTACTTATAGGTAGCTCCGGAAATATCACTCCAATGTCTATTGAGCTCAATGCTGGAGCTGTGAATTCCAGCTATAGACTTTGTATAGAGAAGGTAAAGAAATAAGAGCACTCAGTCCTATGGGCTCATAGAAGACTGTAGTTATCCATATAGACATAAACCACCCTTAAGGGTCTGCTTCAGATCTCACCATGTGGGTTGAAGAATCCTGTTAGGGCAGCGCTGGCCTTTAGAAATCAAACGCTATAAGGTGACTTTGAATCAGAAATCACCCTAGACCTCTTCAATCCCAACTGCTTGTTTAAATGCGGCTTCGGCTAAGTCCCTAGGGGAGATGATGGGCTGTGTATATTGTAAGCTTTAAGGCTATCCACACTCAGCGGCTTTTAAAGAGGTTATACAAAAAGTCCCTCCATACATGAGATGGGTATTGAGGTGGATGAACAGCAAGTCGCCCCTAGGAGCCTCTCTAGCTGTTAAGCATTGAGTGGATCAGAGAGTAGCTCTGAGTGCCACATCTGGGCCTCCCAGGTATGTAGCCGCAGATACCTGCACCCTAATGTAAGGAGACCTGGCACTGTTTTGTGGGTTCACTTCTTAGGTGCACTTTTCTCCCTCTCCACCAGCCTAATGCCTAACTCTTGACTCTCTACAGAGTCACCGAGGGAGTTATGCATTGAGCACAAAGTGGGAGGAGAGTGTTTTTCCGTAAACTTTTTTTAAAGATTTCTTTTTGCTCACTAGTCACAGATGGGCTCCCAGGTATGTGGCCGCAGATCCCTGCATCTGCGAGGGTCCCTAATGTAAGGGGACCGCGCACCGTTTGGGAGTTTTTCCACACTTGACTACACAGTCTGTTCTGTGCACGTTTTATGAGCTGTGGGTTAGGCCTGCTGCTACTAGTGTTCTGAGTGATTTCTCCCTACTATAGGACACATTTAATATCAAAATTGCGCTTTTAATTGACTACTGATGATGTTATATGCACATTAAATATACAACTATCACGCTATATGCTGAGTTATGGAGATAACATTGGCCAACTTGACAATGACATAGCTTGTTTTTACTTTGGAGTCTCGGTTCTGTGGCCTGTGATCCTACTTGAGTTACCGTTAAAGTAGTTTCAGTCCCACACATAAGTATCTGAAGCAAGGCTCCTATATCCAGTGCTTAACGTATAAGTAGTCTCACCTGTTTTACCATAGTGATATGTCCCAACGGGCTGCTTATGATCTGAACAACCTATATATCAGAATATGGTCCGGAAGGTACAGACACCACAGTAGTAGAGTTAGGCAGATGCAGACACCTTATCTATAGAGTTAGGCATGCAGAAGTCTCAATGGTAGAGTTAGGCACAGACTGGCGAGCTGCTCAGCGATCCTCAGGAACTGCTCACTACCTGCTCAGTGCACATATACCGCCTCAGGTGCGAACAGACAGCGTTACCTGAGTGTAAAAAGTACACTACCTCTTCATACTCTAGGGTGTGTGTGTGTTGGGGGGGTAGTGAAAGGTAGCACTCACAGTAACAGTATAGGTACTGGAGAGGTAAAGTGATCGTTGAAAGTTGTAGACCGCCTCAGGTGAACACAGATGGCGTTATGTGAGTGTTAAAGAAAACTAAGGCCTCTTAATACTCCAGGTTGTGTATGTGTGTTAAGGTATCACTCACGGTATACACAGTACAGGTATTGGAGAGCTGAAATTATCTATGAACGTTGTGAGTCTGTTAATTTATAGTTGGGTATTCTAGAATAGCTTCCCACAGTGCTAATCCATTACAGTTGAAACGTTCTGTTGAGATGATCCGGATCTGAAGGAGATTATTATGAGATCCCAGATCAGATTGAATTCCAGTCGATTTAACACTTTTTGAGAAGGTGTCATCGAATTCCGGCTCAATAGTCTGGGTCTCGTCCCACAGATTTAAACTCAAGATAATCCCGTTGTATTGAGCATGAGATTGATCTGTGGGACTGAAACGTTCACAGATCCCAGCTAAAAAAAGTATCTCCAAAGGAGTGGAGTCAAGTCGTACTGAAATGAGTATCCATTGGTGAATATGGTGCGGCCTATACCCTGACACCAACAGTGTTTTAAAACGATAAGTTTAAATCCAAATAAAGATTCCTCCACGTGTAAACTACTTACTAAATTCTCCATGAATCTCCATGAACATCCATCCTTCCCTCATATAATACTCAGGTAAGTTATCTCCTTCTGGGATACTCCAGTATCCTACCAACACATGCTGGTCTCCTCCACTTTTAATTACGATTTACAAATCCCAAGTCCATATTCCGCAGCACATGAACTGCTATCTCTGAAGCTTCCTCAACATGTAATTCCTCCAGGTGCCTAGGTCTAGGTGACTAGGTCCAAGTGACTAGCTTCAAGTGACTAGGTCCTACTGACTGAGTCCAGGTGAGTAACTCCAGGGCTGTAGGAGGCTCTATGCTGAGGGAGCGCCAACTGACTCAGTCACCAGCCAACAGGCTCTTTAAACAACCACTACCTCCTGCATGCGCCGACAGGGGGCAGGGCGGTGTGGGAGCCGCTCCCAGACAGGGAGGGAGATGGGAGCAGCTCAGTCATCATTAAACGCAGCCTCTGGTAGGTGGGCGGTGGGGGTGGGGGAAGGGAGAGGTCCAGCTGGGCAGAGGGAAAGGTGGGTCAGCGGTAGAGAGAGAGAGAGAGAGAGAGAGAGAGAGAGAGAGAGAGAGAGAGAGAGAGAGAGAGATGGGGTCGTGGCGGGGGGGAGATATGGGGAAGGATGTCAGAGAGAGCGTGAAAGGAGGAAGAGTAGTATAGGGAATGGGACACAAGAATAGGGACAGGAGGGTAGCGGAGACAGGGGATGAGGAGCTCCAACATCATTAAATGCAGCTCCTGGTAGGCTGCCTGGTGGTGGGGGGGGGGGGTAGGGAGAGGGCCAGCTGGGCAGAGGGAAAGGTGGCTGAGCGGTTTTGGAGGAGGAGGCAATGGGTAAGACAGAAAGAGGGGGAGTGTTGTGATGACAAGGATAGGAAAAGGGAGGGTGGGAGGGAGGGAGGGAGAGCGAGATAGAGAGAGGAACAGGAGGGTTTGGGAATGAGATGAGTGAAAAGAATTAACAGAGTGGAGTGAGGTGAAGGACGGGATGAAGAGCAGCTCAGTCATCATTACCCGCAGCCTCTGGTTGGTGGGCGGTGAAGGGGGGGGGGAGGTAGAGGGCAAAGGTGGGTGAGCGGTATTAATAGCGGAGGAGGCAATGAGTGAGAGAGAGAGAGAGAGAGAGAGAGAGAGAGAGAGAGAGAGAGAGAGAGAGAGAGAGAGAGAGAGAGAGCGAGAGAAAGAGAGAGGGGGAGTGTTGTGATAACAAGGAGAAGGCGAGAGAGAGAAAAAGGGAGAGAGAGAGAGAGAGAGTGAGAGAGAGAGAGAGAGAGAGAGAGAGAGAGAGAGAGAGAGAGAGAGAGAAAGAGAGAGATGGGGTTGGCGGGTGGGGGAGAGATAGGGGGCAGGATGACAGAGAGAGCGTGAAAGGAGGAAGAGTAGTATAGGGAATGGGAGAGGGGGGAGACAGGGGAGAGAGATAGAGAGAGAGGGGAGACAGGGGAGAGAGATAGAGAGAGAGAGGGGGAGAGAGAGAGACAGAGGGAGAGAGAGAGAGGGGAGAGAGACAGACACAGAGAAACACAGAGAGACAGAGAGACAGACTTAAACGGAGAGACAGAGAGGCAGAGACAGAGAGAGCGTGAAGGGACATAGGATAGTATAGGGAATGGGAATGGGAATGGGACACAAGAACTAGTAGAGATGAGAGGGTAGGGAAAGGGAGGAGTGAGAGGATGAAGATAATAGTGAGAGCGGAGAGAGGGGATGAAGAGAGTAGAGGGAGTTGGGCTGAAGAGCAGCTAAACCACCATTAAATGCAGCTCCTGGGAGGCGGCCGGTGGAGGGGGGGGGGGAGTAGGGAGGGCCTACAGCTGGGCAGAGGAAAAGGTGGCTGAACGGTTTTGGGGAGAAGGCAATGGGTAAGGCAGAGAGAGGGAGACTGTTTTGATAGCAAGAAGGGGGAGAGGAAGAGAGACGGAGAGAGAGACAGAGACAGAGAAAGAGACAGAGGGGGAGAGACAGAGGGGGGAGAGACAGACAGAGACAGACAGACAGACAGACAGAGACAGAGAGACAGAGAGGCAGAGAGAGAGACAGAGAGAGTGTAAAGGGAGGAAAGATAGTATAGGGAATGGGACACAAGAACTAGTAGGGACGGGAGGGTAAGGAAAGTAGGATGGTATAGGAAATAGGGCACGAGAAGAAGAGAGGGGAGGGGGGAGGTGATAAAGAGAACTCAGAGGAGGGGAGGGAAGGGGATGAGGAGTGGGGCGGGAAGGGACCAGCACAACCATCGTTTAATGCAGTCCCTGGAAGGCAGCCGGCTGGGCGGGATGTGGCAGGGTGAGGGCAAGGTGGCAAGGGTCTGGGGGAACGGTTGGTATCAAGGGAGAAGGAGAGAACGGACGGGTATAACAGAGTTGGGCAGTAAAGAGCGCATGCTTTAATAAGAAGGAGAGAGTGGGAGGGAGTGAGAGAGAGAGATGTTGTACCAGGCTGTAAACAAAATTAGGAGTTGCTATAATGTATTTAACACCAACAAATCAATATCTATGTATTTTCCATCTCGGAATCAGCTGAAATAATCTTTTTACTTTTGCCTAAAACTGATTTTCAAACTGAAGCGCCACTAAATACAATGTTGACTCGTGAAGTATCAAATTGACTTTGAAATATCTCCAAAATTACTTTAGATATAAATTATTCTCAAAATTGGATAACAATTTCTAGGGTCAGTCCTGTTTTGCTAGGTAGGATCAAGTAACCTGAAACATACCTCTTTTTCCTGCCTAACAAGGTGTTTGGAAAATGATGCATGTGGTAGAGATCTGAACCCACAGAGAGCCCTCTGATCACTCCCTCTGCT
The DNA here is from genome assembly GCA_947462335.1 of Harmothoe impar. Classification (NCBI taxonomy): domain Eukaryota; kingdom Metazoa; phylum Annelida; class Polychaeta; order Phyllodocida; family Polynoidae; genus Harmothoe; species Harmothoe impar. The sequence goes on along the minus strand of OX381709.1, from coordinate 10,252,852 downwards.
ATAGGGCTGTGTCTCATAACCTTGGGCCAATGTTTTTGTCTCTGATCAGGTGCAGTCTCTGACCAGGTGCCATCTCTGACCGGGTGCCGTCTCTGACCGGACATCACTTTGGGAGTTTAGTTACCTTCTACCAAGAGCAGGAGGCTAATTATAATTACACAACAACTGCCGTAACGTTTTTACAAATCCTTATATATGTGAGTATAGGTTAACAATTTAAAAACGCTTTTCTCTGACACAAGGTCAGAGATGGCACCTGGTCAGAGATGGCACCGGTCTAAGAAGGCACCCAGTCAGAGACAAAAACATTGGCCCAAGGACGTGAGACACAGCCATAGGGTGATAAGTCCTAGCTGTGTCTCACCAAATCCATACAAGTTGTAACTCTATGACCAGCACACCTCTATGACTAAGTGTTTTATTGGGTATAAGGTATAACATGTGTTATACATTGGATTCGGCGCATTGCCGTTCTGCCTCCGAGACCCCTTTATATTTTGTAGGGACCTGGATACAGAAACAACTCACAGTCATGCCGGTCATAATACTTGTAAATTGTCACAGAGAAAGAAATCAAACATATATCACATACATCACATACTAGCGGTGTATAGATTGATGAGATGAGGTGAGGGGATGATGTGTTCAAGTACATGTCCATATATAAAATGAGTGGGTCTAATAAAGATGCTATTCACATGAAGCAATTTTCATAGTTCTTCTTTATCTTAATTTTAAAGGTCCTAAGGTCTTCAATCAGTGTGTATTCAGCCTTCAGGCTATTCCACACATTGATTGCCCTCGAGAGACAACTTCTGATGACTATTGGTTTTAACGATCTTGGAACACATAGTCTGGCGCAACTCTATGACCCACTCACCTCTATGACCAGGTACCCTGTATCAGTGTAATTAATAAAGAAAAAAGGTAAAGAAGATAATTGTCAGTACTCTCTAGGATATGTTTACATTTCTAGGTAGATATGCTCAAAGTAAGCCGTTTTCAGTTCTGCCAGTCAAAGAAGGTTGCAAGTTATAGAGGTACGTCGGTCATAGAGGTATGCTGGTCATAGACTTATTTATGTCAACACAGAAAATAAAATTAGATATAAAAGAAAAAATCCAAATTACATCAGCCACAAGTGTGAAGGAGCCCCATCTTCTCTCCCCTACCACCCAATATAAGCTACAGTCACATCTAATAAATGAAGTTAGACCTGATACTTTTTGTTAAGTTATTTTTATGTTAATTCTAAGTATTTTTTCTTTTAAAATACTCACCTCTGTCACCATAATGCGTTTTCATCAATGGTTTTCATCAAACACAGTATGTTGGTTACTGCTGATTATGCAACCCCTAGGTAAGTGTTAATGGTGATAAGTTTGTTCTGTGTGGCTGTGTGAGCCTATCTACCATGGTACATTTAATATAATAGGTAAGGCTGCCGAAAACCCAAACTACTCAAACAGAGTAAGAAGCAGCCGTTCTTTAAGTGTTCATCAAAATTCTCTATATGATATATGATGTTATACAGCATTCATGATTACTGTTAAATATATCTGAGCTTGATGTAACTGTTTTATTATGATGAACACAAAGTAAAGATAAATCAAAGCAAATAGAGGTACGCCAGTCATAGAGGTATGGCGGTCATAGAGCTTCAACTTGTAATGATTTGGTGGGACACAGCCTCCTGTGAAGAGTCTTAACCGTCAGGAGAATTACACAGTTCTATGGAGTCATCCCAAGGGTTAGATCATTCCTCCCTGCCTCTCTACGGGGTGCTATCTGTAATGACTACTTCAGACAGGAGCGTGTTGCTCGTGTCCAAGGAAATTGATCTTTGCAACGGTAAGGCATGACGGGTTGATAACAAAAATACATTTGGAGGGAAGCGACCTAGGAACGACGGGGAAAGTTGAATTGGAAGGAGGATGGTGAGATAAGAAGCAGTCACTAAAGAGAAATGACACGAGAATTTAGAATGGAGCTAACGATTTAAAGAGTATTGAGTTTAATGGAATGAAGAGAGAAAACAATCAAATTCATCTGAATATTCCCATATTTTATGAATTCTAAATATATAGTGAGGAACCATTTTATTTTGCAGCTCACCGAAGCATATATATTTATGATTGTCATCACAATATATAGTGTATAAAAGGTAGGACAACAGCTATGATAATTATGTCATCCACCCGTATAGTACCAGTAGATAAGGCCAAATAAAGAAAAAGGTGTATTTCAGGTCACCTGATCTAACCTGGCAAAACACGACTGGCCCTAGAATCTTTTATCCAAATTTGAGAAAATATTTACATTTATAAAAACTTTTGGGGCTATTTCAGAGTTAATTTAATAGTGGACGAGTCAACGCCATTGTCAGCATGTTTGCGAGTCAATATTTGAGGAGTTTTCGGGCCAAAGTAAGAGGGGAAAAAAATCGGAGCTACCCTACCTATTATCTTAAGGCATTGTAACCTGAAACACATTTTTTTCTTTTTGGCCTAAAGCAGGATGCAGAAGAGACCTGTGGGAGATATATCAATCAAATATTGAGGATGTCTCCCTGTCACAAATAGAATCTGATGTCGGGTGAAGCAGATGGCTTTCTATAGTAAGGGCAGGACTGCCTGAGGTAAGCATGTACTGCCATATTCACATGGCAGTCAAGGCCACTTACATTTATCATATATGGGTCGGATCGAAGAAAAATGCTGATCTGGGTTTTTGGGGGTTTTCTGCTTTGCAAGAGCCACATAATAAAAATACATACACCAGTATGGTCTTTGTTGGTTTTTCATAAGAGGGCAGACTCTAGGCTTTCAGAAAAAAATAAAATTTTGCATTTACGATGATTTTTTGTTGATTTATGAGCCTCCAAAGTTGAAAAATGGCTAAAATCCATGTTTTTCAGCTAATTATCCATGTTTAACAAGGCCATCATGTCAACTGACACATCAAAAACTATCACTAAACAGCATTTCCTAGTAGCTATATATGTTATGTGAACAAATCAGCTCGTTACACTTTCATATCCCACGCAAATTTTTCAACAGTGACCTTCAAGTGTAGCAACTACATGTTTCGGAGGCATCTGTGACGTTAATAAAAGGGCCCATATCTTTATTAATAGTATTCACTAAATATCCTTACTACAAGCAATCTAGAGCCTCCCTATGGGTGTGCTCATGGCAAAAAAAAATTGAGCCACGCCCACTTTTTCTCTCCCTTATGGGCAATTTAGTGTATTGGAACTCGAGTTACTGTCACGGACGCCTCAACACATATTACCCTCTCCAGCTTATATGTATGCTTTTATTTTAAATTCTTGTACCCTTTTATACCTATTGGGTCTTGTTGATGGATCATCAACAGCATTTGCATTGATAAGTACCCCATATGTATTGCGTTTGCTGTATTTGTGTACGAGTGAGGCGTCTGTGACAGTAACTGAGGCGTCTGTGGTGGTATACATCAACTGAAAAGAATAAAATAGATGTTCCCCATCCCCTCTGTGTAGTTTTGTTACGATCCCATGTGATGAAGGTTATATTTCGGGCACTTCCAGAACAAACCCTGGAAAACAGTCACAGACACTTAACACCTTATACCCTCTCGAGCATATATTCATGTTTTCATTCAAATCTTTTTGTATCTATTACCCTTATATGGATATGTTGATGGATTGTCAATAGCTATTTCATTGATAAATACCCTATGTACCTTGTGGATGCTGTATTTGTATACCAGTGAGGCGTCTGTGACAGTAACGGAGGCGTCTGTGACAGTAATGCATGTATATGCAAATTGGTCTTGGTCCGTGAAATATGGGTCCCTAATGGTATACACTGACTTTAATGGGTAGAATAGATGTTCCTCTACTCTTGTGTGTAGTTTTTCTATGATCCAATTTGATTATACTTATACTGTTGGCACTTTTAGAACAAATTCTTGAAAATCTATGAAATTTTGTCAGGAGTTATAGTACCATGTACCAAAAGGCCATTCAAGCATAGTATTCTATGATTTATGTACCATCTGCACACCCCCCTTCATCATTTTAGGCTGCTACATTTACCCAGCTGTGCTTTTTTCTGGCAATTTCTTGTCATTTTATGCATTCATGAGTTTTTGTCACAGACGCCTCAGAGAAAAATTGAATGTCTGCTATACATGGACTACTTAATTGAATTGAATGCTGTCAGTTTACCACATGCTTTAGGGGCATCTAATCTAATAATCTGAACCCAAATAATACAAGAAACCCTTTTATTTTTCAAAGTTTATCTACATTTTAAGGCCATTTAATTTTCGTCACAGACGCCTCATTATTCTATAATTGAAGGAATTGACTAGTACTCCTGCACCCAGCCTCCCAATATTTTAATACAACATGCCCCTATCATATATCTATAGTATGAGTAAGGTGTTTTGGCCGTAGTAGAAACTTCATGTTTCAAGTGCTTAATGATGTATGATATCTACATGAGGGGACTGTGACATTAATGAATTCTTGCATAGGTCTCACACAAACAGCTGGTATTTACCTCTGAGGTCTGGTATAGTCATTATTATTTTTTTAAATGACTGTAAGAAGGTTTGCCTTACAGATTAGAGATGGAGAAATGTCATTGTGATGTTGAATTTCTATTAACATGGCCCCACAGATTGTGTTGTGAAAACTGATGAAAATGTAACTTTTTAAATTTTCAAAGACTGAGTGCATAATTTAAGAGTAGTATATCTCATCGTATATTAGCATAAAATAGTTCAGTAACCTGTTTGGTATTTGCTTGTAAGTTTTAAACATGTTCTGAACACTTGTGATGATTATATGATGATTCTAGGGAATTGCTATGAGTCTCGAGGCGTCTGTGACGTTAATAGAGTATTCAACACCACATTGCAATGACTGGTGTGGCCAGATGGTCCGATACCATTATCTAAGGATTAATATTTTGGGAACAAGACATATGAAAGATATTACACAGCTATTTTGATGGTAAACCGACCAAGTTTGAGGAAACTAGGCTAAAGTTGGTAAAGTGTTACAAACTGCTTTGGATTTTTCTTATTTCCTCATAATTGAAAGTACCACAATTTTTTTTAATTTGCGACCTATAGCTTTGAAATTTTCCAGTAATAGTGGTACATGATCAGCCAAATAGGAGACAAAATTTGGAGTTCCTGGGTCACTTTGAAAGAGATTGTTGCATTGCACTCTTCATTAATGTCACAGACGCCTCAAGATTATGGCAGCATGTGGTGCATTTTTGGGCGAAACAGAGTTCCACAGTGGTTTCAGGGAGCCAAGATGCTACGCTTTTAAGAAAAAAAAGTTGTTTAGTGAAATTTTGAATTTTGTGTTTTGCCCATGTGTACCCCCAGATCTGCATCATTTTTTGATCCGACCCATATAGTGATGGATTTGACTTCTCAGCCTTTCCTGCATCTGCCTGCATGTACCCTTATAAGGTTGCAGCACTGGGCTGCTACGGGCATTTTTTCTGGGAAGAATGGTCATAGAAAAAGATACCAGACACTAGGTATTGTTGGAAAGCGGTGCAAATGTAGATTATAGACCTGGTGAGTGTAAAACTCTATGTGGGGGACAAACTTGACACTTCTTCATTGAAAAAAAAAATGGAAATGAGATTTTAATAGGAAAATATACATTTTGCTGCAATTCAGCTAATTAACTATTCATTGTGTCTTGGCATGATATCATGTAATACTAAAACATACATCTGACAAATAGTAGGTCATAGGTCAAAGGTCTAAGGTCAAAGGTCAAGGATCTGGTGTTTGGATATGATCTAAAGTCATAAACTTCCATATACAAAGTGCAATATCTATTATGATACAGTTTTTTTATGTGACCTCTAACATAAATGTCAAGGTCATTATGGCAATTGACATAAGAATGATTGTCTGGGTCTGCAATGTGTGCACAGGCAGTGGGCACTACGGGAGAAAGCAATGAGGCTGAACCAGTATGGCAATTCGCATAAAACCTCGCTTATAAGCCACACCCTGACTTTAGGGAGAACCTATAAGCCGCACCAGCAATCTGATTATGATGACTTTTGTACTGTATTATATCTGCAAAAACTCATGTATAAGCTGCACCTCGACTCTGTGCCAATCCTATAGGCCGCACCAGCGATCTGAATCGCGTACATACGGCGGCCTATATGCGAGGTTATACGGTAGGGCCACAAGATTTGACCAACTGGATCCAAGGGCAAGGGACTACATATCAACACACACAGCTGGTCACTGCATAGGACAGTGTGAGCTACGTTGCCATTTGGACATTTATTGGTGAGTATCAGCTATAGTAATTCTTTCTATATAATATACACCACCATAGAGAGGTCTAGTAAATGGATGCTCCATTGTAGGTTTATTGAATTTAGGCAATACATACAGGTATGCAGAATACAAGGTAAATGTCAAAACTATATCTATGTCTTGTGAAGTTAAAGGGGCACAATCCCATTCATATTTCTAGTACTGTTCTAGTTTCTAGATTATATGTGTTTAAGTGTGAGTGGTGGTATTTCCCCTTTTAACAAGGCAAGGACTCAAAATATATACCCCTCTCCTATGGGTCTAAAATCGGGGCACGCAGACATGAAACGAAACTACCACCAATGGAGAACAGCTTTCTACTTCATGTCCTGCAGGCAGCATTTCAGCTAAGGATCTTGAAGTTAGCTCACATTGGTGTTTAGGAGTTGAGAAATCCAACTGAAAATGGTTGGCAACAGGAGTCTGGTAGGCTCACCCCAGAAGCCATGTCACGAGGCTGCAGTGTCCTTAAACTTTTGAATGATCTCATCTGTGAATGTTCAAATTGTGCATGTGTTAGTCATAAACAACCCTGCATTCCTGCTTGTGGCTGTAATAGTGCAGAGAACATTGACACATGTTAATACATATATACTCCATGCTATCAGAAACCATTGACTCTGAGAATGAGTATGGTAATGTAAGAAAGGTACAGAGGTCAAGGGTGCATGGAAGACACAGCATTGAGAAAAAGTAGGTGATTCTTGTTGTTCATAGTGTAAAGGAAAGATAAGTCACCTCAACCATCAGGCTATCATAAGATGATATGTTATGCATGCATTTTACATGTACACATGTACTTTCAATGTAAGCAGGCCCCTTGCAATGACTTTTCTGCTGCCAGATGCAAACATATATCTATCATGAGGTCATGACCTTGACATGACATTATGACCTTGACATGACCACAGTAGGAACATATTTCATGCACTACAACATAACATTGTGTTAGATTATAAATGTCAAACACCACACATAAAAGGTTGTCACAACACATAAGATCATATACCAAAATGATCAACCTTTGATCTTGACCTTGGACCTCAAATCTCAGATTTCATTCATTGCAATGCTACTTTATTCCCATGTGGCAAAATATGCATTTGAATTTTTTTCAAATTTCAAGTTTATTTCCAACTTTACATTTGTAATGTACAACTGCCAGGTTTGTCCCCCACGTAGCCTTTTACACTCACCAGGGTTGTAATCTACACATTTACAGCTTTCCAGTGGTACCCAGTGTCCGGTATCTCTTTCTGTGACCCCTGGTTCAGGTGATGAACACCTCCGTGCTGCAGCATTATAAGCTGCCTCCCCTTCACTACACTACTACAACCCATCCATCCCCTTTCTACCCTCCTCTCACTAACAATCTTAGTGTCCAATCTTCTTCCAGACTTCCCCCTTTCTAGCTATCTGTCCGTATCAGACTCTTTAACCCTTCAAGGGAAGTATATCCCCCTGAAGCACAGGCTGTAACTGAGTCCTGCTGCCATTGCATTATGTATGCATAGTATATGTAAAGGTCTGACACTCCTAGTCCCCGGTCATCTATCCACTTAAGGCGGCAGCACTGTACATGAGATTGTAGGTAGACAGTGGCACCATCTGAAGTACAGAGATTTGTTGTCCCTACCTTTCTACTAGATGGTGCCACCGTCTTCCTACACCTCTACTGTGTACTAAGGCCAAAAAAAAAGGTTTGTTTTAGGTAACATGGCAAGAAAATGTAGGGTCAGTAGGTCGGATTTATTTTTTTTTCAACATGAAAGTATCACCCGCTCTCTCCAAAGACCCAAAAATTGACCCAAAAGTGCTACAAATAATAAATTTCTTCAGAATTGCATAGAAAAAACGTAGGGTCGGCCCTGTTTTGATAGAGTCGGTCCGGTGACCTGAAACAAACTTCTTCTTTTTTTCCCTTATGTTAAATACTCCAAAAGGTATAAGTGAAGTTGTAAATGTCATTTCAGAATCAATCCAAATAGATTAAGGCTTTCATACTGAGAATTTGAATAATAACCCTTTGTCTTGAAAATACCTCTCAGAACCCAAATTCTCTTCTGTTTTTACAAATCCCGACACCCTGAGTATTTTGACTAACAACTTGACACCCACACTGTCAGTCCTGATCGAATTCCTGATGAACACAAGGAAATAATAGTGACAGTTGTTTTTAAAGTTGTGAAATTTCAAAGGTATTTTCTTTTGTTATCTTTGACGTATTGACACCTTAATGCAAGGGGTGTCAGTACAGATAGCTGATACAGATTGAACAGACTGTTGCACCCTAAAATTATAACAATATATTTAGGAATAATAAGAATATTGACAATTCTAATGCTATCTTTGAAGCCAAAGTTATCGAATCGTTCCATAGTATGATAGGTATGCCATCTACTGAAAAATAAACTTGCAACAGTTACAAAAAGGATATCATGGCTTACAATATCATTAACTGCTGTGCAAAGTGCCACAGAGATATGAGATACACACTAGACCACAGTGAGGTAAACCCATGGAGAACTGGGAATCATCAAAGAGAAAGAAGTTATTGAGAAGTGAACCGTGACAGTACCAGAGAGGAGTGAATACCACAAACAGTAACTTAATGACCCGGTGCCTTTACAAACACATATCCCATCGGATCTCAAATTATCGCAGGACTGTAAGAAACATTACTTTTAGGCTTAATGTTACTTGCCTGTCCCAACACCAAGCACAGTAGGGTGCTACATAGACAGGCAAACAAATAAAAATAGGGTTAGGGTTTGTTTGGAATTACTTAGTACTTGTTATGGTAGACCAATCTAACCCATGTGCAAGGTTTCTTTGATTCTCTCAGAGCTAAAAAGACACATTGGGCTTTTTTAAAATAGATATCCGACCTTCTTACGTTTTTAATTTATAGTTCAGCTCATATTTTATAAGTGTTTGTCCACATAGTAAGGCATGTTACAAATACACATCTTTTCTAATCTTAAAACGCAATTAAATAAATTGTAATCAAACTCTTTTAGGGGATTTTTTGAGTTTATTATATATATGTTAAGCACAGGATGTTGTGGTACACACAGTAGTTGGGAGAACATTGACATCCCCCACCTATAAAATGATTTTGAATACGCAAGGGTTCTTTCATATCCAAAAATAACCTTTTAGACATAGTGTGTGCAAGATTTCCCTCGATGGCATCTGGAGGAACGTGAAGCACATGGTTCAGAATCCATGGGTGGGGGGGCTACAGAGGGGCAACCCCTCCGCTGCAGTAGTGCTAGTATACAGCTTATAGGGCCTTAGAATATATGAGGATGCCAAATACATATGGTGATCAGGACTGATCCAATTGGTTGATTTCATCATATATACATGTACTATACAGTTCCGAAATAGTGGACAAGTTGGGCCGAATTAAGTCCGTTCAGACCCTGTGAGCTTCATGTGAATATAAACCACACCCTCTGGAGTTCCTAATGCAGCCACTTTTTGGCTCAGGTACAAAGACTTTCCTCGGATGTTGAGCAGTATCTTAACTGAGTTCTGCCATTTCTTTCAATGTATTACAGCCAATGTAATAAGAAATGGTGTGCATGCTCATATAACCTGTATGTGGTGGCCCCAGGGTAATACAGTATAAGGAATTACGCTCCTTTATTCTAAGGACGGGATCAAGTCAACGAAATGTCCTTGGGAATACAAAAGAATGCTTCTTTTCAATTATTGATGATTGGCCATTCTCTCCTTTAGTATTGTTTGTAGAGTGTACACTGAAAATCCATAGGTTGAAAGGGTCAGTCAGTCCAGACTAACCTAGGTTGGTCATATGAGTGTTAGTCACAATGGCAAAGTTATATTCAAAAATGACCAAGGGGTCAGTCAGTAGTGGCTAACCTAGGTTCATCAGTGGTGTGTTGTATTTGAATACCACTAGCTGGGGCCAGCTGTGATGACCACTCAGTGGCTCCTCCTGGAAATAAAAAGACTAAGGTGGGTTGGTCAGTAGTGACCAACCTGACAATAATAACTAATCTAGGTCGGTCGTATAGGGAGCCAAAAAATTACTAACTTGGTTAGGCTCTAGTGACTGAGAGACTGGTCGTATGGGGAGCCTAAGAATATCAGTGTATGGGGGTGACAGTTCTCTCCATTGTATGGTATTCCATACATAGCAGGGTGAATCAGCTGTATTTCACTCGGGAATTTAACCTGTATCCTTGGAAAAGAGATTTAACACATAAAAGTGACATTGAAGGCGTAAGTCTCTTGAAAGATGATATTTCCATATTTTTATTTGGTAACTATGCTGCTGCATGAACTTTAGGCTGTGTCTCACGACCTTCGGCCAATGACTGGGTGCCAGCTCTGACCGTGTGCCAGCTCTGACCGTGTGCCAGCTCTGACCTGCCTGAATAAAAACGGGTTATTTAGGGCAGATGATGATAAAAATGGACAACTAATGACTAGTTTAGAGAGTTATTACATCCATTAACCTTTTCAGCCAAATTTCTCCATCTGCCCTAAATAACGCGATACAAAGACATTGGCCCAAGGTCGTGAGACACAGCCTTTACCTGGTGATGTCGGGATTTGAAACAGGATTTGAAACGTCTGTTCTGAACATTACTCCTGTATTAGAATTGGTATGCAGCTTGATATGAAAAGCTTTTTCCTTGCCAACATGATCTCATGGGGAAGTTGAAACATCATCGCATTATGCACATAGGTGGACAGCTTTTCTCAGGAATCACACAGAACTTGTGTCATATTCCTTTGCACATCTAATTATTTGCTCAAATGAAATACCTTCACCGTTCAATATGTACCCTAGGAACTGTGGAGGGTCATGTTCCGTATTCAGCCTAATAAGCGCACATCCCTTAATAAGTGCACAGCCCCCTTTTTTGGCCGATTTTAAACTGTAAACCCCCCAAAAAATATGTCAAACCGTGAGCCCAAATTAACCCTTCTCTACTAGCAATGTATCAGGAATAATTTGTTAATCACATTGTTAAGTACAGTACTGCAACAGCAAAAAGGTTGGGAGAAATGTGGAGGGGGATGTGCGCTTATTAGAATTACAGATAGTTTTAGTTTTTTTAGTTTAAAATAATCTATTAAATGTCTAATACGGTAGTTTAACTTGTCCTTTTCTTTATATTTTCTCATAACATTCTCCAGTGCTCCTTAGAGGGATGACAAAGAATGATACATCCTAGGTGACTGAAGACAGATTGGAGGTATTAATGACAGCTCAGACCAAATTTTCAAAAAAAGTTTGCTTCAGGTAACAGGGGAAGAAAGTCTAGGGTCAGTAGGTCGGATTTTTTTTACATGAAAGAACTGGCAAGCCACACTACAAACCCTAAAATTGACTGAAATGTGTAAAATATGAAAATTTATTCAAAATTGCATAAAGTTGCAAGTACCATGATGCATCTCTTTTTCACATTATGTAATAGACTTGAAAATTGTAGCCAGCCTATTTCTGAACCTAAAATCTAACAAAAAAGGGTAAGAATATAAAATTGCATAACAAAAAGGAAGGGTCGACCCTCTTTTGATAGGGTCAGTGGGGTGACCGGAAACAAACCTTTTTTTGGCCTCAGTAGAATAGTCAAACACGAAGGTGAACAAAATCAGGATGCAAGTGTATGCATGTGTCAAATACAAAATAGGGCTCTAATGTGCTATGCCTTTCTTGTTATAATGCATAAATGCAATCCTGGCTGCATTCAAGAATAAAAATTTCGTGTACGTATCAACCCTGGAGGAGCCGAATTTCACATGACAGCAGTACTTGCTAGATTCTCTGCATTTATACAGGATGAGGATATAATGGGTTAAAGCACTATGCATCACTTAGATAATCAATAATAATTGTAGTCAGTGTTGGCTTTCCAGACTGATTAAAAAAGAGTAAATGAGTGGCAATAGTATTTAGATTTTTATTGCAGTAACACTGAATTAATTCAAATCAAACATGTGTTTTTAATCGTTAAACTTCAAATCATTTTCCTTATCACTTATTCACCAAGAAAGTTCATATCTGATGTTGTGAAAGGTCAAATGTCAATTTGGTGTGATGCAGTCAAAAGTGAAAGGCTTGGGCAGCTTTTCAATCTTAGTTGTATTTCATCCTTGGAATGAATCAGACAATCAATCACTTTTAATTCACATTTTAACATTCTGTTTATTTTTTACTAAGCTTAAGTTGACTGGCCAGGGGATACTTTAAGAAGATTGATTCTGTTTTGTCATCTGTTTAACAAATCACATTCAGAAGGTAATAAGTTGTTTGTCACCGGGAGCCAAAGCCAGAGGGTCCCCTTAACCCTTCAAGTACAGCATGATGCCTTAAAGCTCATGTCTTTTTGTTGTCATGATACATTAATGAACTGCTGGCAAATACAAATGGTGTTGACCCCTCTGGAGTGTATCTACCATATAAGATCAGCATGATACATGGAGTCTAAAAAGGTACTCTCAAAAGCTGCATGATGATGAAAGCACATGTATACTGCCTTTTAAAAACTGTGGAGGCTCTAAAGGGTTGTAGTGCTCAAGGCAGTAAGCTAGAGGGGTGCAGGGAATTCAGGGAGTGATTGCAGGGGTCTGGAGGAAAATGGGAAAATTTTGTGGAATTTAACAAATTCTTTTGTGTAATTTAACTTCTCATCCATTTACAGTCTGTGCAATGCAAATGTTACCTATACATATTTACATCTTGTATTTGCCTGGAATTTAATTTCAGGCCCTCGGATTCCCCCATTCACAACCATGAAAAGAGTAGTTAGGTACCAGTCTTTACACAAACTAACTGGCTCTGTGAAGGAGTTCTACGGAGGACGAGACTGTTTATAAATAGAGAAAATCATTAAGCTTTTTTTTAGTAAATCTAAATTTTTCATCATTTCTAATAGTTATTATTGGATACAGTGGACTAACAGATTATAAATTTATCATTTTTAGTTATGAGTAACAGTTCATGTTCGAGATATGATTGCCACAAAACTACTAGGAATATTTTAGCTTATGATATCTCATTTGAAAGATCTTGATACAAATTTAATCATCAATTTCCCCCCTGAGTATCCCTTTTCATGTGCCTGGTCATAGATTACCACATTAAAGCTCTATGATGGCCTTAAAATGTATAAAACTAAGGACATATATGTGGCATTCTCAGGATGCACACAGTCATAGTATTTGGCAAATATGATACATTAATCCAAACGTGAGGTCCTGATGAATGCCAGATAGGATAGAGCAGGAAGAACCAATATTCTACAGGTGTAGTCTGGGAGGACATATGAGCTGTGTGTTTTTCAGCTTACAGCAAACTCTGGAATTGTGATATTATGAAGGCCCAAACCGCTATTACTTGACCAAGAATATCATATACGATTGCTTTGTTCCCGCATACAAGCCGAGGACAAAGCACACGAACACCTGCTACCTAGTACCCACACCCACCACCAGTGGCGCTGCACCACCCTATTGTATATAAGGGGTACACGCTGCCAGCCAGGCAGAGAGAGCTGGGTAGGGTACTAGGTGCATACCATCGTAGACCTATTGTACAATAAACCCAAACTACACACCTAATCGCTGATTGTAGTGTTACTTACTTTCGTACATATCAAATCTCAGATATTAGTCCAATGCTAATTGACGATAGCCCGATTTGACAATATGAGCTGTTTGTTTTTCAGCTTTCAGCAAACTCTGGAATGAGGGACAGAGTTATTGAATTGTAGACGTGTATTTATTTCAGCAAATGAGTTTCCAAATACAACATATTAAAAAAAAGGATATACTTATACATTGTCGATATTTCATCCTGTTTATGAACATTGAAATCATAATTTATACTTCATAGAAAGTCTATGGAGTTGTCTATTTGATATGTATAGTTCCTGCACCACTTGTGGACGCACTAATGCGAGTTTTTATTTAGGTTGTTGTATGTATAATGAGCACTTGAAGAGTTTGGATGCAAAACGACATAAGCGCCATTCTAAGAATAGGGACAAAAATCTGACAAAAATAAAGATTAGGGACAGTAAAATATAGTCTTCAAACTATTTTTCCAAAATTTACAATTTTTCATATCGTTAGGAAATATTCAGTATACACTCTGTTACCAAAGTATAATAATTGACTCCGGGGTGTCTTTACAGAAAGGACTATATGCTTTAATTCTGGGATGGAGATATGTCGTTTTGCATCCAAACTCTTCACTTTTAGATGGCTGAGCATCTTATAGATTTGCCGGCGTTATAGTGGCATTCCGATGTATCATGGTATGTTAAAAAACAGGAGGGAGAAGGTATGAAAAAAAGACAGATACTGAGGTCTGGAGATCTGAGATATGTTATACAGTACACTGCAGAGTGGAAGCTACAGAGGAACTAGTGAAAGAGAGACAAGCAATTAGGATGTAAACTCAGATCTTCGTAGGATATATGTGAATTCTGTTGCTCATTTGGTTGTTGAAGGGTGAATAATGAGGTCTATGTGGTACATAACTAAAGAGGATATTCAATGATTGGAAGGCTGAAAAGAAAATATTATTAATATGAATTGCAGATTCTTCCCATCATTTTGGTGTATATGAATGATGAAGAGCGAAATGGATAATTAAAAGATAGATCAAAAGAATACTTTAAAAATGTAACCAAATTGCACTAATTATGTCACCAAGAAGAGAAACTGAGAACTTATTCAAACTACAATTTCATTTCAACCTAGCTTCTATGAAATATACTTGACCTCAGAAAAGTATTTTCTGAACATTTAGGTATGTTTCGACATTGAATTTAACTAAATAAGACTTTTTTCCCCTCAATTTTGTGACATTTTGGCTCCAATCCTGTAATAACCGAAGGGACTACTGTTGTACAGCATAACATACATGTCCCCAATACTGAACTAAGGACTGTCAAGGTACTCTAGATGTTAATACATCACTGTCTCATTGTTCCTGGCTTCCCCACATCAGCAGAGTGTCCTCATCTAGTTATCAGGTTATTCATCGGTGGATGTTATGTTCATGTCATATATGATAAACAATCTTATAGTATAGTTCATTATAACCCATATGCCACCATAGTTCCCGACTGTTCAGATGAGGACAGCGGGAGAGTTATAATATATAACACCTAGTGACAACAATCGTCTTTCCTGATCTAAGGATGAAGCCAGTGACTCTAAATCACTACACCATAACCTCAGTAGGGCTTGGAGACTTATATAGGAAGCTCAATGTCTAGTACAGTCTGCTTACATCCTGTGTGGTGAGAATACAATGGGTGGCCATTTAAATGATGTCCACAAGCAAATAAAGAAGATAAAAAATACCAGGCTAGGTTTTCTGGTGAAAAGACGACATAGAAACCTGGCCTGATGAAGCCCAGCATTCTCAATGTAAGATTCATGGAAACTGAAAAGATGTATACATTCTCTGTAAGGTAGATTGATGGACACATCTTTAGTCAAAGAGCACATGATGTAAGGCCGTTTCCTTTCCTCCTGTTGGAGGACCCAATGTATACATAGACAGAGCTGCACGCTAAAGTGACTGAGTCAGTGGTTAGTGCACGAGCAGTGCTTGGGCCGTATTGCACGCTGGCCGTAGGCCTAGTGCAATACGGCCCAAGCACTGCAAGTGCACTAACCACTGACGAGGTCACTTTTAAGTGAAGCTCTGTGTTTATTTCAGGGTATATCAATCTAAAACAGACATGCAGTCCATGTTTGATTACTTCCACGATGTTTTCTTACTTCCGCGGTGTTTGTTTACGTCCGTTGGCCGCCATTTTGAATTCCGCACAAGTCACGTGACCTTCGGCGGCCTAGAAACGCCATGGCGACCCCATGGCGACCCATGGTAACCCTGGGGAGCGTGCAATATGACCACAGCGTGCAATACAACCGAGGGTTATTGCATGCTCCACTCGCATATGGCACCCCCATAGGATTAACATTGATAGATCGTATTCACCATGAAATAAAATATATTCTTTCTACTTTTATTTGTTATAAACTTATTATATATCTACATTTTCGAATAGCTTGCAAAAAGGAATGACAAATGTTGAATTGACTAACGTTTGCAAATGTCTGCATCTATAGCTCCAGTCATTAAGTATAGGTAAAAAGTTTTTAAGTTCATCTACATCTTTTAGTTAAATGTCATTTATCAAATGACCAAATGGCACACAAAAAACGTTTTGATACCAATTTAAAGCTAAGACATCATGGAATATGAATTTATCATTAGAGAAATAAGTTTTGAAAAATTGTGGATTCTGTTGCCATGGCAACGAGGATTCTAAAATGTTAAATTCAAATTTTTCACTCTTTTACGAGGCAAAGTTCCCATGACAACCAGAGTGACACCTTCTCATTGATATACTCATTGTGGTCAATGTAGCTAACTGTGCCTTAAGGGAGCTGTAAAATGCATGAATAGTCTCTGGGTAACAAGAGCATACAAAGCACCGAACAGAAAAAGGACGGGATTTCAACATCGGAAATATTAGCGTAGCAAAGGTGTTGCCCTTCTTTCTTAACATGTGAATACCAGGAAATCATGTGATCTGTACTCTTTATTACCGGTGGAGAAACAAAATCGCTATGTTTAGGCCACTCAAAAAAAATTGTTTCTCATCACCAAGCTGTAAAAAATATGAAAAGGGCGTTTTTTATTCTAACTTCTTTTTTTTTTACTTAAAGCTGAAATACATAGGGAAATAAGCATTTTTCACGACAAATTTTCACATTCTAGTAATTTAGAGTTTGTTGATCAGCAAAAGTTGTTATAATGCAATTTATTCTCAGCCGACTGTATTACTGATAGCATAAGCTTTAATTAGATACCAAATTTGCCAATATTTTTCCAATTTTCACATATTTTTCATTAAAAAAAATTAATAAAAAAAAATTAAAAAAAATTCAGATCATGATTTTTTTATGATGCGCACGGTGATGAGAAACGCCTTTTTTTTAAAGTGGCCTATAGGTAAAAGCTGAAATCCACTAAAATCTGTCTTCATACGTGGGACCTTCGGGGCATATCACAGGCTGCTTTTGCTTTATCTGGTGCACCCCCACTGTGACACCCATGAGGAAAATTTTGGTTCGGACAGATTATGGTGGACTACTGTTTATGTGTACAGCAGCCATTTGTGTTTTTCAATCAGCCTTCAGTTACACATAATGTCAGGGGTAGACACTAACTTTTTCAGCCACGGGCCACCCAGGACCGTAGCTTCAGAACTTTACGGGCCCGCACCTAAGACTGTGGGCTAGAAATAATTATTTCACTTTTTCTAAAGAGAAAGTCAGAAGTATCTCATTAAATCTCATCAAAACCTTACCATAATGGCTGGTTTCCCAGTAATTTTCTCTTTTCAACGACATATGACATAGCTATGTACATATAGATACATTTCTCCAGCCATTCCTGTGGGCCACCTGGGCCCATGGGAAGGTAATTTGTGAGAAAATTACGGGCCTGCACCCAAAACTACGGGCCATTGGCTCGCGGGCCAGTGTTAGCGTCTACTTTAACACACATTAAATGTGTGTTAAAGTAGGAATGGTTGAACCTCATGTCACACGCAGTCCATGGTGGTATTATCTGTAATAGCGCAAACCAAAGTATCAGCTCTCCTTGTGTATTATTCTACCTACAACAACAAAGCATATGGAGATTGTATACTTATAACACTGAACCTCATATGCCTGTAAGCGGGGCGTACTACGATGGTACGCCACGCTGGTATGAGCGGGGCGTACCACAGTCATCCTGTCCATCAACCTTCTCAAAATCAGCTCTAAAATCGTTATTTTAGGGCGGATTTTGATGATTTAAAAATCAAAATGATTGTAAATGCTTGCTGTTGTTTTTGTAGGTAGAATAAATCAAAAACATCACTTGTTTATAAAGCCACTTGTGGATCCATGGTGTACAATGTCAGTAGTATAGTATGTATCGGAACGGGACTATAGTTAACTACTGTTTATTACTCAATCGACCTGCAGCCAATCAGAAGCCTCCATTTGACCGGAAGTGACGTCACATGCCCATATAAGGGCATACCGGAAGTGACGTCACGTGACCTTGACCTAGTTAGAGGTCAAGGTCATGACGCAGCCAATCAGAGGCTTCCATTTGACCGGAAGTGACGTCACACGTCCATATAAGGGCATACCGGAAGTGACGTCATGTGACCTTCACATGTCCATATAAGGGCATACCGGAAGTGACGTCACGTGACCTTGACTTAGTAAGAGGCTTCTGATTGGCTGGTACACCGGAAGTGACCCATTATGCAAATGAGGGGACTACTTCCGGTCAAATGGAGACCCCTGATTGGTTGGGTCATGAAGAAATGTGTCTCTTAATTTTTTTTTGTTTAGGAAGTGATCGACTTTAGGATCACGTGACCGGAAGTGACCTGATGAGTCACGTGACTAGAAGTGACGACGACACATGCTTTAATTAGGCGATCAGCAGCGACTGGAGGAAGTGTCACTTTAAGAGGACACGCTAGTTAATTGTTATAATTTTTTTTACTTACTAATAAAAGAAGACTTATGAAAATAAAACACAACAATAATTTTAATTATTTTTTTATTTTCTTTTTTTCAATTCTAATAAACACGCTATTTTTGAGAAGATGCGCTCAATCAATCAATAACACACTTTTTTTTCATATTTGTAAAGGACTTGTTGTCACATCGTTAGAATGCACGCGACGCTTATAATACAAGTAGCGCACGTCATCTTTCTCTTTGGTGTAAGTGTCCATTTTTGGTTCGTACCACTTTGAAATTTCTATTTACCGCAAGGAGAGTTTTTCGTTTGCGAAAACATCTAAGATGACGACTGGTTCTTTAGGGTTTTGTTACTTCTGTACACTTTTTGCACGCCATCTCTTTTTTTGGGATTTTCTTTCACTGGTGCTGCTGACTCGATCGTAGCAAATGTAAGTCTTAGGGTTGAGACTTAGGATCCCGTCACCTTCCCACGCCGTTTACATAAGCTCTGAAGTTCTCAGATCGTGAAGGTAACGTCTCTCACAACATCCGCCGGGCGGCGGACACTATTTTCGCACTTTTTTCCGTTTTATCTTCACGAAAAGCTCTAAGTGATCGTCACACTCCGATGTCGGAATCTGCTTTCGTTTCTTTCTGAAGTATGTCTCTCTCAGGCGAGGTCTGACTACACAGAGGCAAATATCAGAGGCACCCAATAGCGCTAATTCTACTCTCAGACAAGGGTCAGGCACTGCTGGACTATAATAGATGGGTCAAGGGCTATTCTAGTGAGGGTCAGGCTACGCCTGACATTCAATAACAAGCTGGACTTTGGCAAACTTGCTTGAAAGTCTGACCATGCGGGATCCTCATGCCATAGTCTGGCAATGCTGAACTCTTGGGAGAGTATGCTGGACTCTTGCTGACCAGACTTTCAAGCAAATTTGCCAAAGTCCAGCTTGTTATTGAATGTCCGGCGTAGCCTGACCCTCAGTAGAATAGTCCTTGACCCATCTATTATAGTCCAGCAGCGCCTGACCCTTGTATGAGAGTAGTATTGGCGACATTGGCCGACTCTGATATTTACCCGTGTGTACGGTGGGAGGAGGGGGTTCACAGCCACAGCTTGCGCTTATAGAGCGCTACTAGCGGAGGTCTGGATGAGGAGACTACGGCGTTTGTCTTAAATAAAAAATAGCCATGGCACATGTCGATGTCGCTTAATTATGCTCATATCTCATGGCGATTTTAAGAATTGCTCATGTCACCTGTCACTATGTTTTTCAAGCTTCATGTCAAATGTCACTAGGTCTCATGTCGAATGTCGATGCTAAGAAACAGACATGACGTCATCTCGAATTTAGCGGTCTACACTACCGCTGCTGCTGCTGCTGCTGCTTGTGCAGCTCGTGCAGCTGTTGCAGCTGCTGACAGCTGCAGCTGCTGTAGTTGCTGACGCTGTCACAGATGCTGTTGACAGATGCTGCTGCTTGTGCTGCGCGTGCAGCCGCTGCTGCGGCTGCTGACGTTGTCACGGATTCTGCTGACAGATGCTACTGCTTGGGCTGCTTGCGCTGCTCGTGCAGCTGCTGCAGCTGCTGACGATGTCACGGATACTGTTGACAGATGTGGCTGCTTGTGCTGCTTGTGCAGCTGCTGCTGCTGCTGACGATGTCACGGATGCTGCTGACAGATGCTGCTGCTTGTGCTGCACGAGACTGAGTAGCCGCTATTACTAATGCTACTAATACTAGTATGAGAAAATACATTTAGTCAGTTGATTAAATCAAGGAGGTTTTCTGACTTCAGTGGATCGTTTAGCCATCGGCCACGGGCAAAACTTGAAACCATTTTATACATGGGACAATTGGCAGAGTCGAAACGTGTTGGTACGATGGGGTCGATCATGTTCATCATCAGTTCAGGCAAAGGAAGTGTGTCGACAGCACGCGAAAACTTCATGTCTGAATGTTTCAACACAAGACTTTTTATCACACTCACACAGCTGCTTTGAAGAGTGAATCCTTGACCAAACTTGTGCTTTTCCAACACAGCTTTGGCCTCTTTCTGTGCAGTAAGGGATCTCTCTTTCGGGTTCATCTCAGTGCTGTCTAGCATGTCCTCAAAGTCTTTAACATAATGTTCCAAAGGGCTACAAATGATGGACTCCAGATCATCGTCCGCATATGTCGTCTCCTCGCACCATATTGTGTCTTCGCCTGTTTCGAATTCCGTCATTTTCTTGACAATCTCCTCCTGAGTGCCTTGCATATATCGAAGCTCCTTCAAGGAGTTGATAACTTGTATGGCGAAGACTGACAAACTTGAAGGAATTTCACCACAGTCAGGCCAAGTATACGGAGCTAAGAAAAATAGCTCTAACAAAATCTTCTCCCTCTGTCCAAATGAAACTACTGTTCCGATGAAGTTGAAGCATGCTTCTATCCATTGCTCCTTGGTGACGTCCTTCCAATGTTTCTTTACCTCACATGCATCATAGGGCACTGTTTCTCTTCTTGCTTCAAGTGGGAGTTGCTTTTTCTTTCTTGGACTCATTTCGAGAGGGTTTCGATGCTCTGTAGCATCAACACTTTCATAAATAAAGAAAATAGCAGAACTAATCATCGTAACGTGCTGAGCGAGCGTAGAGTGGACGATGCTACGAAGATGAAGGGCGGGTGGAGAAAGTGTGACTGGTGAGAGCGGCGTTTCACTCCTTATGTACCCTGTCCTAGATAAGCCTCTTAAACGGCTGAAAAGACTCTCTCAGTACAGAGCTTCTACCGCAGGTGGGTTTAGACTTAAGCAGCTTAGTTCACACACGTGTCTGTTAGAAAAGCTACTTGCACACCTGCCTTCCCTTTTCACTAGTATTCACCCTCTGCCGACTTATAAGACACCTATACACTCCTTCTCGTGAAATCTATGGAAGATGATGGAAGGACCACCGACTAGATTTTCTTTGATCAGAGCGTGGAGGACGGCGTCGAAGGGAGGGAGCGTTGTGAACACAGCTTATAGGTTTTGGAAGAGGACCTGTAAAGTCAAACTGGCGAGAGAGATCTCGTCTTTCAACATGACAATGCTGCGATCTTGGAACAAATTAGCGTGATTTTTTCAAAAGCTTAATGGAAAGTTTGACGTCTTCGTTGTTGTAGTGGATCAAGTAATCTCTCATAGTTTGCATCTTCTTGTCGTACTAAACTTTCTGACATGTGGCGTAGTCGGATTTCGGCCATTTTGACGCCCGTCAGTTCGCTGTCAAAAGCCGATCTCGGTGGCAGGGTTCTGTTTACCAGTTTCTTGGTATACGTCATCCATTCGTAAGGAAAGCGACTTTTCTCTTCGTTTCTGGTGAAAGCTCGCAATTAATTCGCGTAGCTGTAACCAAGTGCCAAATAGTTGACTACTATGTCCAAGAAAACTGTGTGTAAACCGTCAAGTATTGATTGCTTCTCTTTATGACGCTGAATTGTTGGTTTCTTCGGTCTTCGGAGGCAAAGAACGAGTGAAGGCGTATTTTTGATCAGGTTCAAGTCGTAACGCTCCGTGTTGAAGCTCACGACTGGAGCTTGACGGATGTATCTCAGAAGCTGCTTCTTCAGTTGAACTAACGGTTGTCTGGTGTGAGCTGCAGCGAAGCCGCCTGGAGAAGGGGTGAATGTCGCTTCTTCTAGCAGGAGAGCTTCACCTATCGCCACATGTAACTTCGCTAACGTTGGTCGGTAAAGTTCTAGCACAGCTTTCTCGATGACTTTGGCGTTCTCGTTTATGTGATTTTAAACTCGGTCTAACAAGGGGTCGGAATCTGCGTCGGATTCTCTGAGGTACACCGTCCCCTCTTACCCCG
The DNA here is from genome assembly GCA_947462335.1 of Harmothoe impar. Classification (NCBI taxonomy): domain Eukaryota; kingdom Metazoa; phylum Annelida; class Polychaeta; order Phyllodocida; family Polynoidae; genus Harmothoe; species Harmothoe impar. Next base: position 10,230,099 of record OX381709.1, on the reverse strand, counting down.
GAAAGTCGGATGTGACGCTAGCCGACAAAGGGACGTGATCCCACAGCAGGGACACGTGTTCAGTCAACGGTTCTCTGCACGGTCTGAAGAAAGCCTCGAAATCGAAGGTAATGTTGTAAGGGTAGATTCTGGAATGTCCGTCGGGAGGAAAAGTTTCACGTGTGGCAGCGGGACAGAACTGACGTAACAAATTTGAAGCGCGCTTGCTGGTGTTGTATAAGTGAAAGGAAATGTGGCGGAAGACGCAGAGGTTGTCCTTGTTGGGAAAATCTAACACAAGGCTTCTCTTTCCAACTCGACCGTCCTGCCTGTTCCTACCGCCTATGGGAAAACCTCCAGGTCCCATGTAAACGCAAATGTTCAAAATTAGTAGGAAAAAGAGCGCACCGCTTGGTGTCAGCGTCGCAAAGTTTCCGTACTTTTTCGCAAGCGACGGTGTTTTCCATCTTTGAGAGGAGCTCTTCCAAAGTTTCTGAATTAGTTATAGTAGGGAGCGGTTGTAATGAGAGTTGCGTTGTTCTGGGAGACGTGAAAGTAGCGCAGTATGTTCTTGTCTTCTCTGTGTTGTAAGAGTAAGCCTACCGAGAAACTCGCTTTTTATCATTGTGTGAAGCGGATTGCGACGCATAGTATCTACAGCGTCACTCAACTCGCCGGTTGGTAGTTTGACGTTTGTTACACTCACGCGAGTCCCGTGCATCCTGACACTCGTTCGTATTGCAGGCCAATTCGCCGTGAACGTTTCCTCACCGTTCGGTACAGCGCATGTACGTGGAGGGATAGTCACCTCGTCCAGAGATTCGCGTCGACAGGTGATCTTTTCAGCAATCGACATCGCCGCATAGAGGGCAAAACTTAGGTATTGTTCTTCATTTTTCTACGGGTCACTCGTGATTGTACGGTCTTTTAAAAATTTTGAAACACTTTTCGCAAACGTCCTGCGTCATGTTTTTCTTTTTTTTTGTTTTTTCACTTATTTACCAATTATTAAAAAAAATAAAACGTTATTTATCACTTCGAATACTAGACACCTCTTACCACACGATACTATTTGCATTGTGAAAGGTGACTGTAGTCTAGGATCGAATTCAACAGATGACCATCTTACTGCAGGGATCAGACAAGAGTGGTCAACACTGGAGTGTCACAGCTCACTTTTATGTCTTTGGGTACAGCTGCATACAACCCTTGAACATACATTGCGACGTCGCTGCGACCCATGTCGTCTTGCAACACTTTCATCAGAGCCGTAGGCTCAGACGTCTCGTTGTACTTCCAAGCTCTCAGCACTTCATAGACAGGGTTCTTCACAGTCCTGTCAGAAGGCACAGGTTGAGAGATGAAAGCTATTTCATGAGAAGTCAACCCTAAGTAGATCCCTATGGTCTTCCAGTCTCTAGGGCAGAGCTCAGCTAAAAGAGAGAAATATTTCTGCACTTTCCACTCCATGTCTCCACTCTCTAAGCCATCCCACATGTCATGCTTGTCCATGTACTCACGTGAGAATTTGATGAGGTCCATACGGTAAGATTCTTCCAAGGCGGCGGCTAGGTCCTTCCACCTAGTAGTACAACTTTTCTGGTACCAAGTAGTGAACATTTCTCTAGCTTGAGTTATGACACTTGTCTCACAACTGAGATATCCCATATCCTTCAAGTTCACTTCAAGGTATGAACCTAACCGTATGTAATCTGATGTCTGCAACTTACTACTTATTTTCAGTAGCATAGCGTCTGACAAGTATCCTAACGGCTCTGCTTTGAAGTATGATGATACAGGTACTACTGCAGCACAACCAATAACAGGAGCAGCGTCTGCGCTGGTATCCGACGACTCGTTGTCGGAACAGGGCAACCACACGACTTCGTAAGGTGGTGGTGAGGGCAGTCGCCACGGACCGGACGCGCTACCAGTGGAAATGAGGTCGAAAAACGGACTGTGCGCCCGTAGCCCTTCGGGTTCCTCGTACGCCTCGTCGTCAGCGTCGTTCTCTGTCTCACCCTGCCGTTTAGGGCATGTATGTCTACTACGCGCTGCTGGGGCTGAGTGTCCGAATAGCTGTAAGTCTCAGCGCGAGCGGCGTTGATGGCATCGGTTGATGTAGCGGTGGAGAGGTTCTGTGCAACGTGCTGCGTGTCAGTACTAGTAGCGGCAGTCGCAGCAAGAGGTGTAGCAGCAGCAGCAGCAGCAGGTGCAGCAGTAGCAGGCGCAGCAGTAGCAGGCACAGCAGCAGCAGGCGCAGCAGTCTCAGCAGGCGCAGCAGTAGCAGGCGCAGCAGTAGCAGGCGCAGCAGCAGCAGCAGCAGCAGCAGCACTAGCAGCACGAAGATCACCAGCAGCCGCAGCAGGCGCAGCAGTAGCAGCAGCAGCAGCAGCAGCGTGCTTAGCAGTAACAACCATCGCGAGTGTAACAACGTCGCTACCACGACGACTACTACTACCACTACTACTGCTGCGTGCGCTCGCTACAGCGGGAGGGTGATAAGACCAAGCGGTTGCGGCGGTAGTCTCAATTTCTGTAGCAAGAGGAGACGCTGACGCTAAACGATCACCGTTCTGCGTACTCTTCTTGTTCTTGAACTCGATTAGATCCTTGGACGACACTAGTTGTTGTGTTTTGCTCATGGTGGTGACTGTAGAGAGCAGCAAAAGACTGAGTGAGTGAATGAGTGTTTCCAGCCCCCTTATATACTCCTTCTCGCTTCTAGAGCTAAGCTACTTACAGCTCTGTTCAGCTGCCGCCGGCTGACCAGCGGCCATTCACAAAGAGAAACAAAAAGACTTAAGGTATGACGTTTTCAGCTGGATCCCTTTCCCCCTCCCCTTTGAGAGATCGACTGACATGAGCTAAGCTACTTACTGCCTTGTTCAGCAATTCAACGTGCGTTAGCTGTATAAAGGATTAAGCAGTTGCTGCCGCCGGCTGACCGGCGGACATTCACAAAGAGAAACAAAAGACATAAGTCATGACGTTTTCAGCTGGATCTCTTTCCCCCCTTTTTTGAGAGATCGACTGCCATGAGCGGGCGGTGTACCGACTGTGCTAATTCAACGCGCATTAGCTGTATAAAGGATTAAGCAGTCATGAGCTTAGAGTGTGTATACAAAAAAACTACAGGAGGCGTGTGGTGTGAAGCAGGACCCCCTAAGACGGGTGTGTCTGTCTGTGAGTAGAGTCGTGTGCATGTGGTGAGCGACTTAAGTGTAAAACAAAAAAAATCACCGCCTCCTGCCGTGGTGAGTAGACTGGCCGGCGGCGGCTGGCTAGTTCAATAGGGGTGACAGCTGACTAAGGCTGTGCATGAAAATCTGATTTTCACCTGACCTCTGACGTTTGTTACAATGAATGCCAAAGGGGGAGAGAGTCGTCCTCAGGTAGGGGGTAGGAGGTAAAGCTATGGATAAGGAAAAAACACCATTTTCAGCTGGCTTCCACAGATGGCGATGACATAATCCTCGTCATCTAAGCTCTTAAGAAGCTCTTAAGGAGCGGAGCAGCTGCTAGACAGCTGGGGTGCTGTTGGAAATAGGATTAAACTCCCTCTGTATAAAAGCTCTGATTTCTGTTGGAAAAAAACCATATCAACTCTGACCACAGTAACGTATACTACCACCACCACCAGCACCACCGCTGCCGCCACCGCCGCCGCCGCCAGTCACAGCTGATCGCCTCATTAAAGCATGTGACGTCGTCACTTCTAGTCACATGCTTCATCAAGTCGCTTCCAGTCGCGTGATCCTAAAGACCCTCACTTCCTAAACAAAAAAAACGAAGAGACACGCTTCTTCCTCTCGAGAGGAAGAAGCGTGTCTCTCGATTGAAATCTTTTTCTTTTCTTTTTTTCTTAAAAGAGACAAACGCCCCTTAGAGTGCCCCCCACCCCCCTAGAGTGCCCCCCTCCCCCCTCCCCCCCTCCCCCCCACCACCCGCCCCATGCATCCTAAAAGCGCCCCCTCCCCATGCATCTTAAAGGGGCCCCCCTCCCCTTCCCTCCCCTCCCCTCCCCTCCCCCCCCCCTTATACACTCTAAAGAACGCTTCTACCTAGTTCAATAAGTCACTTCCAGTCGCTCGTAAAACAATAAAAAATGAAAAAAAAACAAAAACTTATATCGTAGTGATTTTTATTAGTTTACCGAAAAAAATAAGAGACTCGCCTCCTCCTCCTCCTCTCCTTCTCCTCCTCCTCCTCCTCCTCCTCCAAAAAAAAAAAAAGATATCACATTTTAAAGCCCGTGACCCCTTAAAGACGCTCATCTCTTCATTAAGTCGCGTGACGTCACTTCTTCTTCTTCCGGTCACGTGATCAATCAGGTCACTTCCGGTCACGTGATCCTCAATGAGGTCACTCACTTCCGGTTGGCCATTAGGTCATGTGACGTCACTTCCGGTCACGTGACTCATCAGGTCACTTCCGGTCACGTGATCCTAAAGTAGGTCATATGACCTCACTTCCGGTCCCCTAAGTAGGTCATATGACGTCACTTCCGGTCCATAAGTAGGTCATATGACCTCACTTCCGGTCACGTGACCAAATGGCGGCCTCTGATTGGCTAACTAGGTCACGTGACGTCACCACTAATCCCCTAAGTAGGTCACTTCCGGTCACGTGACCAAATGGAGGCCTCTGATTGGCTGCAGGTCGATTGAGTAATAAACAGTACTTAACTATAGTCCCGTTCCGATACATACTATACTACTAATGTCTCATATGCAAATCGCCTGGCGTTTTACGTTAGTACTCCAGCTATTTGTAGACGTCTGTTTTTTAGTCACATGTGCCAATGTAGCAATGGCATCCCTGGCTGACAAGATGACTGCCCACACAAGGTAACCACTTAGATTTATATACAGCTTACAAAGCACTAGGTGTGTGTGACAATACGAGCACTCACAGTGGCTGTTACAGGGGAACTAGATGGAGATGAGGCATAAGGTACAATATCTAATGTTGGGCATAGCTGGTATAACCATGCTGTGTTATGAATCTTTGAAGAGAGATCTAGACTAGGATAATTGATCTAGGGATAAAACAGTATGGAACTGCCTACCTTGTTATCCGTCCTTGTCACTCATATCCTTGAATGAATAACAGGAAGATTGCTAACTTAACTGTCAACATCAGTAAGTGCGTTCGGGTGCAGATGTAGGTATGTATTTCTTTTCTGGTATTAGATTGAGAGCATGGAGAGTAGCAGTATTGCCTTGATTATACTACATATTTGTATTTTGGGCAAATAGGATGAAATGGGTCATATCTCGTATTTTGATTTAGTGGCTACAGTAACTACAAGAATTATCTAAGGGAAAGAGTCTCTTATGTATAGTTTTCAGAGCCGCTACAAATAAGTCACACAGCCGGCCTTTGGTACCATCATTATCTATTTATCTAATCATAGTTATATATCATAGATCATTCGTTAAATAACCCATTTCATATATATGTTCTTATTTTTAACTTGGTACAGCTGCTACAATGTAATTGCACTGTCTGACAGTTAAGTCCATCAGTCTTAATCTAATCTTAGCATGATTCCACAAACCTATTGGCTTGTTGCTACAGCTAGTTGCCTTGCAACAGCTATTCTACTTGTTTATCTGACTAGCAAGACACATTTCCCTGGTCCCACATAGGGTCCAGTCCTCTACATGGTAGAACAAGAAGGGCTAGAACAGACTCAGTATGGACTCAATGCATAACTCCCTCGTTGGTATACCCTACCATGGTAGAGAATTGAACATTTTGCTGGTTGAGGGTGCGAAAATGTCACCAAATAGGTGATACTCAGTGCTCATTCTATGTGTGTTTCTTACTGCCTGGTTGATCAAATAGCACCTGGCAGGATATGGTTGATTGTCAGTGTTGTGATGGCTCTAATTGTATTAACAAGTTGGCAGTTTCCAGTTGTCATTAATTACGTTACTTTGTCTTGTTTCTGACTCTAACCTTAAGGATAGACATGATATAAAGAATTAGCTTCTATACCGCATGAGAAACTGCTACTACATGTTGTGTGCTTGTACAGATTGAGAGCTTGAGGGCAATAACAGCATGATATCACCTGCAGAAGGCTGTTTTATCAAAAGACTCTGGAAAGGTAGCTCAGCTGTCTCCTATCTTCTCTGTGCAAAGTGAGATATATCACTTACCAAGGCTGCACGTTACTGTACTCCTATCCATGAGACTCCATCAAATCATATTATGCTGTACAAACAATATGACCTCTTCTGCCGTTTCCCATTAAGTGCTATCTGGTTATCTGCAACACCCTAAAGCACTATAGGCTATATATACCAGAGGTTTTTGTCATGATATGAATTTTTCGTTATCAACAGAACTCTTAAGATTCCTCAATGCATCACTCTACCTCCCTCTCACCCACCAGGAGTACTTCAAAGATTGCCTTTAGTGAGAATGTGATTTGAATAAATAAATTTCTTTTTGAATAATTTGTGTAATGGGAAAGGGGGTCAATGTATCAACTGTGCCCACATTGTCTTAACTGGCAAGATCCGGTATGATATATTGTTAAAGGGTCATAGTACACCCTCCTAATGTTTGAATTAAATTGAAAGAAAAGATACAAGCATTTTTAGTATTGATTCCAAAATGATATCACCAGACAACCAGCCCCTTTAGCCCCCATACCCTGTACATAGGACTCTGCTAATATTGATGCCGCAAAATATCCTAACAATAGTTATGTTTTTGCCCCGATACCTTGGCACATCTAGCATGTAGGTTGTCCTAATTGCTGTGTTTCACCAAATTGATACAAGTAGGAAAACATAGATTACACCTTGTACCAGTCATAAATTGCACCCGGTGATAGACTTATGTCGATTTGGTGAGATATGGCCTAATGTGTGTGACCCATTGGGATGGTGCCAGATGGTGTTCAATGAGAGGCTACGACCTTCAGGTTAAGGATGTGGTGTTTGAGTGGGGGGGGGGGGGACAGTAGGAACCAACAGAAATTCACTGCATGAATCATCTAATTTAAGCAACTTTAAACAAGAATAAAGTTGATTAATGGCCTTCTTTTAGCAGCTTTAAGCAACTTTAAACGACCAAAGTTTTTTCAGATTATAGTTGCATGAAGTTGCTTTAGGCTGCTTAAATCAGGCCATTACTAGACTTTAAGTTGTGCTTAAAGTTGCTTAAATTAGATGGTTCATGCAGTGAAAGTCTCAAAACATTAAACTATCTGTCAGGATTTTGAGAGTAACTCGCAATGTTGAGACTCTCCTATCTGATGGTTGCTGGATACTTACAAAACTATAGCATTCTGTTACAATCGTGCAGCTTTGAGACTATATGTAGCGTGATGAGACTATCCCTCAATTTTAGCACTATCTAGATTAGCAAGCAGTCCCTGGGGGATGACGATGTCATGCTTTACACTGGTCAGAAATCAGCACCACCGGCAGTCTATACGAAAACCTGCCGGACACCGGCTATAGCCGGCTAAGAGCCTACGAGTCTGGCAGAAAGTCTGTGTCTGCTGGTCCCAATGGTTGGCTATGATCCTTGTCTACATGCCAGTTTTTACGGCTTGTAAATCAGACCATTATTAAGGTTTCTAGAGAATAGACTAGAAAATAACAAAATTAGACAATTGTAATTATCAAAATGATTTGAATATACCGGTAACCTCTATTCATGATCAATTCCTATGTAAATTCTAGCTTTATAATAATTTTTCTTATAACAATCATTTCCTCTGGGTATCCGGGCCTGCAAATATTTAGCCGGACCTGCAGAATAACAAATCTGCAGGACCAAATGTCCTGCAAGGCGAAAAACTTTTTGTATAGACTGCACCAGCACTGCACTAACCCTTTAAGGACCACATAGTATGTTATTATGCGATGTCCTTTGTTGCCATGGTGTATAAACACAGCCCCCTTTAATAACTCACCAGGGCTTTATTGATGTGACTTGACAATAACTAAAGCACTATGCTGTCTTTGAAGGGTTGATAATGTAATTCAAAGGCCCTTTGTAACATCAAAGGTGTTTTTCTTGGTAGATGGGAATTGTGGTTAGAATGAGTTATTATCAGTAGTGGGTCGTAAAAAGAAAGCAGTATAATTGTTCCCGGCAATGCGGCCATATTGTTTTGGAGTCAACAAAAAATACCCACGCTGCATACATGGGCATTATGTGTGTTTTGGTTATCAGGGCGTAGTGACCTGACATTGCGCTATTGATGGTTTCTTTTGCATGGGCGCCACCATCTTTGATTTGAGGTGGCAACTCTGACTATGGTCAAAGCCATATTTTACTTGTTTTGTAAAATATTCTTTCTTGCAGCAGTGGGCCATAGGGACCTAGAGATTCCGGTCCATATGTTAAAGGTCAAACAGCATTCAAGCACCCTCGTTTCATTCACTCATAGTCACATCAAAAACTACTTTAACCCCCAGGTCAGTCCTGCAGGGCTACCTTTCATTGCTCAATCATAGAACTGCACATTGCTATTAATCAAAAGGGCAGCAGTGCCCCATGACCAATAAAACTGCCTATTGTGACAGTGTTATAACGAAGGGGTGGGTTGTTCCCTAAATATATATTTACCAGTTCAGCATCTTTTACAGGTTTAGTCCCAAATATTTCCTTAAAAGTTCTCAAAATTAAGATTTCCTCTTCATTTTAATGATTTTGGTGACCATATTTTAAAATGGCTGAAAAAAGGGGAGAGCATGGAAATTTCCTTTGCAGAAAGGAAAAAAGTGAAGGTTCTTTCTTGGTTCAAAGCATGTGTAAAAAAGAATTGGCACTTTTATGCAATAATAAAGTACAGTGCCAATTCGTTCCCTTAATTCACCCTCTTGTGAGTGGTTGATGTTAAATGACAATGTGTGGCCGGTAGATCTGCACTATTGCTGATCCAATGATAAAAAAAATTCTGCACCAATATGTCGGCTACATAGTAGTCTAGTTGCTTAGTTATTTTGAAATGGTTGAAATTTGTAAATAATGAATAGAGATGACTGGAGTTGTTGTGGGAGTCCCCTGGGCACCACTCACCAGGACCTGTCGGGCCCTTACGCCACAAATTTGCCACTAACCCTCAAAAAGATAACCTTTTGAGGCATAAGGGCAAACCACGGGCCACTATTACTATACCACAAAAGTGGCATTAAAGCACAAATGCCCTTATGCCACAAACGCCCTTACACCACAAATGCCCTTAGGCCACAAACGCCCTTACACCACAAATGCCCATAGGTCACAAACACCATAAGGCCATAGTATTGGCACACTATATAGCATTTGAGGCATAAGGGCAAGTGGACATCTTGAAGTAGTTAAGTACTTTAACTGACTATATAGTGTTTGAGGCATGAGGGCAAAATGATAGTTTATGGCACTTTGCTATGATGTCAACCTATATAGCCCTTGAGGCATAAGAGCAAGGACCACCATCATGTAGGGTGTGTTTAAGGGCATCCAAATGATTTCTGCTTAGCTGGTGACGTCAGCTACGCTTACTCTGGACGAATTTATGAATCAAAACATTTTGCATGAAATAAATTCAGCTAATACCGTAAAGTTCATTTGGGACTCTTATCTATTGCAAATTTAGCATATCCTCTACTTTTTGAAAAATACATGACAAATTACAATCCTTCTCAGAGCCACCCATGGGTTTGAGGCCATATTGTATTTGTGTTTGTAAGGTATTCTTGGTGGGGTGGACATTTATAAGCATGTTCTCTATATTTGAATAATCTGACAAATGATGTGGGGCTGAGATTCTATGAACCTAAATGTATAAGGACACACAAGACAGTAAGAGCGATTTTGATATTCAGCGTCATCGCTGTTGCTAACACGGGAGATCATCCTGGGAAAACGGAGGCACAAGTACCTATATGTGGTGAAATGCATCAGTGTGGTTAACCTAAGTAGTCACAGTCACTATTTAGGTAATCAGAGCTATGTTATGGAGGAGTTTAACACACACAACAATGATACATGTAGTGTCCTGAGTGTGAGAGCAACACATTGAGGTGGGAGACATTCCTAAAGCCCAATCACTGGGAACTATGTGTTGTGTGCAGATTTTAGATTGGGAAGTCTTTACTGAGTGTGACCGCAACACATTATGGTGTGACCCATTCACAAAGCTCAATTACTGAGAACAAATTGTAACATGCAGTGTCAACATTGTGCGGTTTTTACTGATCACAAATAGTGTCATGCCATTTATCAACAGATGAAAATCCCAGAGATAAATTTCAAAAATGTATGCTAGGTTGAGTGAAGGTGGTGGGAATAACTTTTGATCTTAATTTTTCTATTCTGCTGATTGCATTGATTTCGGTAAAGACTGAAATAGGAGTAATGTAAGAAATCAGAGATATCTGCAAACAAGTAACAATGGTTCAGAAATGAGTGAAGTAACAGTCAAAGTATTCTGGGAAATGAACTCTCATGGGCAAAAGGCCACAAAAGTAATAGGATCACAAAGAAAGGTTTGGGGACTTAGTTTATAGACTATAATATAGTTACTCCATTTGTTTTGATTGATGCAAATGTAGCGGGCATGTATCACTCGGGGTAGCCTGAGCGTGCATGGAGAGCGCATTGCATGCCTATGGTAGCTCAAGTACTGTAGCAGAGTGGTGGAGAAGCAGCTGGCCCTGTGGTGCAGCAGTAGCATTCTCAACTCTAGAGCGGAGGGACCAGGGTTCGACTCCCCGTGGGGCTTGACGGTTTCCGCAGTCTGTTACACAATTAATCAAAGCCGCCCTCAGCATCTGTCAATGTGGACAGATGCGTGCGAGTTCTGTTACACTTCTGTCTGATGGATACAGGACCTGAGAGTTGGCAGCAAATAGAAGGGGAACTTTTTGTAGACAGTTGTGAGTGACATGTAATCATTCCTGTATCCAGAGTCACATTCTGGTTTTGAGCTGGTTTGAGCTAACAAAACCCATGCTACCTGCAATACATTACCTGACGAAGGAAGGGAAACCTCCCATTATGATGTTAAGACATGGCGGATGACCGCCAAAAGAGGCAGTGGAAGAGCTGATCATCAGTTGTTAACTTCAATGGTGTCTCTCATTTTTAATGAAGAACATCTCCCTCGCAAAGTTGATGAATATTCTTCTTTTTTAAAATAAAAGGGTCTTTGCAATGGGAAGGCATTACAGGTTGATAAGTAGGGCAAATCAACTAAATTACGATTTAAAAAATCAAATTTGTAACAGTTCAACTTTATTTTGGATTTAGGCATTTAGGGAGGGAAATTATAAAGCAACTTTGAAAGATTGTAGTTTAATGCATTGTTCATTTATTCATTGCAAATTATAGATCCAATGCTGCAATAAAGTGGAATGAGAGTTGAGATCCACCCGTAAAGTAGGAGTAGGAAAAGCAGAGATCTGGTCTAACTAGCCATTGAGCCCCTTGGGAGACATACCAATCTCCCTGTGACAGGGAGAACCTGATTTGGGTGGAGCCGTGGGTCTGGTTTATTCACGGGATGACTCCCTGATAGCCAGCTACATACTGAGATATTCTGAAGGCAGTCGTGATCATTTCTTTCTATTATAGAATGATGGGTCTATCTTTCCCCATTTGCTCTCTTTGCATGTACCCTACATCCAACCCTCCATTCACACCTCCCCTGCCACACTGCCTTCTACGTCCTCTCCCTCCCCTCCCCACCATTTTTAGTTCCTTTTTCTTACCACCATTACGCATTTCTTTGTCTCTTCCATTTCTTACCTTCCTATTTTCAAATTTCATTGCTCTCTTCAGTACGCCTCCCCACAGCTTTTTGTCCCATCCTCTAAGCCAATGCCCTTGTCATGTATCAGCCTCACTTGTCAATTAAATTTGGCATAGGTGAATTTGAACACTGGGTTAAACTAGCAGTATTTAACCCCCTAAGGGTCAATGTACATTTACCAGTGTGATACAGCAAGGCGGATCAAGCTTGTAGCTGCAATGGTACATCATGCCACAACTGCTAGAGTGTATAAAGAAAGTGAGTTAATTTCCAGGCCGTTAATAATGACAAGACAAGGGCCTTTACACATCTGGCTACCCTTAGAGGGCAAAAGCACCTCAGTGATAAAAGCCTGTAGTGCCTATATCGCGTAGGTGGATGTTGACAGGTGTTGGGTCTGTTACGGCATACCCATGTATTGATATAAGATAATGTATTATGTACTACCACCGCATCATGCTGACCACTGAAACCACCCACACCTACTTAGTTCATGTAGAGGGTAATCTATAATGATTACAAGACAAACAGAATTGGGGTTTAGTCAGTTGACATTGAATTAGTTAAATATGAGACTGCCAAAACCCTGATTAGTAGATGTTAACCATGAATAAGGGTAATAAAGGTCAACTAACAAATTATGACCTGTTATCACTCATGTCACACTTATTCTACTGTGACTATGGTGAAATGCTCCCAGATGTGTAGATGGAGATGTCATTTCAGGAATCAGGTCAAAGGAGATGAGGGCTTATAAACTGGGAATTTAAAATAAAATGACCCTTTGTCTTGATCTTACCTGTCAGAACTCAAGTTCTCTTTTTACAAATCCCGACACCCTGAGTATTTAAGGTAACAGCTTGTCATCCACACTGTCAGTTCTGATCAAATTCCTCATGAAAACAAGGAAATAAAAGGGACAGTTGGTTAAGAATTGTTTAGTTAAAAAAAAAACTTTTCTTTTATCATCTTTCATGTATGTAGATGAGTAGCACATTAAAGTAAAGCAATGGAAAAGTGGGTACCATGGAAAAGTGAATCTCCGAGCAAACTGGATATCAGAGAAGAGTGAAGACCACAGACTTGGTTCCTGGACAAACTGATATCCTGCCTGTTCTCAAATCTTCATGTCTTAGTAAGATGGTGATCAAGGACTGTTCAATTTGGTTGATATTGCATGCAATTTTGGCATACAACTCACAATTCCCAGACAAGTTGGGCTGAATGGAGTCCATTTGGACCCTGAGAGCCTTAGAGAAATAGAAGCCTCATCCTCTGGAGCTCCTCATGCAGCCTTTTTTTGGTTGAGGAATCTTTGCAGCCAATGTAATAAGAAATAGTGTATATGCTCACATAGCCTGTATTGTGAGTAGGTCCCCTGGTAATGCAGTACAAGCGACTACTCCCCTTTAATGTATGATCTCTAAGGAGAGTCAAAAAATGTATGCATCATCATGCAATAACTCATTTCTTGAAAATAGTGCTTGTCTTTCTACGTGTTGTGTGTACATTATGTCAAAAGGGTAGATTTAGCCATCACTAAGCAATGAACGCAACATAGTGTTTCTCTAAAAGCTTAAACAAAATCAGCTTCATTTCACTCAGAAAGGTCATAGATGTAGAGAGATGTTGTACATCAAAGTGATACATTCTATTGAAGGCATAAATGTCTGCTTAATACTTCCATCTATTTTCTAGGTAATACAACTTGTACTCGTCTTGAGAGGTACTTTCTTATAACATTCCCCAGTGCTGCTTAGACGGTTCGCAAAGTAGCAGGCCTCTTGGTTGACTGTAGAACAGTGGGAGATATCTATGACAGCTCCATAGAATAGTCAAACGCAAAAGTGAATGAAATCAGCATGCAGGTGGATGCAGGTGCCGAGCACAGCATAGTGTTTCAATGTGCTTCTTGTCATGATACATGAATGCAGCTCTAGCAATTACACCAAAGGGCTGTATTAATGCATCATTCCAACAGCTTTCATAATGGTACCATTATATTCAATCCAAATAAGATATGTAGCTTTAGTCCTTGCACCTGACATTGATTTCTTTGTAATTCATTCAGTAATAACATACATGTCTGATGTTTAATGTTTACTAGGTATAATGCAGCCTAATATTTGGAAAAGTCAAGAGTACAGGCAGCTTTTCAATCTCAGTTGTATTTCATCCTTGAAATAACCAGAGAATCACTCACTTGTTTTCAATTCACATTTTTACCAATTTTGTTCGGTTTACCAAGCTTAGGTTAACTGGCCAGGATATACTTTAACAAGATTGATTCTGTTTTGTTATCTGTTTAACAAATCCCCATTCAGCAAGTAAAAAGTTGTTTGTCACGGGGAGCCAGAGCCAGCGTGTCCCCTTAACGCTTTAAGAACAACATTCTGCCTCAAGATTCATGTTATTTGTTGTTGTCATGATGCTCTAATGAAATGCCAGAGTTGCTAAATGATGTTGACCTCTTAAGAGTGTATAAACCATATAAGATCAGGATGATTCATGGAATTCTTAAAGTTTACACAAAAGTTGAATCATGATGATGAAATGACATACTGTGGTTTAAGCACTGTGGAGGCTGTAAAGGGTTGAGGAGGTCAATGAACCAGATAAGACAATAAGCTGGGGCAGTGCGGGGGATTCACAGAGTGATTGAAAGGGTCTGGAGAAGAATGGGTAAATTGAGTCGAATTGAACAGATTCTTTTGTGTAATTTAACATCTGCTCCATGAAATCTACTTACTGTGCAATGCAAATGTTACTTATGCATATTTATATATCATATTTTTCTTGAATTTGCTATCAAGTCATTCCGCAGGAATGATTAGGTAGTCGTGCTTACACAAGCTGAAAGCCCATGCTATATACTGATATGCTTTTGCTCCCTGTATGAACAATCTCTCAGTCATTTGTGCCTAACCAAGTTAGTCATTTTTTGGCTCCCTATATATGACCCACACATTGGTAAGCTAATTCACATTAGTCTTCAATTTCAGGCAAATTGTTTTTGTGTAAGGCATTAGTTATAATACACCGTTGAAACAAAATGTGTCGGAAGTCGAACTTTTTAGAGCCTAGATATGGGCATTTTAAGTGGCATAGTGTGGGGGAAAAAAACGTTTGAAAAATGAGTTTTTCTAACATAAGAACAGTTATCTTCTGGGAAACTAAGTTGAAAATTAAATTTCTAACCCCATTTTCCCCAAAATGATGTCCATGGAATCTACAATTGCATTGTATGATATCGTTAATATCTAATTTAAATGTTAATTATCTCATTTTGATAAATTTCCAACAAAAAGGTATGAAAGAACTTCACCTAAGAGTGAATATTATGCAATATACCACGTGTCATATATCCTTAGCACAACCATAGCGTACTAATGCGGGGTCTAAAAAGGGCCCTCCAAACGCCAGTGCTTTATGTCAGGGGACCCCCAGAGCGTACTGATGTGGGGTGTAAAAATGGCCCTCCAAATGCCAGTGCTTTCTGTCAGGGGACTCCCAGAACGTATTATGTGTAATGGATTTTTTAAGTTTTTGACTACCATAACGTAATAATGTGTATTCAAGGACTGAATTTCCTCTTTATCTAGTTTAAATTCCCACGCCTAATACACATTGGCTCACTCTGGTTGATCTAGTTGGAAAACCAAAACGTTTTAGTACGTTTTGGCACTTCTGGTATAAAACATAGTAGATACACATTATCTGGTCTGAAATTGGCTCCAACTACGCATAGACCCACTGTGGCAGCATGGATGCAATGAGAAAACGTTTTAGAACGTTTTGGCACTTCTGGTATGAAACAGTACATACACATTATCTGGTCTGAAAAGGGTTCCAAATACGCATAGACCCACTTTGGCAGCATGGTTGCATTGAGAAAACGTATTAGAACGTTTTGGCACTTCTGGTATGAAATATAGAAGAAACATATCATCTGGTCTGAAATAGGTTCCAAATACACATAGATACACTACGGCAGCATCGTTGCAATGAGAAAACATCACCTTGACTTTGGGCTGACAATAAGCCACACTTGTGTGCTAGCTGCGTCCTATCGCAAGGTTTCATGGTAGATTCTACTTTGAGGGACCACATCTTGTCAGATAATGTTACATAGAAGGCGTTTCACCGTATCATCCGGAGGGTCCGTATGTTGTATTTTTGTGTTTTTGTCCACTTTTGCATTTCTGTTGGAACAGCCGTATGTACAGAAAAAAGATACGGAGGGCCGTATTCACATACGGCCAGCCGTATGTACATACGGCCATAATTGCATTTCAGCTCAACATACGGAGGGGTGGTGGTATGTCAAAAATCACATAAAAAGGGTTTTATGTAGGGCTGCATGTTGTAAATAGGGTCTACATGTTGGTAGTAGTGGTGGTGATGAGAAAATAGTGGTGGTGGGGAGAAGGTAGGGGGCGGTGGCGGTGATCCTAGCGCTGGCGACACAGGTAGAGGTACTTGAGCAGCCGCAACTAGATCGTCTCTTTGCTGATTCCTCTTTAGTTCAGCCCTCAGCTTCTCGAGCAGCTTTCCCATCAGGTTCTGACCTTTTACCTTCTCTTGAGTGCATCTCAGATTTTGGCCAAGATGGTAACCACAACTAAATATGGGATGTAGAGTAGCCTCGTAGAATCTCTTTTTCCCAAATGACATTAGTCTCCTTCTGCAGTTGACTTTCATGAATTTAATTTGTAGAAGTTCATAGAACAAGGTCTCAGTATTTCTGGACCACTTCTCACCAACTCTGACTTTGTTCCCTCTTGTCATGATGTCATATGGGTTGGACGCGTCCATCACTGCTTCAGCTGACCGTTTGTCTCTGTGTTGGATTGCCTTGATGTGTTGCCACGCTCTCTCAAGACTGTCATACACTATCCCATTATATTCCACCTCAACAGCATATAGGTTTGACAAACGATTATGCTCGCTACGAAACATAATGCCGTCTGGGGTATTGGCAGTGGTCGCATCCTCAAGAGTCAGTCCATTTGGAAGATAGCCCATAGTGACGTGGGTGTGGTTGAACACGTTACCATCGATAACAATGGATCTCTGCCTTAGCTTAGTGGCTAGACCTTTGGTTTTTGCAAGAAAAAAGATTGAGCGGAGGTCATTATACTGTCGAGTTTCGGACTCATTCAGTTCATCTACGATAGATACACCGTGCCATTTCTCCCTTCACCATCTTTGAGTTCATGTACACAACAACAGGCCTGGAGCGCTTGGCATCCGGGATATATTTACCTTTTCTGGCAATAGACTCAATCTTTTCAGTCCCTTAGTCTAGTCCTAAATTGGCAAATAATGTCGCCAATTCGGTCCTCAGGTGCTCATCCTTTTTCTCCTCGAATCCCTCTAGAACCATGATTTTTTTCTGTTCGTCATTGTCCATTTTTTCCAGCCTGTAAGTATTGTCAACGGACGTACAGCGATTCTCCTGAATGTGCTCCATGTTGTCGTCAACACGAGTGTCAGTGTCCATCAAGCCCTCTGACAGGGTGTGTTTTTCCATCTCGTTCGCTGCAACTCGAGTCTCAATGGAGTCAACTAGTTTAGCCGTTCTGTTGAGGGTTTTAGAAGTACTTTTTAACCTGGAACTCATCTTGTCAATATCCTTTGTGTGTGACGCTATGACATTTTCGGCACAATCGAGTCTCCGGTCCAAATTGTTTATGTGGGCGATAATGGCCTCATTTCCTGCACCTTCGGGAAGCGCCGGTGACCACTTAGTCTTTTTTACTTGCGGGCGTGTTAGAGACATAATTTCAGCCTTGTAAGTAGTTATGGTAGTGCTTTAACCCTTTATAAATCTCTCTGTGGAATTTTACGATGCTGTTAAAATTATTTCCCTAAAATTCTGTAAAGTCCTGACGGAGCCCGCGTTTGGAGTCTTCTAGCTGAAATCCGCCATCTTGCTCCTGGTGGTGGGGAGAAAGTAGTAGTGGTGACGAGGTGGGGAGAAGGTAGTGGTGGTGACGAGAAAGTAGTGGTGGTGACGAGCTGGTAGTGGTGGTAGGGAGATATTAATGATGGTGGGGAGAAGGTAGTGGTGGTGACGAGAAGGTAGTGGTGGTGACGAGAAGGTAGTGGTGGTGACAAGAAGGTAATGGTGGTGACGAGAAGGTAGTGGTGGTGACAAGAAGGTACTGGTGGTGACGAGAATGTAGTGGTGGTGGGGAGATGGTAGTGGTGGTAGGGAGATGGTAGTGGTGGTGACGAGAAGGTAGGGAGATGGTAGTGGTGGTGACGAGAAGGTAGTGGTGGTGACGAGAAGGTAGTAGTGGGGAGATGGTAGTGGTGGTGACGAGAAGGTAGGGAGATGGTAGTGGTGGTGATGAGAAGGTAGTGGTGGTGACAAGAAGGTAGTGGTGGTGACGAGAAGGTAGTGGTGGTGACGAGAAGGAAGTGGTGGTGACGAGAAGGTAGTGGTGGTGACAAGAAGGTAGTGGTGGTGACGAGAAGGTAGTGGTGGTAATGAGAAGATAGTGGTGGTGACGAGAAGATAGTGGTGGTGACGAGAAGATAGTGGTGGTAGGGAGATGGTAGTGGTGGTGACGAGAAGGTAGTGGTGGTGACGAGAAGGTAGTGGTAGTGACGAGAAGGTAGTGGTGGTGACAAGAAGACGGTAAGGAGATGGTGTTGCACGTGAGGAGATGGTGTCAAGATTAATAGGGTTTTCATCATCCTCATTGTCGTCATCGCCATCCTCGACCTCCCCTCTCCATTCCCCGACCTCCTCTCTCTATTCCCAGACCTCCTCTCTCCATTCTCCGACCTCCCCTCTCAATTCTCTGACCTTCCCTCTCCATTCCCTAACATCCAAAACAGTATGCGGACCCTCTTCAGCCTAACTCTGTATGTCTACATATTATGACGTCACAGAGGGAATTTCCTGGGGGTTTTCTGGAATGTAGACAGATTTTTGCACATTTTTCTAATTGAGACAGGTGACCATGTCCGTATCTTGAGTGGGCTGTATCTTTCATGCCGTATGTTGTAATTTTTTTTATAAAAGATATGGATGGTATCCGGAGGGCCAACTGAAAAAAAAGGAATCATTTTTGGTGTATAATTTCTGTATGTTTTCCGTATGTTACCTCCGTATGTGTGCTATTATTATAACATACGGTGAAACGCCTTTGGGCTGATCCTATAAGCCACACTGGCCATCTCATTTATATGACTTGCATACTAGCTGCGGCCTATACGCGAGGGTTTATGGTAGATGTCTATACTAACTATAAGTAGTTGGTCTGTGTGGCCATGACATCTAAACAACACTTGTTGTCATAAAACTGAACAGAACAGTTAGTTTATATATCTTGACTCTTAGACATATTCGCCTACTTTGGTTTGCTTAAAAGTCCCCCGTCATGTTAGATGTTGTTGCTATGGACCACATCATGTTAGATGTCGTTACTAGGGACCACATCATGTTAGATGTCATAGCTGGGAACCACATCTTATTAGATATCATTACTGGTGACCACATCATGTTAGATGACGTTACTGGGGACCACTTATTGTTAGATGTCGTTGCTGGGGACCACATCAAGTTAGATGTCATTACTACTCTGTAAAAAGTATCCCGTAAAAATTAGGTGAATCACTGGCATCAATGGATGGGACATGGGGGTGGATGTCAGGACATGGTGTTGAACTCATTTCCATTATGGCTTCTGCCATAACGTGTTAAACCGTTTTCCTTTCAAATTGTAGTATAAGCACATTAGATATATTTTGCTGCCATAGCGTTCTAAAACGTTTTAACAGCACTATACTCTAGATATCATTCTGTCATAACGTTCTAAAACGTTTTAGGAGCACTATGCTATAGATATAAGTTTGCCATAACGTTCTAAAACGTTTTAAGAGCACTCTACTATAGATATCATTCTGCCATGACGTTCTAAAACGTTTTACAAGCACTATATCAAATAGAGCTGCCAGAACGTAATGAAGTGTATTCAGTATTGATGAATATGCCAGAACGTAATAAAACGTTTTCAGAGCACTTAATTAAGTTGAAAAACTATACAACATAGAACAACCATATAGTTGTAAAACGTATTTCATCAAATTGGCAATTAGATCAATAATTGACATAAATAATGGTATAATCAAATAATTTGAACATTATTAGAATAATTGAAGTGTTCACCTATCTTATGTAACTTTCTATATAAAGATTATTTGAATAAATCATTATGTTACATAACTATGAAGTTGACATGTTTTTTTCATTTGGTGACAAATTAGCTGATTAGCATATTTTACAATCAATTATTATACATATACATGTATGTCATATAATCCAGTTTTGGCCAGCACAAAGACAAAATAGGTTACATTCTAAGTTTTGAAACCATTATTATCTTCATTTATTGTAGCTTGGAAATAACTAGTGTTTAAAATTGAAGAAACTGTCAAATTCCCTGGCGTTTGGGCCCCTCTAACCCTCAGAATCCTGGCTTTTGGAGGGCCCTTTTTAGACCCCACATCAGTACGTTCTGGGGGTCCCCTGGCAGAAAGCACTGGCGTTTGGAGGGCCCTTTTTAGACCCCACATCAGTACGTTCTGGGGGTCCCCTGACAGAAAGCACTGGCGCTCCTAAGGATATCAAATAAAGGCTTTTGATGAGCTGTAGACGAATCTAGCAATATCAGAACATTTTATATCTGAGACTTCCGACCTATTTCGCTAAAACGGGTGACATATGATGTTTTGCCTGAATCATTCATATCTCTATGGCCAAACAGAGATAGCCACTATGGACTAAATGCAGGGCCTTTTAGTCTACCTGTGTAAAGGAATTCTAGTAAGGAAGGGACTGTATATGTGTGTTCTTCTGATCTCTCAACCGAGACTCTACACAAATCTTATCCAATTTCATCTTTTGATGAGGTTTTCTGTTTCACTGCCTGTCCTTATCGTATATCAATGGTATTTGAAGCATGCTTCATTCAATCCTCTGTTCCTGACTCGTTAGGAAATATATTGCAATCATCGAGAAACACACCAATGTTTGTGCTAATTTATTGTAGAAAGCACCCTCTGAGGGCCATTATAGAGGGCCATTATTTCACTTCCTGCTTATTGCCACAATAAGAAAAGCTTGACTAAGCTGATATATTTAGCACAGTACCCCTTTTTCAAAAAATGGTGTTCTTTGAGTGTCATTAATGACCCTTCCACTTCAGAATATAATTTCACTCCATCTTCCAAATTCCATAATATCATAATTGCAATGACCTTTTGCTGATATTTCTTGAGAAAACACTCCCTTTTTTAGAGGTAAGGGCAGAGTGGCCAAAAGCTGCCCCTAATTTGGCTTTTTCGTCACATGCGTGGGCTTTCAACTTGACTGATGTTTCACCCTGAGTCAATCTTCTAGTTGTTAGAGCATGGCTCAAGTTGAATGCTTGGAATTTGTGTCAAATAAAAATACTTTAGTACAAATTCTCTGGTTATAATAGTGAAGTGTGAGTCTGTAATATTTAAAGGCCAAGTACATAGTCTAGCTCTGGTCTCTGTTGAGCATTACAGTGAAAAATTGAAAATTGTCATAAACCATACAAACCCAGCAGGGTGGATATGGCTGTGTCTCACGACCTTGGGCCAATGTTTTTGTCTCTGACTGGGTGCCAGCTCTGACCTGGTGCTAGCTCTGACTGGGTGCCAGCTCTGACCGGGTGCCAGCTCTGACCGGGTGCCAGCTCTGACCTGGTGCTAGCTCTGACTGGGTGCCAGCCCTGACCGGCCTGAATAAAAACGGGTTATTTAGGGCAGATTATGATAAAAAATGGGCAACTAATGACTAGTTAAAAGAGTTATAACATCCATTAACTTTTTCAGCCAAATTCTCCATCTGCCCTAAATAACCCATTTTTATTCAGGCCGGTCAGAGCTGGCACCCGTTCAGAACTGGCACCCGGTCAGAGCTGGCACCCGGTCACAGACAAAAACATTGGCCCAAGGTCGTGAGACACAGCCATATGCTTCGGAATCAGCATCAGGTATGAATTGAGGGCTGCATGGACTGAACAATACTGCATTCTTGATGCCAAAGTGCATAGTAGCAAAGTACCTATATCTGAGTCTTAAAGTAGCAATATCACCACTCGCGGTGCTACCCCATAGTAGACTAGAACAGTACTAAAGTTCTAAATAAGGCACTCTCAGTGATTGTGCCGCTTTCAGAGGATATTGGGATCACCGCGCTATCATGTGTGTATACATATTGATGGATACATCTGTATTGAATAGCTGTGTAAGGGTATAAGAATGCAGACAAGAAGGCATCTCAGCTAAATTGCCTAGATTTTGCCTTTGATTGTGGTTGATACGAAAGATAAAGAGGGAAGATGGATTAAGAGATGGATTAAGTGAATGCTTTAAGAAAATAATCAAATTGGACTGCTTATATCACTAGAAAGAGAATTCAAAAATTATTCAAACTAACCTATGCATCAAGATGACATAGGGCATACATTAAATTTTTACACTGGCTTCAATGTTTATCAAAAGTAGTTAATATACGATAGGACATGTGCCGGGTGGGCACAGTCATTGTGTTTGCTATGATACATTGATCCTAACGTGAGGTCCTAATGGCTGCCACATAGGATAAAAACCAACTGACACAAGTTTACTCCAGGAGCATATATACGAGCTATTTGTATTTCAGCTTTCAGCAAACTTCGAAAGTACTTAGATATAGAGATTTGATATGTGCAATTATAAGGTAACTGGCACAATGTGGGGAAGCCAGAGCTGGAGGTGAATCTGAGACAAAGAAATGGAAAGGCAGGAGGGATGGAGAAACAGACACAAAGAAAGATGATGTAAACTCAGATCTTCATAGAAGGAATTGTTTTGCTATTTTTGGGGATTTGGGATGACATTTGGTTGTGATGCTGGGACTCAATAGGATATTCAATGATTAGAACAAGCCCGGAAAACATCTAAAAGCTCAATTCCAAATGTTGCCTTTGATTTGGTTGATATTTAAGATAAAAAGAAAAACAGATTTAGAGATGGATCGAGAAGGTTCTTTGAAAATACAATCGAATGGCATTTATTATGTCACGGAAAAGAGAACTAGAGAATTCCAAGTGCATTTCAACCTAGCTTCTCTGACATATCCTAGACCTCAGAAAAGTAATTTCTAAACCTTTAGATACATTTCTGAATTCTACAATTCATTTTTTTTTGCAAATTTGCAACATTTTGGCATTTTGGCTTCACTCCACTATTGTAAAGCACAAAAGATGTGTCCCCAATACTGGACAGACAACTGTCACAGTACTGCACATGTTACTTAGTCACTGTCTCATTGTTACTGGCTTCCCACATCATCAGAGTGTCCTTATCCAGTTATCAGGTTTTCCACTAATGGATGTT
Organism: Harmothoe impar; assembly: GCA_947462335.1. Taxonomy (NCBI): domain Eukaryota; kingdom Metazoa; phylum Annelida; class Polychaeta; order Phyllodocida; family Polynoidae; genus Harmothoe; species Harmothoe impar. Next base: position 10,206,926 of record OX381709.1, on the reverse strand, counting down.
ATGTTCATGGTGTTGATGGTAAATATTCTTAATCTTAGTTCATTATAACCCATATGCCACCATGGTTCCTGACTTTAGTGACAGCGACAGTGGGACGGTTATATGATATGATATAATATAATAGAGAATAATGGTCTCTCCTGATCTAAGGATGATGCCAGTGACTGTGAATCACTACACAATAACCTCAGAAGGGGCCATCCTACAGGAGGAAAGGAAACGGCCTTACAGCATGTGCTATTAAACCTCAGATGTGTCCTTCAATGTACTTTACAGTAAATAGTTTCCATGAATCTTACATTGAGAATACTGGATATCATTACACCTGGCTTCTATGGTTTCTTTCCTCTGAATGCCTAGCCTGGTTATTTTGATCTTCCTTATTTGCCAGTGGACAGCTTTAAAATTGCTGCACATGGTGGTACAACCACACAGGATGAAAGCAGACTGTACTAGACATTGAGCTTCCTGTATTAGTCAATATCATGGTTTTAGGGCACATGTACTAATGACATCTCCACGTGACAATATGGCTGCCTACACAAAGTAACCACCCATGTCAATGTATACTATACAGAGCATCAGGTGTTTGTGACATTACAACCACTCACAGTGGCAGTTACTGGGGGATTAGATGGAGATACGGCCTAATGTACAATATATAATGTTGGCCAGACGGGCTGACGGGTAGGACCATGGTGTATTATAAAAATACATGGAGAGATTTCTAGACAGGGTCTCATTGATCTACAGGTAAGTTATTATCGCAATGTACTGCCTTCCTCGTGATCTGTCCTAGTCATGCACATCCTGAAATTAATTGTAGTAAAGAGGAATAAGTAATAAAGCAAGACAAGCTCCCAATCTTGTATAACCAAGAAATATGTGGCAATTTCCATCAGATATTACTTCTATTCTTAGTTCTTCCACAACTGACATTTAGAGAAAAGGCCCCCACTTTGTGCCTGTCAACATCAGTAAATGGGGTAGGGTGGAGATAAAGGTATCTTTTTCCGTTCTAGTACAAGATTGAGAGCATGGAGAGGATAGACATTGCCTTGCTCTTCCTACAGATGTGTGTTTTGGGTGGATGGGATACAATCGGTCATATCTGTGTGTTTGGATACAGTGGGTATGTTAACAACAAAAATGAATTGAGGGAAAGCATCCTTCATGCAAAGTGTTCCGAGCTGGTGCAATGCACTCACACGGCCAGCCCATAGGACAATCATTAATTTTCATCTAGTCATAGTTATATATCATAGATCATTAGTTTAATAACAAGATTCATACATGTTCTTATTATTTTGTTACAGCTAGTACAATGTAATTGCATCGCCTGCCAGTCAAGCCCATCAGTCATATTGTTATCTTTGCTATGAAACCATGTAGGGTGTTTACCCTTAAATTGAATCAAACTGACTACAAAAGTGTGAGACCTATCCTCGGAAAGGGGAATATGTCTGGAACACGAAGCAAAAGACTGCATGTTGATATCTGCTTTAGATCTACTGCAATTAAGCAGAATGTTAGCCAGAGTCAAAGTTATTTTGGGAAGCCCTTCCCATACACTTCACCATAACCAGGGTGATTACCTGTAGGCCTACTGTAGCACTAGGTACCTCGAAGAGGGCTATTTCTCTACTCCACTTGATGCACTTTAATGGCCCATTATGTCAGTAATAGTCACCATAAAATAGAAAACATAAAAGGATATTAAAGCTATGAAAAAACACAAGAGGTATGTGGATCTTAATTATTTTAAATGAACATTGTAAATATTCTGTCACAGCTTACATCTGTTGAACCCATTATCTAGCCTTGGATATGTCCCTATGTAATCTAAAATCCGTGCATAACTATTGAAAATACAATCTAACATGTATAACTCTTTTTGGAGCTAAAATTCTGTGTTTCATGATAGGTATAGGCCCCTGATGATAATGATGATTTTTCATGCTGATATAAGCTGCTCAATTCTAGTTTTCATGAGCAGATACACATTAAATAATGATAGAAAATGGGGCCTAGCACCTAGATGTAGGGCAAAGTGTCCCCTACACTCTAGGGTATCAGCATAATTTTTTTAAAGCCATAAGGCACGGATTTAGGCTAATAGAAGACACGTCAAACTCAGAGCCTCCACAAATGTGCCCACTCAGTGCAGTGACTGCTGTGTGTAAGATTATACTCAGATTGACTACAATAATGTCATCAAAAATTGGATTATTCTGGCAGCCCAATGCATGGGCTGATAGCCCAGAGCCTTGGCTTTCATGGGGAGTAATAATATTTCTGAGTTTCCTTTTCTTTCTTACAAAAAAAAGGGAAAATACTCAAGTGGAGTAGTAGAGAGAAAAGGCTGTTTTCGCGGCCCTCAACGGTACAGGTGAACACCCTAAACCATGAGAATGAGTCATACACTCAATGGTGATTGTCCCACTAAAACACAAGAAATTTTGAAGATCTTGAGACCAAGTGGGGAAAAGGAACCATTCAGATCACAGATTAACTCCAGAGAGAAAGCCTTTAGTTGCTGCCAAGGCACAGCAATCACCATTCCAGCTGTTAATGTGACGAATATGGCAAGCCTAATGGGTAAACTTCCCTTAAACTCAGTTTATGGCCCTTAACCCGACTTAAGGTCCCTTAACTCGAGTTTAGAGACCTTAAACTGGGTATATGGGCCTTATCCTGGGTTTGGAGCAGTAAATCCAGGTATAAGGCCTTAATCCCAGTTTAACGGCCCTTAACTCGAGTTAAGGGCCCTTAAGTCGGGTTAAGGGCCATAAACTGAGTCTCAGGGAAGTTTACCCATCCTTTGTGGAGTTAAACTGGGTTTAACGGACATAATCCTAGTTTAAGGACCAAAATCCTGGTTTAAGTCCTTAAATCATGATATGTTGACCAAGGATGGGTTTGAGCTATACCCATCCTATCTCCTATATAACCCCTCCTATGTACCCTAACCCACCCTTTCTCTCCTTAGTGTGGGTTTTCCCAGTTATACCCACCCTAGGTACACCAAATACCTGGTATATGTACAAAACCCCTCCTTTCTCACAACAAAACAGGGGTATCACCAACCCACACTATGTGTCCAAAGGATGGGTAATAACCCACACTTAGTGTGGGTTTGTACCCACACTAAGTGTGGGTTTGTAACCCACACTAAGGGAACGAAGGATGGATACCACCAACCCACACTATGTGCCCAACGGATGGGTAATAACCCACACTTAGTGTGGGTTTGTGGTATAACCCACACTAAGGGAGCAAAGGGTGTGTTTCACCTACCCACACTATGTGGCCAAAGGATGGGTAATAACTCACACTTAGTGTGGGTTTGTAACCCACACTAAGGGAGCAAAGGGTGGGTATCACCAACCCACACTATGTGCCCAAAGGATGGGTAATAACCCACACTTAGTGTGGGTTTGTAACCCACACTAAGGGAGCAAAGGGTGGGTATCACCAACCCACACTATGTGCCCAAAGGGTGGGTAATAACCCACACACCCACACAAGGGAGCAGAATGTGGGTACGTCCTTAGTTCCTTATACCCGTACTTAGTACCCTATACCCGTACTTAGTACCCTATACCCTCCTTACTGCCCTATACCCGTCCTCACTGCCCTATACCCGTCCTCACTACCCTATACCCGTCCTCACTACCCTATACCCGTCCTCACTACCCTATACCCATCCTCACTGCCCTATACCCATCCTCACTGCCCTATACCCGTCCTCACTGCCCTATACCCGTCCTCACTACCCTATACCCATCCTCACTGCCCTATACCCATCCTCACTGCCCTATACCCGTCCTCACTGCCCTATACCCGTCCTCACTACCCTATACCCGTCCTCACTACCCTATACCCGTCCTCACTACCCTATACCCATCCTCACTGCCCTATACCCATCCTCACTGCCCTATACCCGTCCTCACTGCCCTATACCCGTCCTCACTACCCTATACCCGTCCTCACTACCCTATACCCATCCTCACTGCCCTATACCCATCCTCACTGCCCTATACCCGTCCTCACTGCCATTTCCCCATCCTCACTGCCATAATTATATCCGTCCTCACTGTCCTATACCCGTCCTCACTGCCCTATATCCGTCCTTACTGCCATATATCCGTCCTCACTGCCATATACCCGTCCTCACTGCCCTATACCCGTCCTCACTGCCATATACCCGTCCTCACTGCCATATACCCATCCTCACTGCCCTATACCCATCCTCACTGCCCTATACCCGTCCTCACTGCCCTATACCCATCCTCACTGCCATATGCCCGTCCTCACTGCCCTATACCCATCCTCAGTACCCACAAGGCTGGAGGATAGGTAGGGGAGGGATTGGAGGTTGAAGTTATATAAGTAGGGAGAGGTAGGGATGTGTAGGAAGAGGGCTAATCATATGTAGGGATATTTCGGGGATATAGGCAGGAAAGTGAGTAGGGCGGGCTACAGAGGGCAGGGGGAGGACGCAGTGGGCAGGGGGAGGACACAGAGGGCAGGGGGAGGACACAGAGCACAGGGGGAGGACACGGAGGGCAGGGGGAGGACACAGAGGGCAGGGGGAGGACACAGAGGGCAGGGGGAGGACACAGAGGGCAGGGGGAGGATGCCGTGGGCAGGGGGAGGACACAGAGGGCAGCGGGAGGACACAGAGCACAGGGGGAGGACACGGAGGGCAGGGGGAGGACACAGAGGGCAGGGGGAGGATGCCGTGGGCAGGGGGAGGACACAGAGGGCAGGGGGAGGACACAGAGGGCAGTGGGAGGATGCCGTGGGCAGGGGGAGGACACAGAGGGCAGGGGGAGGATTCCGTGGGCAGGGGGAGGACACAGAGGGCAGGGGGAGGACACAGAGGGCAGGGGGAGGACGCAGTGGGCCGGACAGGGTACAGACACCGGGCAGGAGGAGGAGGGCACAGGGGGAAGGAACAGAGAACCCCCTTCCCCAGATAAGAGAAAGGATGGATAAAGTGAAACCCCTCCTTTCCCCAGTAAGGGTGGGTATTGATACATATATGTACCAATACCCACCCTTAGGGTTAATCCTGGTATAAGAGACTAAGACCAGGAATAAGGCCTATATCCCAGGTTTAGTGTACCTTAACTCAGGCTCAGGTCCCTTAACCTGGGTTAAGGTCCTTAAACCGGGATTTAGGTCTCCAAACTCGGGATAAGGGGCCTTAACTTGGGTTAAGGTGTCTAAACCTGGGTTTAGGGCCCTTAACCCGAGTTAAGGGCCCATAAACTGGGTTTAAGGGAAGTTTATCCATTAGGCTTGCCATAAACCCCTCCTTTCTCCAGTAAGGGTGGGTAGTGGTAGATGTACCCATAAACCCATACTAAGTTACTTAAACCTGGTTTAAGGGAGTTAATCCTGGAACCCATACTATGTGACCAAAGGGTGGGTAAGAGAAAGGATGGGTAAAGTGAAACCCACCCTTTCTGCAGTAAGGGTGGGTAGTGGTAGATATACCCATACTTTGTTACTAAAACCTGGTTTAAGGGAGTTAATCCTGGTATATGGGCCCCTAGACTCACCCTTTCTCACCAAAGGATGGGTATTGATACATTACCCATCCTTTGTACCTTATACCAGGATTAAGTAGTACCTATACCCACCCTTTCTACAACCCATCCTTTCTCTAGTTAATCCTGGTATAAGGGACTAAAACCAGGAATAAGGCCCTTAACTCGGGTTTAGAGTACCTTAACCCAGGTTAAGGCCCCTTATCCTGGGTTTTGGGCCTTATTCCGGGATTAAGGTCTCTAAACTCGAGTTAAGGGGCCTTAACCCGAGTTAAGGTCTCTAAACCCGAGTTAAGGGCCCTTAAGTCGGGTTAAGGGCCCATAAACTGAGTCTAAGAGAAGTTTACCCATTAGGCTTGCCATAGACGAAGCATGCAATAAGATCACCTTGCATCAAATAAAGAGCTTTTATGTTGCAGGGAATGCTTGGAAAATATGCTGACTGTTTTCAACAGAGTAATAATAAACAATATATTGGGGGCATTGAAAAAATAAAAAAAAGAACTGAGAATTCAAGAAGTGTGAATACTCAACATTTGATATGCAGGTTATTGTAGTCTAGTGGACCACATGTGGTAAATGCCATGGAAGACAGGGACTTATTTAATGTTTTCAAACTGGTCAGTCAGTGTTTACAGTCTTTCTTGATGCACAGGTTTGCATGCTCACTGTGTTTCTCTTAAACCAGAATGGATAATTTGGGGTAAGAATTTCCAGATAGGTTCTATGAAGTTAGTGAAAGACAAGCAGTTCTGCTAACAGTAATATGCACCATGATGTACTTGATTATACTGTTGCAGATGTGACTAAGTGCTGTTCAAAGCTTAAGTCAACCATTACCATCTACACAGTATAAAAGCTCTTATTGTAAAGGGGTTTGGCTACAGAGCTTCCTGCAGGGAGGTGACAGAGAAAGAGAGACAAGGACTAGTATCCATACATTAGTGCTCAGTGCCAAGTGCTTCTCTAAAAAGCTCAACAGATCAACCCAACAGCAACCTTTTAAATCATTGCCACAGCTCACCAATCACCATAATGCCCTCATGGTCCTGCTTTAAGTGGGTTAAATGTGAAGAAGCATGCAATGAGATCACACTGCCATCGGTCTTCTACAACAGTAACAGTCATCAAAAGTAAATATATTGGTGCAAGTGAGTGCTGTTCTAGTGCAAAGTTGACCCTTAACATCAACACAGCCAGTACTCTGACTGTAATGGAGTTTGGCTACAGAGCTTGCTGCAGGGAGGTGAGAGAGGAGGAGAGACAAGGACTGGTAGCCATACATTAATGCTTAGTGGTTTCATGCAAGGGACCCTGGGGTATATCACAGTCTGTTTTTGCTTTATTTGACATACCCCAAGGGCCACTTATGAGGCAAAAATGTTGTTCAAATAGATTATGGTGGACTTCTGTATATGTCTTCAGCAGCCATTTGTGTTTCAAATTAATTGAAGTAAAGATGAATAACTTTTAAAGCAAGAGAAGCTCCCAATCTACAATAACCAAGATCATGATTGATCTTTTCCATTCTATATTAGCATTATTTCTTTTGCTTGGTGACATGTTTATCGAGTCCCAGTTGGCACACCATTAAACCCACAGGTCATACTGCACGTCCAATAACAGTCAGAGTGCAGTCGGGATAGGTACTCAGCCTTATCTATAGGGGCGCTGGGGGTTTAAGCATTTATTACGCCCTGAAAATTGTCTTCAGGGCTTTAAAGGCGCTTAAGTAATGCCACTTGAGCTGGGATGTGCCAACTAGGATGGATATGAAATGCAGATGTAGACAGCTAGATTGAAAGGAAATTGCAAGTGACAATGCTTTATGAAGCAGAAAAGAGAAAAATATAAGTCAGCAGAGTTACCCTGATTTGTGTCTGCATGTCTCTCTTTTTATAGGATTGTCCATGGAAATATGGGTCAATTTCCATCAGATATTACCTCCATTCTTGGTTCTTCTATACCTGACATTGAGAAAAAGGCCCCCACTCTGTGCCTGTCAACCTGAGTAAGTGAGGAAGGGTGGGGATGTAGGGATCTATTTCCGCTCTGGTGTAGGATTGGTAATGGAGAGGATATGGCGGTATTGCCTTGTTTATCCTAGAGATGTGTGTTTTGGGTGGATAGGATGCAAAAGGTCATATCTGTTGTCTCAATACAGTTGGTTCGGTAACTACAATAATGAATTAAGGGAAAGCGTCCCTCATGCACAGTGTTCATAGCTGGTGCAATGCAATGACACTGCCGCCCCTTTGGACTATCATTAATTTCATCTAATCATAGTTATATATCATAGATTTTTGGTTAAATTACATATTTCATACAAGTTCTCATAACTTGCTGCCTTGCTACAGCTGGTACAAGGATATTGCTCTGTCTGGCAGTTACGCCCATCAGTCAAGATCTAATCTTAGCTATGAAATCATGGGAAAGAGTCATACATTCATACTTTATGATGACTGTCCCACTAAAATACAAAGAAATATACAAAATCTTGAGGCTAAAAGAACCTCTCAGGTCGCAGATCAATTAGGTTGCTGCCAAGGCTCAGCAATCACCATAACGTCCTCACACTCCAGATGCTAATGTGAAGAAGCATGCAACAAGACCACTCCCAACAAATAAGGGGCATTACTGCTGCTGTGACTTCTTAGGAAAGAATTTCAGTTTTTAACAGTTTTTCAAAGTTATTATGAACAATCCTTTTGATCCATCAAACTCTCAAAATGTTATGAAATTTGAATAATCAATGTTTGATATGCTGGTTTGTGTAGTCTAGTGGAACACATAAGGCAATAATTTGGAACAAGGATATGCAGAGAAATATTACATTTTCCTAATGGGTCACTCAGTTTTTACAGTCAGGCAATCTATCAGGCAATCTGTCTTAGATTGCATGCGTCCTGTGTGTTTCTGAAATAAAAATCAAATCTGTTGTATAAATTGGGTCAAAGGAGGATCCCAGTGAACAAATAAACGTTTCTGAACGTTAAAAAACATACTCTGAAGGTTCTCGAACGTTCATAAATCAAAGTTGAAAAAAGTAAAACGTTGACGCTTTCTGCCATTTTTTTACGTTTAATTGAACGTTTTTTTTAAATGTTTTTCAATGTTAAAATACATTAAAGGTTTGTCTGGACATTTTCTTATGTTAGTTCCTACTCAATATTAACATTAATAAATAATTATTCTGACTTTCCGCTGAATTATCTGGCACTATAATCTATTGGGTGATAATATAGAAACCATATGACAGGTAATGGTTAGCTTTATAAATTGGTATTGCCCTTTATTTTTCCAATCGACTTAGCCAACTGAAATGGTTCCATGTCCATATGGTTTTCAAGTCGATTAAAACGTTTCAGTAACAAGACATTATATTCCTAGTACACAAAATGTTCTAAAACACTTTATTTACAACCAATGAGTAAAGTTCAACTCTAGGATTGTTACATAGAAACATTTACAGTCCTGTGCATATAAGCAGATAGCTAAATCCTATTACCATAAAATGGGTGTTTATATCTTCCCAACTGCTTGCATTTATATATTTTCAGTTTTTAGATGTTTTTTTAGTTCAACCTTTTTAAGAAAATATATTCAATGTTGAAAATGATTAAGTGATTGGGACATATTGATATTTAAATACGTGCAGGAAACCTAAATGATTGGAGCGCCTGGGAAAAATGTTCCCACAACCTGAACTGCCATCTAGTGTGAAAATATTGTATAATTCATGATGTTAAAAAACATTATTGTAACGTTCAACTTTAGGCCACTCAAAAGAAAAATCTGGTTTCTAATCACTGCGCGCATCATGAAAATCATGATTTGGGGAAAACTTTTTTTTTAATTTTGTACATTTTTAATGAAAAAATGTGTTAAATATTGAGAAATATTGTCATATTTGGTATCAAATTAAAGCTTATACTGTCAGTAATGCAGTGGCCTGGGAATATCTTACATTTTCCGACTTCTATAAATTAATAAATGCTTAAATACTTAAGTTTGAAATTTGTTCGCAGAAAGTCTACATTTTTCCAATACATTGTGGCCCTCAGTAAAAAAAAAGTAAAATTAAATAAAAAACCCTCGTCATATCTTTCAGTGCTTGGTGATGAGAAACCAATTTTTTTTTTTTGAGTGGCCTAACATTTTTATTCTTTCCTTCTGAAACATTGACAAAAAAAATTTGAATGTTTCTTCACGTAAGTAAACATTGGAAACAAATGTTTGTTTTTTAACCTTCTATGAACGTTCTTTGAGTGTTATTTGATGTCAATGGACATTACAAAAGAACATTCCTTTTTTCAACTTATCTGAATGTTGACAAACGTTCACTGAATGTTCTTTCTTCACTGGGATAGCTTAGATATGTACAAAAGATTTTTCATTTGTCACAATATAATGCAGATGTGACTAAGTGCTGTTCAAAGCTAAAGTTGACCCTTACCATAGACACAGACAGAACTCTTACTGTAAAGGGGTGTGGCTACAGAGCCTTATTGCAGGGGGTTAACAGAGGGGAAGAAACTGGTACCCATACATTGATGTTTAGTGGATTCATTGTCCAACAGAAGTACCCGGCAATATTTGAAACCTTCAGGCCAAGTGTTTCGCAAAAAAAACACTCAGATTACAGATCAACTCAACAGCAACTTTTTAAGCCATTGCCACAGCTCACCAATTGCCCTAATGTCCCTGAGTCCTGCTTTTAGTGTGTTAAATGTGAAGAAGCATGCAATGAGATCACCCTGCCATCGGTCTTCTACAGCAGTAACAGTAGTCACAAAGAGATATATTGTGCATGTGACTGAGCACTGTTTAAAGCTTAAGTTGACCCTTAACATCACGACAGACAGGACTGTCACTATAATGGAGTTTGGCTACAGAGCTTCACGCCGGTTGGTGACAGAGGAGGAGAGACAAGGACTGGTTAAGTGGGGCTGGACAAAGGTCACTCTCCTAACACAGTCTCAGTAAGGAGGTGTGTCTATCAGCTTCTAGTACTAAGTTGCAAGGTCTAGACTGAACCTTGTCCATTTTGCACATTTCATCCAAATGTGGTACTAGAAAAATTACTCTAAGCATTTAAGCAAATATTGTACAGTTTAAAGTCACGATTAAGCATTTTTAATTCCACATTTTTAATTCCAATAAATGCCACTCAAAGATTCTCAAATGTCATTATGACCTTTCTGTCACATTAACGTGACAAACTGTTTATCACGTAAGTCATTGTTTAAGTAGCTCTAAATACAGTGGTCCGTGCAGTGCTATTGCGCTATTCAAACCTGGTGCTTTAGAATAATTTTTGGTTTCTAGTAACCCTACAGTGAAGAAATATCACAGACATGACATATTAACGATACCTGCCTCAGGACCCTTATCTTAAGTATGGACGGTGCACACTCACATACAGACACTTGATTTATAACCCATCATCACACACAGAATGATGAGATGTTACCACCTTAATGTGGGGGTAACTATGTATAATCGGTTCAGGCAATAGCAGGGAACACACAATTGGCAGTCTAGTCCAGTAAGTCCTTTGGTTACTGCAGTGATATCCACCAGTCAGAAGTACCTAGGTTTAATCTCAATACATGAGTCAATACATACAATAGGAGTCTGACATTCTAACTGCAAAGTGAACTAATCCCACCCCCTCAGGTATCAGTCCCTTGGAATACCCCTGTATCCCTAAATCAACAAACCCCACCATCATCAAAGTGAATAGATTTAACTGTAAGCCTCATGCAGTTCCAGCATCCAATTTTGTGACACATCCTTTTTCCCCACTGCCTTTGCTTATCATATCTCCATGGGTAAAATGCCATGCACTGTGAAGCATCAGCCGAGTGAACATTATGTTGAAATCTGGGTAGCACATGAGGAAACGACGGACCAGCTCGTGCCTGAAGGGGCTACATGAAACAAACAGAGAGAGGTGTAGGAAGAGATAAATTATAATCACTATGCCTTGAGCAATTCCATCTCTGAAAATAAGGAACAACTGTCATTCTCATCTTTTTGTGAATTTTACTATGAATATGGTATTTGTAATCAACAAAAGTGGAAATTGAGAATATTCCAGACAAGCGGATATGTAGTAGAATGAATACTAAGCGAATATTTTGCAAATAAAATATCTACCTTGAGGATCACAAAGTATTGCTTCTAAACCTGTTTGTGCTTGCTGAGAACAGCACAACTGCAGTTGAAACCCACTTCAGCATAATCAGTCAATCAGAGGCAGTGGGATCTCAGGTGATGAGGTCGTGACAGATGGTGGGAAAGTTTAATTACACAATTAGCCGGCCTTTGAAGGGAATTAACCCAGCAGATGTTTTACCATGAGTCAATCTTTGAGTTTGAAAAGCATGGCTCTGATGAAATGCCTGAGAATCACTTTAAAGCAAAACTACCTGGAAATTAATGTTTCATGCTTTAAGAGTGGAATTTGCAGTGGTAGCAATGCATATAATACACCAAGTGTCGGGTCTTTATTTTAAAGTTGAGCAGTATCAGATATTCCTATAAACTCTGTATGGGATGTCCTGTAATATTGTTGGTTCAGACAACTTCAGGCAGAATGATTTGTCCGTTGAAATATTTTTTAAAAGATGAAAAAATCTGACCTTTTTTTTTATTGACAACGACTGTGTCTCTATATGAAAGGAGTCCAAGCTGAGCATCAATAGTCTGCACATGCATTTAAGGTGGGAAAGACCATTCTGGGGATGTCAAGAGTAAGCCTTTTGATGATGGGTATACATCTACGTTGACACATTGTCTAGGTGTTATTCTACTTACATTAACCTGCACCAGGGGAAAGAAAGATGTCATTTAGAAATGCACAGTTGTGGTTAGTTCTGTCCTGTAGAACTAACTATGTCCACATCATATGCCAAACATATTCTAAACTGATGTTATCTATCACTGTATGGAGTATAGGTAACCTAGAATAACCTAGTGTCCAATACGAAACAAAAGACCAGAAGCAACCGGTGAAGAGCAAAGACAGACTTACCATCAGTCAAATTCTCTCCACTGAAACACTTCTTTATCCAATGGTAAATACTTGTCATTTGGTCACTCAATATGAGCATGTCACTCAGTTTGCCTACCCTAACTCAATAGATTTTTTTTTGACAGTCCCCCAGTCCCATGGGCCGCAACTGACGCTAATAATAGCAGTCCCATTACCTACTTATTAGTAGGATGAGGGTACGTCACTAAGGGCACTACACTGGAAACCTGTGCTTGGTTCTCTGTCACCTTTTGCTCCCCAACATTGCTGTGGCTATGTAGATCAAGGTTGGTGCAAGGCAGAGCGGGGACTTTACTTAATGAGGCTATATTATTAGTTTAAAAATTATTTGCAAATTCTGGATACCAGGAAAATTCTTTATCATGCCTTATGATAATTATGTCACCTTTTAGTGCAATTAAATACATGTATTTTGATTAGAATAGGATGCTCAAAGGGACTTCTGGTGACGCACCCTCATTCTTATACCCACCCAACCACCAAAACTATGACAGGAGAGTCCCCAGCCTTTACAACAGACCAACCTCATCATAAGGTCCATCTTCTTCACCCACATAGCTGGACATGTCAGCCATAGGAAGCTGTCTGATCTCTCATGTAGATCCACATATTGGTCTTCACTGGGTCATGTGTGACAACTGGGGATAGAGCTGCTGTATAAGATCTAGATGCTGGTTTTATCCTTACAGGCAGCCCAAATATTTAGAGGGATAAAAATAATGCAGATCATGAACAGGTTTAGGCTGCTGCTTAGCTGTGAAATCTCAGCAGTATCTTCCAGGATTACACAGGTCTCTACCCTTGACTAACTTGAAAGTAGTGTCTGCATTAGTTAACATAGAAACCCTGATGTTCCGGACACCATACACCAATGCGTCTAGATAATGGGGCTCTGGTGCTTTATTTTAAGCTGGAAATATTTTGGTTGAATTTTGAAAAATCTAAAATCCATGCCATTTTAGTATGCTACAGTATGCGATCAATACCTGATGTTTTGTCTATTTTCACTTTTCCGAAAAAAGGTGTCCCATGAATATGACTATATGAGCAATCGCTATATATGCATAGATTCTGCATCAGTGCGATGGTAAACAGGTATTTGAGCTGAGGGTTACTTTCCCTACATTTGTTGCTTTAGGAGGACTGTCATGCTCATTCAGTCAGCCCTTTACCAAGGCTACCCTATCCTGTCCTCTAATATATCATATTCCCCTTTCACCTCACATTTTCCTTCCTATCTTAATTCCACAAACCATGGCAAGTCTACCAGTTCTTACATCTACCTTCGACTGACTCCTTTGCTAGTCCCATGTCTCCACAAACCAATTGTTACCAAGTCAACCAGCTCCTCTGTGGCCTCGCAACATGACTAAGTTGTCGTGTCACATTGTCATCTTCCCACCAGGGAACAATATTGTATCCTCAATTTCATTCTGTAATAATGTTGTTTTGACTGTCCTGCCACATTGGCTGTTTCTACTCCCTATCTGAATTGATTCATACAACAACTGCATACCCGTGGATCCATTGTTATAGTTATTACATGACCTCTGAGAATCTATCCAGGTCTAATGAGATTGTTCAAGCTTCCCACAGCTGACAGGAGCACTTTCCCTACAGTCTGGAACCGTCTATCAATAGCTAGGATGCTGACAATGACAATGATTTGATTTTATAACCACTATGATTGGGTCTTTGGATATGGTAACTTATTGAAATATATGCTTCTTTTACAAAAATACAATATTAATACCCTACGGGGTCCAACATACATTATTTCTAACTGTGTTTGTTTAACCAACATTCATTTACCCCTTCCCTCTTCTCTCCTTCTACACTGTCATACTGTCATTTGACAGATTACTATTCTTTTTCTCCTGAACTTTTCACCACTCAGCGAGTTCACTGACTCGTCTCGGTTGAAGTCCATTTTCCACCACTTATAATTGATTTTCCTGCCTAAAAAGGTGACAACTTTAAGAAAACATATTACTCTTTGTTAATCTGCAATAATTTACTACTTACATGGTCAAATTAAGGAGGATTGATTGATTTTCGGCAAAGCTAAGTCGCCGAAACCTGACTCCTTGGATTCTTGAGAAGTGTTCGCCCGTTGAACGACAAAGATCGCTTCCGGTTATGGTGGGCTCGATAAACAAATTATTTATTGATCAAGACGGTTAAACTGTCCAAAATGTCCGCAAATGCCGCTATATTACCTGTAGGAGTAATAATATTACCTTCAAAGTCCGCAATTTGCTGTATTTCGGAAGATAATGTCCGTGCTGGATTTTGGCAATCGCTGGTGGGTTCAAAACCGACGCACGGTCTGCTGTTCCAGGCTAGCGGGGGCCAGCTTGGGCGGGTACCAGCAAGGGATGGTCTAAAGGCAACAGTGAGCCACGGTGGTGTTGTTGCATACCGAATTGGTCATTTTCATCGATTACAGCTAAAATATGAAGGGTAAGTCCGCAATTTTTGTTGTCATTGATAGATTAGGCTCCTCTCTTATGGGGGTTGAAATTGCGGACAGCTCAGTGGCCGGGCTATTCTGCAAAATGATGAAGACCGGCCCTTAAACTTGCCAAGACCAAAAAACAGAGCCAATGATCAAATGATAGAAGCTTGAAAATGACAGCGTGGCTGGGCGCCCCTGTTTGAAAACACTTCAACCAAATTTTCTTGGGGGGTAGGGCCTAATTCAGCTATCAGGTGTCTAAAAATAGGATCTTTTCTCTGGCGTGCGCTATTTTTTTTTCAATATAACTCGATTTTGAAGCTGAAAACGACCATTTTATATTTCGGGGAATGTGAAGAAACCACTCGCGACCTAGCCACATCCGTACCCCTACTAAGCCTCCCGTTCCTCTCCCGGCAGTAGGGCTACTGGGCCACCCCCATTCATTTTGTGGGCAAAATTTTCAAAAGGGTAGCCTGCACTGAAAACGTTGTCTGTGATCATCATATGTCACATATTTAGAAAGATCTGAGTCTCACCTATGCTGCCACATTTTTATCGCCTACATTTTTCGCCGATCCATCAACTAAATAAGCTTCAACCAAATTTTCTGAGGGGCTAGGGCCTAATTCGGCTATTGCACTTGTAAATATAGGATGTTTTGTAGTTTTTAGGCTTTGTTTCCATTAGATATAATGTATCTTAACCCCCAAACAAAGCCAATGGAAAAAAAAATTGTCTCAATCTGAATATAGGTCAACGATCAGCTGATCTGTGCAGACCGGACTGTCATTTCTCAACTTGAATCAAATTTCTTGAAAATGGCTCATATCAAAGGTAAATCTCAACCAATATTCACATTATTAGGCTCTTTAGATGCAAAAATGTCATCTTTATTAGACCCTAGTGTGTCAGCCCTCCACCCCCCCTACTTTTTGCGAAATTTGACTTTGTTTGGGAATTTCGGCGAGTAGAATGCATAGCGCCAAACGAAGAGCGCCAAACTAAGAGTCTCGGCGAGAGGATTTCAGAAATGTAAAATTTGTCTCTCTATCATGTTAAGTTCCAGAGCTATGTGCATGTTTGCATTCCATACTTTACACATCTGTGGTGGTCCCCGCAAAAAGAATTTTTCAAATATTGTGTCTAAGTACCTCAAAATTGAACATTTCCAAAAGGCCCATGGGGGGGGGCGAAAAAATTTGCGCGCACCCCTGTTAACACCGACGAGTTTAGTTCATGTTTTCTAAATAACTACTGCATATTATGCAATATCTCCCAGAAATTCTCATTCTTTGGACATCTGTGGTAGTCCCAGCAAAAGGAAATTCTCAAATATCATGTCTAGGTGCCTCAAAACTTAAAAGAGCAGAATGAAGAATATTGTGAAAAACGAAACTAAAATATGGCTCCAAATGATGCTTCTCAGCGAGAGGAGTTCAGAAATGTTCTATTTATCTCTCTGTCATGTTTAGTTCCAGAGCTATGTGCATGTTTGCATTCTATACTATACACATCTGTGGTGGTCCCCGCAAAAATAATTTCTCAAATATTGTGTCTAAGTACCTCAAAATTGAACATTTCCAAAGGGCCCATGGGGGGGGCGAAAAATTTTGCGGGCGCCCCAGTTAACACCAAACAAGTTCAATTCATGTTTACTAAATAACTACTGCATATTATGCAATATCTACCAGAAATTCTCATTCTTTGGATATCTGTGGTAGTCCCAGCAAAAGGAAATTCTCAAATTTCATGTCTAGGTACCTCAAAACTTAAAAGAGCAGAATGAAGAATATTGTGAAAATTGAAACTAAAATATGGCTCCAAATGTTTAGTTCCAGAGCTAGGTGCATGTTTGCATTCTATACTATACACATCAGTGGTGGTCCCCGCAAAAAGAGTTTCTCAAATATTGCGCGTGCCCCAGTTAACACAAAACGAGGTTTTCAGAAATGTTCAATTTATCTCCCTATCATGTTTAGTCCCAGAGCTAGGTGCATATTAGTAACCTTTTGTCCCCCCCCTGCCTCAGAAAGGTTATAAGAGCTGTGTGTGGTTTAATACATGAAAATACCCGGTATTTAACACTCAGAAAGGTAAATAGAGCTGTCTGTGGTTTAATACATGTAATACATAGGTTTTCAAACAGTAGTAACTTTAAATAAAAGGCCATGGTTCTTCAGAAGTTAAAGTTCTTTTTCTGCCATTTTATATGTAAATTCTTATATTTTCAAATGAACATGAGCCGTACGAGCGGGAGTCGCACAAACTGGAGCCACGGGAGCCGGAGTCCCAGGAGCAGGAGCCTTGGCCATGTCGACACAGCACTCAGAACCTTGATCAGGGGCTCAGCATCATGCGTGACTGATTAGGACCCAAATTGTGAGTAGCACAGCTCATGTCGTTTAACCCAGTTAGGCTCCATCCCTCGACCCGAAATTTTCTAACCCAAAAATATACATCTATGACTCATTGCACGTCAGTTTTTGGAAAGATAAAAGAAGAATTCATTCCCTGGGAACACTTTTAGTTTCTTTTTAATTGCTTCTATAGGTAGTGAGCGGCCATGGTTCTTCAGAAGTTAAAGTTCATTTTCTGCTATTTTATATGTAAATTCTTATATTTTCCAGACTGGCATGGACATAGGCCTAACCATGTGCGGGGGGCATACAACCGGGAGGCTTGCGACCGGGAGCCGTACGACCCGGAGCCGTACGATCGGGAGCCGCACTACCCACCACAGATGGATATTGTGAGAGGGGACTTCAGACGCATGGAACCCATCTAGAAACTGTTCCACATATCTAGGAAACTCATCCACATGTTTAGGAACTCTTCAACATGTGTATCTAAACTCATCAATGGGTCTAGAAACTCTATATCTAGGAATTCCACTACACATTTAGAAAGTCTAGGAACTCTTCAATATATCAATCTTCATACAAGTCAATTCATTGCTGCCCTTTTAATTATTAATAAAATCAGTTTCCATTATAACAGAAGGAATTCCTTTGTTGTCATTTATAACTTCTATGTCATCAAGTAAACTAATTTCCTTACTAACTTTGAAATAAATCCCAAACACACCTCCAAATGCCTAATGGGTTTCCAAACACAACCCTGCATAAATATTAAATTCAGTATCTTTTCAAACAAGTGAGGGCTAGCAAACAGATGTAATCTGTTTGGGCCCTCACTTGTAGTGTATTAATGTTAATGTCCATTACATCCACACTTGAATATTCCATCAGGATGAGCCATTAGGAACAGGTTCTCACAACAACAGCCTCCACCACTCAATAGTCACAGTGTATGTCTGACCTTTCCAACAGTAAACCTATTGACTTAACTGCCCACAAGCCCAGAGGTAACTGGATCTAACTGCGGTGCTAATAATGGAAAGGCGACATGATATACCTACATTCCCAAAGTGTTTTTGCTTTGCTACCTCATGTGAATAAACTTTGATTTCTATCAGTATATCAAATAACATGGTGTGTAGATCTTTCTTCTTGTTTATTTTCTGAGAAGTCATTGCATGTGTCATTGGAATATGGACCTTGCCAGACAATCTCCTAAAAGTAAAACAACTGCAATGCCAATCTGATTAAAAATTACAAGTCGCCTTTTAATCAATCAATTGTTTAGTATTATGTTAGCAGTAACTCATAAGTGTGTAGAAAATTGCCCCAAATAGTACCAAGGACTGTCACTATGCTCTCAACAATAATACATCACTGTATACAATATATCCTTGTCACTGGCTTGCCACCAACACATTGACCTTTTCCAGTATCACAATGACATGTTTATCCACCAATGTATGTTGTGAGAGGCACAATGAAAAGCAGATTTATATAAAGACTGAACAATGACCTTTCCTAGGGTTGAGGACGTTACATGGGCAGAGATATACATAATATCTCACATCGGCCACAGCTGAGGAGTAGAGTTGACTATCATTGTGGTATATATTCATGAGGAGATCTGATTTACATAAATGTACTGGTCATATAGTCTGTATGGTAATGTATTTGTGTTCCTTACATTAACCTAATTATCTCATATCATTCATATCTTGATAATCTTTATAGTAGAGATGAATACCTACATACCATGAGATACTCCAAATCTAATTCGTTGATTTGGAGTATCTCTTTTGTAGAAACGTGTACCCTGGATGCGATTCATCAAGAGTGTAGTGTGTAGCCATGTGCAATAATGATGACACATATTATTGTTCTATCAGCGATAACCATGACACAGCCAAAAATAGTTACCGAATTTTAAGAAAGTAAGATCATTTAACTCGATTGGCGGACAAGCCACTTGTTTCAAGATTTTCTTTTTCTTACAAGAATATGTTTGTCTTATTTTCTGGAAATGAGATTAATATCTTTGACTGTGTGAAAAACCTTTATTATATTAGAAGAAAATTCAGTTGGGGTTCTAACCATGGATTGAGGAAACCATGATTAGATTCTTGTAACCCCACTGTGTAGAAAATGTCGTATGACTAATTGATTCCATTACCACAAGGTTGTGCTGTCCCGTCTCATAACCGGAGACATGATTTATCACCCTTCACCAAACACAGCTTAATGGTTTGTTACCGGCATAATCTGGGGGTAAATCTGTATCATAAGCTGTGTATTGACCGTGTCTGGTACTTTGTCATTATTATCTTGGCTCATCAGACCTACAGATATTGCATTGATATCAACTGGTGAGCACTATATTACAGTTCATAGAAGAGGCTCAGAGTCTTATTAATTATAAACTTGGGGAAACGATTGTTGGTTTAGAAAGAAGGAATTGTTAATGTTATCATTAGATAAAAATGTTAGTTGCTGAAAAGTGCCTCTTGCTTCTTTTTCAGATTTTTTAAAATATCTAAACAGTACAAGGGGTTTCAGACACAGTGATATGTAGAGTCAAAGGATTATACAGAAGTTATTTGAGTTGCAAAGCAGTTTTCTCAAGACTCAAAAGGATAAAAGTACTGTGGCACTTTCCGTTCTGGGCTTTTGATAAAAATAAACCAACAATTTCTTCTTCCAAATAAACACTTGTCATTTCTAATACAAGGAACACATAGTATCTACATGGGAGGCTAATGTCTTCACTTTATAATGTGAAGCTTAGAGAAAGCTATTGAAAAAAGTACATTACCAAAGTTGTGAGTACGATTGAACTGAAAACAGCGAGCCCTTTGTACATCCTTCTCTTAGGAAGTGTGCAGGAGACAAATACAATTTAGGCTGATATATTATAATTGCTGCTAGTTTCCAATAGTAAATACAATTTGTACTATAGACACGCACAGAAAAGCCTAAGGTTCCACTTAGTGGCTGTGTTTTACTGCAGAGAACATTGTAGCAAGTTTAAGCCTCAGGATATATAGACATACAGAAAGCAAAGGCCACAATTATACTCTCAATTTAGATGGCATCAAGTGAACTTTGTATACGCCCTTCTCGACTGCCATGGTTGTGCCCTTATAAGCTACATGCTAGGTAGCACATACATAGGAAGAAGGAAAGGACAGCAATATGAGAAGATTAACGGTCAGTAACTTCCAGAAAGGGTCAGAACAGAGAGTCAGAAATGGTATTTGCAGAACAATCTAGAGACATTACCATATACTTCCAGGAGCTAATCTTAATAAAATATAGAGGAAGTGTTTGAACTAAACTAGATTGTAGTTATATCACGATATCCTTTGTTCCACTCGAGAGAGAAGGAGATTTGGCCTATAAATGCTAAGCCTTGAATTACTGTCTACCGGGAAGGGTATCAGGTGTATGTGACGTAGGAGCACTAATGAAATGGGAAGCAGGTGGGTGTGGAGATAATATAGAGGCATTATGTGTAATATATGATGTGAGACACAGCTGTGGTACGAGTGTGACAGTGTTGTGTTATACACCTAAAAGGATATCTGATCATCCATCTTACCTCCAGTCATCTTGCTGCTATGGAAGTATTAGCACATTAACCCGGTAATAGAGGTATCATCCTTAGTCGGTAAATTTATCACAATAGACAAATGACGAAGAGATTTAGGACCCCTGGCAATGAGTCATTAAAATAAAGGTAGGCTAGGCCTAGGACCACGTCTGTCCCTACCAAGTCCAAGGACCATATGTAGGCTAATATTACAGGCCTACATTATTTCAGTACCATACAAAAGGGAGAAACAATGGCGGATTCCGGTGATTTATTTTCTCTGTTGTTGCCATGCACCCTTTGCAAGAGTTTTTGTGCTTTTATCCGCCATAATGGGTCCTGTTTTCCTTTTGATGCAAATTATATTCTGAGAAAAGTTTCATATTGAGGATGATTATAATATATGAGCCCCGTAGAATATTATAGGGTGTTCAGGCCATTTATATATATCGCACAAAAGGTGTGTTTTTCGTGCATACTATTTAGGAGAGACCTTAATTAAGACAATGTCGAAAGAAATATAATTCTAGCCACACTAGAACCCTTTCAAATTGATTTCTCTTTGCAAAAAATAGGGTGATTTGGTAGGACAAGAGGGCCCTCCCTCTCCATTCAGTGGATTGGGTCAGAAATGGCCCTCCCCTGCTAGAGGGTAAGTGGAGGAGAGCCAGGTGCAGTGGAGGGTGACTAACATAGGGAACATACTACTTCTCATAAAAGGTAGCTCCAGATAAGTCTAAATCCGGGGGCTAATTACATTTTAATTACTTTAGTATTCAGGCAACATATGGTAAACATACATAGCATGCAAATATATGACCCTACACCTTTACACCCCTCCATTTTGAAGGTGATTTGTGTTTTTCGTGCCAGATTATGCTGTAAATCTGGTTCTAGAGGGCCATTTAAAATGTAGGATAGATCTATATGTAAATGTAGACCTATACTTTAGCATTACAATGTAATCAATGCAAAATACATTGCCCAAATAGCCTCTCCCGGATATTAGTTATAGTGCAGTGTGTTCTCTGAGTGGCTTCCTTTATATTGCACTGCCGAAACAGGATGCCTACACACAGCACTTTCAGCATAGTTCTCACTTACTCATTGAGATAAAACTATTACACAAAAGGCACATAACAGATAAAGATTTAAGGGATATGTAGCTGACTACCATAGCTCTTCATTGGTATCCATTTTCATATTCATTGATACAGCTAAGTATCATAAATGGGAATTTTATTTGAAGGTGAGAGGAAAATGTGCAAATGTCTGTGCAGTGGCGGAGCGTTCTGAACGGCCTAAATATTATCCAAATTAAAATGGAGCTACCAGTCGAGTTAGCTGGAACTTTCCTAACTGGTTTATATTCTTAATATTTTGCTTCATCTGGTACCTCAAGGGTACTCTAATCTGATGTAGTCAACAAATGAGAATTTAAACCAGCGAAAGACCAACCCATTTTTTTATATAGGGTAAACAATACTTAGGAATTGTACCCCCATATCTGTTTTCCCTTTAGCCCACCATGATGTGGGCTGTGCCCATTCCAGGGCCGTTCATGAATAGTCAGTGGGCCATTGCATAGCTCAGATAGCATCCAGATTGTCTGATAGCTACTATTTTACTGCCATATAAAAACCAAGGTTAGATGCCTTCATAGAATACATTACCACACTGTCTAGGAAATGAAGCACTATGAATTGTGTGAAGGTGGTTATGAGTTCATCATTGTTTGACTCTCATTATTCATATCAGTAATGTTTTGTACTAATGCTGTCCTACATATAGGCCCCTTCCATCTATATACTACAGATCGCTTAAGGTGGGTCGCTACCCTTTAATTTCTTTAAATTCTAAAATCTATCAGAATGGGCCAATATTGCATAGCCAGATACATGTATACCTTCCCTAAACTGTGTTAAAAAATTAGATAATTTCAAGCAAAATTGTGCATTTTGTAACACTTTCAATATTTGATTTAATGGTAACTGATAATATTTCTAATTTTAAAAAAAGTGCTAGTAAATTGCAGATATTTAATATTTAGAACACTATAGATGCTATGATATTGCTTGAAATAACCAAGGGTATAAATCAGGACAATTTTAGATATAGACTTTTACCATTTTACCCATCATGCAGTGCCATATTTAATTAATTTAGTCGTTTTTGGGCATTATTTTTCATTTTCAAAGGTCCAAAACCCTAAAAATATGCCCGGGACCCCCTATCAAAATTACTTCTATATGTTAGCAAATGATCTGAACCATTTTCTGAGTGAGTTTAAAAAAATTCTGTTTATATGGAATACTATTTTTAGCCAATAAGGCTACAAATAATGCTGATTTCTTTGTACTCTTTCCCGAAACATCATATTTTTACCCAGAATGCCATGGTGTAAAACTGTAGAATTTATATTCCATTAAAGAGGAACATATAGGCGTTTCACAGGTGATGTTTTACATTTCTGCACATAATCGTTGACATGAAAAAAAATATTGGAAGTTTTCATATTTTTTTCTTATTTTCAGAAAAAATCAAAATACTTTATTTTTTCAAAATTCTATGTCTAAAAAAGTAGTTCGGGACCCCCTATTTTTCTTTGCATTTTCTGATTCCATATGATTTAAACTGCCTGTGAAAAAAATATTAGGAGATTCTGTTAACTTTTAGTGACTTTGACCCAAGGGTAGCGACCCACCTTAAGCAAAAGTGGTATAATCATTCCTGAGAACATCCCCTGATAGGAGTGAAATCAATTTTTAATTTTAGCAAGACATTAGAGATCAGCTTACTTTGGCTAAACAAAAATGGCAGGTGACAATTGCAAAGAAAGCCTTGGAAGGAGATGGGGTTCACCCACGTGGTAGATTTACTGAGTGTCACTGACAGCCCATCTGTTCCATGGCCTGGTCCTTTAATATTCCTTTAACCCTTTAGCACACCATGATGTTATGATTGGCATAATACAAGAATGAATAATGCAGAATGCAGTCCTGGGGAGTAACTCACTAGTGCTGCATTTAGGCATCACGTAGAGCCTAAAGGGTTTAATGCAGCACGTGCAAGTTACTTGCTGGGGCTGCATTGGTGCATCATGACAACAAATGCCATCTTTAAGCGCTATGCTGTCCTTAAAGGATTATGGGCTACACAGTGTATTTATGTGATATGCCTCTCACTGGTATGATGCAGCCCTGATGAGTAGACCTGCTAGGGCTGATTCCAAGGAGTGTCACAGCCTCTTGGGCTGGTATGGTTCTTGAAAAAGCACTTGTTACTGGTCAGGGTATGAATGGAATATGACAATAAATTTCAGAAGGCATGAATGCACTATGTGGCACTTAAAGGGATGCGAATGATTGGTGGAATTTTGCCCTTGCTGTTATTGACATTAGGATTATTGTTCGCTCAACACCGCTACCAACTGGGCGTGGAACATAAGGCACCCTCTCTATGTGGCTGTCACTGTCAGTAAGGGCACATGGCAGAGAGCTGGGAGAATTCACGAGAGTACTCCCTCCTCTTGTTTGATGGAGTTGAAAGGAGGGGAAATTGATATGGAGCGACGGTGTTTCACAGCCTCTCTAGCTATAAGCTCGAGTGGTCTCCAGATGTGGCAGTTAAGAGGGGATGCAATAGGTTACATGTGATGATTGGATATGGTGGGTCTGCTTGCAACCTGACAGGGAAAAAGAGACAGTGTGCGTAGTTACACAGACACTTCCCTACACAAAAAAAAACGCTATTCACAGTGGCCATCCAATAAATAGACAGCTGTAATATGCATAGTCCTTTTCATAACACACACACTATTTTGGGCAGGAAAGGGTTTACTCCAAGCCAGTACAGTAGGACCTCGTTATATTGCTCACTGGTTCCGACCACATTAATATCTTATCAGAATGGCAGCGGTGTCCAAAGACCAATAAGAATGGCCATTGTATTACAAAAGGAGTTATATAGGGGGGATATATTTGCGGCATTACAATTGGTCAGTGTTGAATGATGATGCATGGATTGTGATCCCTAGTGGAAAGGTTGGAACTATTCTATTCCGATCCACCTGCTACAGAGTACTCATTAAATGCTTCCGTAATAATTGACAAACAGGCAAATAATTAAGATAAGAGTGGTCACAGGAATCCTGGGGTTAGGATCTCTCACCACATAGCTGCACATAACTAGTTTTACAGCATCTAAATGGTTGTCAGTTGATTAGTGCCATTAGTCCCTTCTGCCTGCGGCAACTCATCTGGGAGAACACTCTGTTCCCAAACAATCCTTCCATTGACAATAATCTACCTAATTGCTTGCCCCGTCTCTTTACACAACTATATTCATTAATATATTACTATTTCAATATCATGGAAATTCAAATTTGATCTCTCTATCTGTCCTAATTATTTCATGGCTGATTACCTAAATAGCAGTTTATGGATGTTGATGGATGATACATTAATCCAAACGTGAGGTCCTAATGACTGATAGATAGGATAAAAACCAACAGACACAAGTTTACTCAAGGAGCATATATATACGAGCTGTTTGTATTTCAGCTTTCAGCAAACTTTGAAATAAGGGACAGAGCTACTGTGATATAGAGATATGATATGTGTTTACAGGGTAACTTGTACTGTGTGGGGAGGCAGCCATGGAGTTCGAGGATATCTGAGACAAAAAGATGGAAAGGCAGAAGGGATGGAGAAACAGACACAAAGAAAGATCATGTAAACTCATATCTTTGTGTAAGGCTTTTATTTGGCACTCGCGATGACATTTGGTTGTGATGCTCGAACTCAATAGGATACTCAATGATTAGAACAAGGCCAGGAAACATCTAAAAGCTCAATTCCAAATGTTGCCTTTGATTTTGGTTGATATTTAAGATAAAGAGCGAAACAGATTCAGAGATTGATCGAGATAATTCTTTGAAAATACAATCAAATGGCGTTCATTATGTCACAGAAAAGAGAATTTGAGGATTCCAAATTCATTTCAACCTAGCTTCTCTGACATATCCAATACTTCAGAAAAGTATTTTCTAAACCTTCAGATACATTTCTGAATTCTACCAAAGATCATTTTATTTTGCAAATTTGCGACAATTTTGCATTTTGGCTGCACTCCTGAAATGACCAAAGGGACCACTATTGTAAAGGGCAAAAGATGTGTCCCAAATACTTGACTGAGGACTGTCATAGTACTGTGTATGTATATGTCATATCGGGCCATCATCTTTTAGCATTTATATACTAGATATCAGCACCAATAATAACCATGAGCTAAATGTCAAAGATAGTAGCAATAGGTGTGTAAGTTTGGTTTATTCGTACATGCAAACAGTGTAGATGTTACTACTGCTGCAGCCTGACCCAGAGCGGTCAGTGCCTGCAGTGTGGGCTCCCTATATATTCAAACAATAGGGGAGCGCCACCAGTGGTGACAGTATGTACTAGCCTACAAGTCTATACATACATTGTAACCGGTGATAATCATATACAATAAATGAGTGTTGTGTGTGTTATACCAGACTATACATGTATATTAATAGCGGTTAAGTCTTCATAATATCACACACACATATATATATATATATATATATATATATATATATACCGATATCACCCGGTTTGTGAGGTCTCAGCTGTAACCCAGTGATGTGGGATCCCATAGAACTAACAGACATATGAAGAAATAATTACATATTTGTATTCCTCTAAATTGATAGAAATAGAATCTGACAAAAGAATTCTGAAATTTGAATTTTTTTAAATGTAATATTGTGGGATCCCCTTGTGGGGTCCCGGATGACCTTGAACTATGACCTCTTTCAGGACCCCACAAAAGGTTTAACTATATCTATCATATGACATTGTGGGATCTCTTTGAGAATTTACTTTATAGGCTTATGTGGAGACACATTCACTATCATGATTTTACCAGATGCATACATCATACATTATGTACATTTATGAAAGAACACAAATGTGATGGTGGAAATTACTTTGGTTTTGTTATTGGATTATGGGGTCTTGTATCTGTTCTAACCCTCTATAGTGGGGTCTTTCCCACTTATTCATTTTGTTGAAGTTATAAGAGTAGATGAAGCTAATTCCCAGTTTTGGTGACAAATTCCCTTTGTTAGTTTGTACAGATTAGTAAACTAAATTAATATCTTACTATATTTGATATGGGTATATATATCCTGTTGTTGCCAACTCTATTTGTGAATATAAACAAATACATATATTATCTAGGTCAGACTGTTCACCAACAATAAGAGCCCAAAGTGGGGTGGTCTTTTAGCTGCTGTCCCTTGACCTAATTTGGCCCTAGTACAGGGGTATGTTTACTTAGTGTTGGCTTTGGATTAACAAGAACATATGGGGGGGGGCAGAACTCCCATCTGGGATACTTTCTATGGCTGTAGTCACCAACCACCTCTGTCTCTAATAAGTAGATGCATAGTCAACTCTGGCTTCAGAAACATATTTTCAAGGAGTCTATTTGTAAAAGGTGGGTATCATTAATTTTGATTAAACAAAAGAGAAAATTGTGTCTACTGGATTATGGGGTCTTATAGTAAGTAAGTTATATCCCAGGCTTATCCCCTCCTCATGCAATGAAAAATACTTGATACACATAAACTATTGTATATACAGTAGTAGTTATCTGCAATGTGCCACACACTCTGACCCTCCTCTATCCCCTGACATTCTCAAGCATGATACACCCCCTGTCACACCCCCTAATATCCTCAAGTCGGCATCTACACCCTGCCATACCTCCTATTGGATTGATACTTCTAGTATGGACACTGACAAGACGACATGTTGCTTTGTGAGTAGATTCTCTGAGAGTGAGAACCATCTGGTTTATTGTGTGTGCGCATGCACGCTGACCTACTTTGTGAGTAGATTCTCTGAGAGTGAGAACCATCTGGTTTATTGTGTGTGCGCATGCACGCTGACCTACTTCCGCCGGGTAACACTTTACCGCCATACCTTTGTGTATGGGTGTATCTAAATTAACACCTCCTGACCTCCTCAAGTTGGCATCTACACCCTGCCACACCCCCTGACCTCCTCAAGTCGGCATCTACACCCTGCCACACCCCCTGACCTCCTCAAGTCGGCATCTACACCCTGCCACACCTCCTGACCTCCTCAAGTTGGCATCTACACCCTGCCACAACCCCTGACCTCCTCAAGTCGGCATCTACACCCTGCCACATCCCTGACCCCTTCAAGTGGGCATGGACACCCTGCCACACCCCCTGACTTCCTCAAGACGGCACCTTCACCCTGTCACACCCCCTGACCTCCTCAAGTCGGCATGGACACCCTGCCACACCCCCTGACCTCCTCAAGTCGGCATGTACACCCTGCCACACCCTCTGACCTCCTCAAGTCGGCATGTACACCCTGCCACACCCCCTGACCTCCTCAAGTCGGTATCTACACCCTGCCACACCCCCTGACCTCCTCAAGTCGGCATCTACACCCTGCCATACCTCCTGACCTCCTCAAGTTGGCATCTACACCCTGCCACACCCCCCTGACCTCCTCAAGTCGGCATGTACACCCTGCCACACCCCCTGACCTCCTCAAGTCAGCATGGACACCTTGCCACACCCCCTGACCTCCTCAAGTCGGCATGTACACCCTGCCACACCCCCTGATATCCTCAAGTCGGCATGTACACCCTGTCACACCCCCTGATATCCTCAAGTCGGCATGTACACCCTGCCACACCCCCTGACCTCCTCAAGTCGGCATGGACACCCTGCCACACCCCCTGACCTCCTCAAGTCGGCATGTACACCCTGCCACATCCCCTGACATCCTCAAGTCGGCATGTACCCCCTGCCACACCCGCTGACCTCCTCAAGTCGGTATCTACACCCTGCCACACCCCCTGACCTCCTCAAGTCGGCATCTACACCCTGCCATACCTCCTGACCTCCTCAAGTTGGCATCTACACCCTGCCACACCCCCCTGACCTCCTTAAGTCGGCATGTACACCCTGCCACACCCCCTGACCTCCTCAAGTCAGCATGGACACCTTGCCACACCCCCTGACCT
This sequence comes from Harmothoe impar, assembly GCA_947462335.1. Taxonomy (NCBI): domain Eukaryota; kingdom Metazoa; phylum Annelida; class Polychaeta; order Phyllodocida; family Polynoidae; genus Harmothoe; species Harmothoe impar. The sequence continues at coordinate 10,177,810 of OX381709.1, read as the reverse complement.
CCTCAAGTCGGCATCTACACCCTGCCACACCCCCTGATATCCTCAAGTCGGCATGTACACCCTGTCACACCCCCTGATATCCTCAAGTCGGCATGGACACCCTGCCACACCCCCTGACCTCCTCAAGTCGGCATGTACATCCTGCCACACCCCCTGAGCTCCTCCAGATGGCATCTACACCCTGTCACACCCCCTGACCTCCTAAAGTCGGTATATATTCACCCTGCTTCACCCCCTGATATTCTCAAGTCGTCTTCTACACCCTGCCAAACCCCCTGATATCCCTTATTTGGCATATACACCCTGCCATATCCCCTGATGTCCTCAAGTCGTCATCTACATACTGCTATACCCCCTGATATCCCATATTCGGCATATATAGACCCTGCCATATCTTCCTAGATTTCTGAGTCCCCATCACACACCCTAATATCCTAAAGTTGGCATATACACCCTGCCACACCCCCTGACCCCCTCAAGTCGGTATATTCACCCTTCTACACCTCCTTATATTCTAATGTCGTCATCTACACCCTGCTACATCCCCTGATATCCCTAATTTGGCATATATAGACCCTGCCATATCTCCTAAGATTTCTGAGTCGCCATCACACCCCTGGTATCGTCAAGTTGGCATCTACACCCTGCCACACCCCATGATATCCTCAAGTCGGCATGTACATCCTGCCACACCCCTTACAGGCTCAATTCTGCATGTACACCCTGTCACACCCCCTAATATCCTCAAGTTGGCATATACACCCTCACACAGAAAATTATCCGAGTCACAGTAACTCATCTGCCCTAGTCAATGGTACTATGACTCACTTCTTTGCTCATTTGACTCTGCCATGTAGTGAGTCAAACACCATTTGACTCATTTACCACTATTGACTCACTTGCCCTGCAGAGTTAAGTCGGTTTGACTCTGACAGAATCAGAGTCAAAGTGAGTTTGACTCATTTATCAGAGTCAAAGTGACTTTGACCCTGATATTCCCGCCATAGGTCACGTGGGGACGCCGTTTTCTTTGTTTAGATGCATCATTGCGTCAGTAGGTCTCCTGTAGCAGCATGGCTAGATGTATAGGTGAGTACATATACATGTATCTCTTTGTATAATGTAGAAATGTAATGTCGGGGAGGTGAATACACATATTAAAATGTAGTACATGTACATGTTGTATATGGATATGTACTACATGCACTGTAGTACATGACATCATATTACACCACTACAAGTCCAAATCACCCCAATCACATCGTCCCCCAGCCCGGGACACCCTCTACCCTCCCCCTGCCCAGCAACATGGTTGCAGCAACCGTATAAACCCGTATTGATGGATGACTCAACTAAGCACTTATAATGGCCCCGGCCAATAACATGTAGCCATCGTGCACAATACCCCATACATGGTATCTTCAATATTAATTTATTTTGTTCTGTTAACTGCATACATTTTGTTGGCATTGTATAGTTGAGTTTGAAAGCACCCTGCAACTATTATCCCAAGGACTATCTTTCACGCACCCATTGTAAGTGGAAGAACGCCCTTTTTAGGGCGATTCTTGCAATAAATATTTCAAATCTCAAATCTCAAATCTCATTATTTAGCCATAGATTTCCAGGAGCAGTGCCTCTGTACCTGTGGTACATGCAAATAGACAAAGGTTCACGAGTATGGTTCCCCACTGAGGGTTATTTCACAAGGCAAACCCAAGTGAAATAACCCACATTGGGGAACTATACGACTGCTCCTTTGTATTTATTTCATGTACCCATTATCAATATTCGTCAAAACTCTATTTATCTTTATTATATGAATAAGCTATTTATATTGATTAGATCATCAATTTTAGTGATTAAATAGGCCATAAAATACGGGAAAGGGTCATTCAACAGGTGTGAAATACAGCCTTTAATGTGTTCAACTTTGTGATGACCATAGGATAGGAAAAAATACATTTTATGTTCTCATGTCCATACATAGGCCCATATAGAAATATTCCGACAACAAGTTATATAATTGTAATACATGTATCAATATGGCCTATACTTTTCTTTTCCAGACTGATATCATTGATAGACTTCACCAACCAGCATGATAGACAACCCAGCTTGCGCACAATTGATGATGAATAAAGAATTATTTCCTTTAGTCCCATCCCGATCTTCTATACAGAAGAGTCAACACTACTTTGACTCTGCTTTAAAAGGTAGTCAAACAACGTTTGACTCCCCTGCACACCAGAGTCAAACAGGTGCTGACTCACTTTCACAAAAGAGTCAAATACGTTTTGACTCGTTTATACAATGAGTCAAAAAGTGAGTCAAAAAGTGAGTTATCCTGGTGACAGGCGTTTGACTCTGCAATATGAGTCAGAATGACTAGGATCCTTTCCTCTGTATTGCCACACCCCATAATACCCTCAAGTCGGCATGTACACCCTGCCACGCTCCCTGACCTCCTCAAGTCGGCATCTACACCCTACCACACCCCAGAATACCCTCAAGTCGGCATGGACACCCTGCCACATCCCCTGACCTCCTCAAGTCGGCATCTACACCCTGCCACACCCTCTGACCTCCTCAAGTCGGCATGTACACCCTGCCACACCCCATAATACCCTCAAGTCGGTATCTACACCCTGCCACACCCCCTGACGTCCTCAAGTCGGCATGCACACCCTGCCACACTCCCTGACATCCTCAAGTCGGCATGTACACCCTGCCACATCCCCTGATATTCTCAAGTCGGCATGTACATCCTGCCACACCCTCTGACCTCCTCAAGTCGGCATGTACACCCTGCCACACCCCCTGACATCCTCAAGTCGGCATGTACACCCTGCCACACTCCCTGACATCCTCAAGTCGGCATGTACACCCTGCCACATCCCCTGATATTCTCAAGTCGGCATGTAAAACCTGTCACACCCCCTAATATCCTCAAGTCGGCATATACACCCTGCCACACCCCATAATATCCTCAAGTCGGCATGTACACCCTGCCACATCCCCTGACCTCCTCAAGTCGGCATCTACACCCTGCCACACCTCCTGACCTCCTCAAGTCTGCATATACACCCTGCCACACCCCCTGACCTCCTCAAGTCGGCATGTACACCCTGCCACACCCTCTGACCTCCTCAAGTTGGCATGTACACCCTGCCATACCCCCTAATATATCCTAAAGTCTGCATATACACCCTGCCACACCTCCTGATATCCTCAAGTCAGCATGGACACCCTGCCACACCCCCTGACCTCCTCAAGTCGGCATGTACACCCTGCCACACCCCCTGATACCCTCAAGTTGGCATGTACACCCTGCCACACCCCCTGACATCCTCAAGTCGGCATGTACACCCTGCCACACCCCTTGATATCCTCAAGTCGGCATGTGCACCCTGCCACACCCCCTGATATCCTCAAGTCGGCATGTACACCCTGCCACACCCCATGATATCCTCAAGTCGGCATGTACACCCTGCCACACCCCCTGATATCCTCAAGTCGGCATGTACACCCTGCCACACCCCCTGATATCCTCAAGTTGGCATGTACACCCTGCCACACCCCCTGACCTCCTAAAGTTGGTATATATTCACCCTGCTTCACCCCCCGATATTCTCAAGTCGTCATCTACATACTGCTATACCCCCTGATATCCCTAATTCGGCATACATAGACCCTGCCATATCTCCTTAGATTTCTGAGTCGCCATCACACCCCCTGGTATCCTCAAGTCGGCATGTACACCCTGCCACACCCCCTGATACCCTCAAGTCGGCATGTACACCCTGCCACACCCCCTGATACCATCATGTCGGCATGTACACCCTGCCACAGCCCATGATATCCTCAAGTCGGCACGTGCACCCTGCCACACATTGTGCTACCCTCAAGTCGGCATATACACCCTACCATACACCTTTCCACTCCTCCTCAGTCGCTATCTACACCCTACCAACCCCTGACACTCCTCAGTCGTTATCTACACCCTGCCACACCCCCTGATATCCTCAAGTCGCCATTTACTCCCAACCACACCCCCTGATACTCCTCAGTCGTTATCTACCCTCTACCACACACCCTGACATCCTCAAGTCGGCATATACACCCTATCACACCCCTGACACTCCTTAGTCGTCATCTGCATCCTGCCACATTCCCTGATACTCCTCAGTCGTCATCTACACCCTACCACACCCCTTCACACTCCTTAGTCGTCATCTGCACCCTGCCATTACCCCTAACCTTCCTTTCACCTGACAGGTATGTCCACCCGACCTCTTCCCCCATAAAATAACCTCAAATCTATAATGCTTATGTATACAACTTTAGATATGATCCTGTCAATCTCCTGACAATTATGAGATCTTTGCAAACAAATACATTATAAACAATGGGATTTTACTAAAACCAATACACAACTTTATTATGAAAAAGTCACCCTTTCTTGCTGCATTGCCTGTCACCATCACTCCGTCCACATCACATCCATCTCACAAACACCAACCATCCTCACCTCCATGTCACCCTCACCTTATCCATGTGAGCCTCACTTATCCACATCACCCTCACCTCATCCATGTCACCCCACCTCACTGGGGGTGTAGTAGGGTGCAGTGAATGATTGGGCAGTTAGAGGGTGTGTGGTAGGGTGTTGTTGACGAATAATGACTGTGAGGGTGTGTGGCAGGGTGTAGATGACGACTGAGGATTGTGAGAGTGTGTGACAGGGTATAGATGATGACTGAGGAGTGTGAGGGTGTGTGGCAGGGTGTAGATGATGACTGAGGAGTGTGAGGGGATGTGGTAGGGTCTAGTGCACGACTGAGGAGTGTGAGGGGGTGTGGCAGGGTGTAGATGATGACTGAGGGATATCAGGGCATGTGACAGGTTTTACATACCGACTTTTGGAAGTCTGGGGTGTGGCAGGGTGTATATGGGTCGGATCGAAAAAAGATGCTGATCTGGGTTTTGGGGGATTTTCTGCTTTGCAAGAGCCACAGAATAAAAATACATACACCAGTATGGTCTTTGTTGGTTTTTCATAAGAGGGCATACTCTAGGCTTTCAGAAAAAATTATAATTTTGTATATACGATGAATTTTTGCTGATTTATGAGCCTCCAAAGTTGAAAAAATGGCTAAAATCCATGTTTTTTAGCTAATTATCCATGTTTAACAAAGCCCTCATGTCAACTGACACATCAAAAACTATCACTAAACAGCATTTCCTAGTAGCTATATATGTTATGTGAACAAATCAGCTCGTTACACTTTCATATCCCACGCCAATTTGTCAACAGTGACCTTCAAATGTAGCAACTACATGTTTCGGAGGTGTCTGTGACGTTAATAAGAGGGCCTATATCTTTATTAATAGTATTCACTAAATATCCTTACTACCAGCAATCTAGAGCCTCCCAATGGGTGAGCTCATGGCAAAAAAAAATTTGAGCCATGCCCACTTTTACTCTCCCTTATTGTCAATATAGTGTATTGGAACTCGAGTTATCGTCACAGACGCCTCCAAGCATTATAGCCTTTCCAGCGTTTAATTATGTTTTTATATATATTTCTTGTACCCTGTGTACTCTATTGGGTTGTATTTGAGGATCCTCAACAGCATTTGATTCGATATGTACCGAATAGGCACCGCGGGAGGGGTATTTATACTTTGCGGAGGCGTCCGTGACGTTAACCCGAAATTTGGTGTGGGAACGAGGTTGGCGTTTCTGTTACCCACCGGAAGTGGTGCACATCCGGGTATCGTTTCGGCGAGCAAAGAAGCGTCTGATCTTGCTGGAGCGACTCCCAAACCAACAACTCAGAGTTTTTTTTCAGCTATTTCCACCGAGAAAGGTAAGGGATCGGACTAAAATATGTTATATTTTTATTCACTTTGCACCAAGGCCCGGGCTGATACATCTATTTTCGTTTAGAAAGGTCTATTTTAGGTAGACTTGATCGTTTATTTTCGTTCGAGTGCTCGCTTATTAATGTCATGGACGCCGCCATGTTAGTTTTCGCAATTTCTAACCGGTGCACCCTCGGCGGAGGCGTCTGTGACGTTAATGCGGGCTAGGCGAAAAATCATTTTGGCTATCGTTCTATCTTTCCCTGAGGGTACATATCAAATTGATTCAATAGAATAGATGTTCCTCTATGCCTCTATGCAGTTTAGTAGCAATCCAATGTATCTAAGGCTATGTTTCATGCCTTTTAAAAAAATATTTTGGAAAATTTTTGGATTTTCAGTCAGAAAATGTACTCTCACTCAGCTGAAAGCTATCTGAACTTTTTATATTATGGTTAATTCTCTTCCTACTAAGTCCCCTCATCATGTTGGTGGGCTATATTTATGCTGGTACTCCTTTTCTGGCCACTGCAAGCCCATTTATGCATTTTCAGGTTAACGTCACAGACGCCTCCGACGAAAATGAAATTGTCACTGTACAGTGACTATTTGATTGATTTGAGCAATGTAACTTCGTACCATGATTCAGGGGCATGTAAGCTAATGCCCTGACCAAGAAATGTTTTTATTTATCAAAGTTTACATATATTTATAGGTCATTTCATTAACGTCACAGACGCCTCGAAAGCAGTTAATCGAATAGAAATAGTAGTTCCCCTGCACCCAACCTCTCCATATTTTTAGACAGCATGCCCCTACTATATATCTAAAGAGCCAGTAAGGTGAATTGGCAGTAGTTAAAACTTTTTTTTCCAACTTCTGTGTCCCCTGGCTGTTTTTGCTTAAATGCTGGGGCAGACCCACTTCTGTTTGTCTGATGTGCTCAAAATCCTCCATGCTTTTGCTATACACCTGTGTCTAATTATACAATCAACTTAAGTGAACATTTGCCAATAATTAGTAATTATTATTCATGTTGCAAATTTATTTAAAAGGTCTGAAATTCCCTTAAATAATCATAAATTGTTGTCTACTTTGCAGTATGGTACGACCGAAGCTGCCGCCTGGAATGGTAAAGACGGGCCCACAGCGCAAGGCGGAAAGTCGGGCCCGCAAGAAGAGAGAAGACGAGGAGGCCTATAACACTTCTGATGGCTGTGTGACCGTTCTAGTAAAGTACTGTTATAGTAGAGATATCCGAGGCGTCTGTGACGTTAACCTAGTAAATGTATGGGTTTAGCCAGACAGCTACTAGTATGGCCCTGCTAGTGCTAGAAGAGTCTTTATTACTGTTTTAAATGGTTGTAAACAGGTACACTTGCCTTGTAGAATAGAGCCCAGGAGGTTCCATTGTAATGTAAATATTTTGATGGTGTGGTGCTGCTCGTGCCGACACACTGTGAAAAAGTGATTTTTTTTTGTTTAAAGACTGAGCGCATACTCAAAAAATTGTAAAAATGTTTCCATTAAGGTTCTAAACAATGCACCAACCTGTTCTGTACATGTGTGTAAGGTATTAAGATGTTCTAAACACTTTTAATGATTCTGTAACCAATCTAGTTTATTACTGTGAAACTCGAGGCGTCTGTGACGTTAACTGGTTACTTGGTACCATGTTGCACACACTAGTGTGACCAATCGGTCGGAAACTCACACCTAAAACCTTTTGCTTTGGCAACTAGATGTACTAAAGACATTAGACAGTAATTTTAATGGTAAACAAAGCAAGATTAAGGAAACTAGGCTAAAGTTGGTAAAGTGTTATAGAATGCTTTGGATTTTTCTATTTTCTACATAATTGAAAGTGCCACAATTTTTTTAATTTACGACTTACAGCTATGAAATTTCCCAGGATTAATGGTACCTAGTCAGCCAACTAGGAGCCAAAATTTGGAATACCTAGGTCACTTTAAAAGAGTTTCTTGCAGTGCACTATTCATTAACGTCGCAGACGCCTCGGGATTAGGGTAGCATGTGGTCTATGGTGAATAAAAACTGCATTCTTGGGCGAAACAGAGTTCCACGGCGGTTTCAGGGAGTCAAGATGCTACCCTTTCTGGAAAATAAAATTGTTAAGTGATATGGTGAATTTTGTGTTTTTTCCTTATGTACCCCCAGATCAGCATTTTTTTTCGATCCGACCCATATGCAGACTTGAGGATGTCAGGGGTGTGGCAGGGTGTATGCAGACTTGAGGATATCAGCGGGTGTGATAGGGTCTTTATGCCACCAGGACAATGTTAGGGGGGTGCCAGGGTGTACATGGCGACTTCAGGATTGCAGAGCGTATTGTAGGGTGTAAATGAGGATATCAAGGGATGTGGCAGACTTAATCAATAAGAAAGGAAATTAGACTGGTTTGGTGGAGTTTTTTTTCAAACATAACCACTCCATGAATGATAATTATGGTATAATGTCAGGATCCCACAACCCATGTATAAAAATTACAAAGGATCCCACTATCCAGGAGCAAAACTGACACACACTAATATACATGTACATATATATTACCACCTCACTGCTTTTTAGATCTGAGCTTGTGGGATTCTCAATAGGAACCTAAGATCCTACAAGTTAAATCAATATATAATATACATATGTTCATATATATTAGTGTGTGTCAGTTTTACTCCTGGTTGGTGAGATTCTTTGTATTTTTTCTACATGGGTTGTGGGATCCTGACATTATACCATAATCATCATTCATGGAGTGGTTATGTGTTTGGAAAAATAATACTTAACCAGTCTAATTTCCTTTCTCATTGATTAAGTCCATATCTGATGGCATTAGACTGTATATATGATATTTGTGATATCTCCCTCTATTATGGGATCCTGGTTTAACATCTTCTCTGAGGCAGCTTGACCTTCATGTGCTCACCCAAGCATGACCACACAGGATGTATATATATATACTCTGGCTGTGGTTTGTGATGGGTAGAGACACCTGGGAGCAGGTAAGGGAATCAATAATAAACTTGAAAACATTGTGGGGTTTTCATAAAAAAATGTTTTTAACCAAAAATCTTTCCATATCATAGAACATAGGGTCATTTTAGCCCGGGTGGGTTGCGGGGTCTTGCAAAAGATCCCACAATTTTGGAATGACCCCACTACGTGGGTCTGAGAACAGCGAAAGATCCCACGAACCGGGTTGCATGTATGTATATATATATATATATATATACATCTATACACTGTCCCATTGTTACTGGCTTCCTACATCAAGGAGTGTCCTTATACAGTTATCAGGTTTTCCACTAATAGATGTTATGTTCATGGTGTAGATGGTAAATATTCTTACTTTAACCCATCTGCCACTATGATTTCTGACTGTTTTGATATGGACAGTGGAAGTATTACATTAGCATTACCATAGAGAAATTAAAAAAATATTTTATCATTATAATCCTTATTTGAATTGACGCGCCATGTCAATTAAGATGCAAAGCTGTTTGAATTGTGTATATATCATGTCTAGAACCGTCATGATTTGAGATTAATCATCAGATAAAAGGCACTCCTATTGGAGAAAACCACCCATAGAATTGTCCCCTTTCATGGACCCCCTAGTTAGACAATAGGTGTGAACACGACTTTGCCATGCACAGCCTTCACAGCTTTTTCCTCCCGGGAGGTATGGGACTCTGGCTTCATCACATTAGAAACTTTGCTTTTATTTGTTTGCTAGGCATCTTGTTAGCATGTAACTTTGTAACATGTATGTGTGTATACGTTTTGTATTGGCAGGATAAGTCACATAACAATTACTGTAATATTTAGCCCTATAGGATCGATTTTGTGTAGCCTATCCCTACCAACATAATTAACGGCCTTCGAGGACTCTGAAGCTGTCATTTACGGGAATTATGCATGTTAGAAACATTGCTGCCATTTATTTTCTAGGCATCTTTTCAACATGTGAATTCATAATATGTGTGTGTATATGTTTTGTATTAGCAGTATAAATTATACATATGTGACTTGATTTCCCACCCTTCTAGATAAAAGTTAGTGAACCATCAGCTCTATTTTACGCACTACCCTCGGACCTACGGCCGTGGGGGGGGGGGATGCAGTGTTGCCCCGGCTTCCCCCCTCAGGTACAGCCGTGTGCAGAGGTGGGGGAGGCCTCTTCTCTCACACACACACCCGGGGGGTAGGCCCAATACACATAATACTTTATTATGATTAAAAGCCGCGGCTCTTAACAACAGTTTATGTTAAACATGTATATATCAATAGAAAGACACTTTTCCCCTCCACACAAAGGACATAATAGAAAATGGGCGCGGCAGATACATTTTAAACACTACATGGTATTCTAAGAAAGTTTACATCTCAAGTTAACATCTCTGGTTAGTAGCATCCAATTTTAAAGTGGCACCCACTAACATCTAGCTGAATATGTTCTCTGATTAATTATGTTATTCCCATAGACATATAATATCAGGTAATCCCCTCAGCTATTGAATTACGGAGAGGCAATCTTTCTCATAGCAGGAAAACACGGCCCGTGCATGTCTGACTACACAGTATAGGCATGGCCATCCAACTGATAAGAGTGGGCAAGCGGTGACGCTAATTACATATGATATATATCGATATCAAAGGTCTTTTCCTCCTGTAGGACGGCCCCCTTATACAACATATTCTTTTAGAAACATTTTATACTTAAAATTTTTATAAGCTGATTTAACATTGTCATTTTCGAATAGCATGCAAAAAGAATCACAAATGTTGAATTAACCAATGTTTGCAAGTCTCTGTATCTAGTAGGGATGTCAGTGACATCCATTTTATATAGCCTCAATAAGCTGAGAATGATAGCAAAAGCAAAGGTTAATGATAGTTGAAAACCAGTTCCATTATTTTCACTGAAAATGTTTATTTAATAATCATTGATATAAAACACAAAACTCCTCGCTTTGAATAATGCGAGGTAGGAACCTAACCTGAGGCCTATTGATAGGATAAGTACAGCAACAGTATGCTTCATTCAGAGCTTGTGCAATGCAATCACACTGCCAGCCCATTGGACTATCATTAATTATTATCTGATCATAGTTATATATCATAGACCATTCATTAAATTACACTCTTCATACAGGTTCTTATTATTTGTCACCTTGTTACAGATAGTACATTGCACTGCCTGGCAGTCAGGTCCATCAGACATAATCTAATCTTAGCTTTAATACCATGAGAAAGAGTCATACATTCATACTTTATGATGATTGTCCTCCTAAAATATCCAGAAATATTGGAAATGTTGAGGCTAAGTGGTGCTAAAAGAACCACCCAGACCACAGTTCAACGCCACAGAAACCAAGGCTCAGCATTCACCGTAACATCCTCACACTCCAGATGTTAATGTGAAGAAGCACGCAACAAGATCACCCCCACCAAATAATGGGCTTTACTGCTGCTTAGGGAAAATGTGCATTCCTTCATAGTTTTCCAAAGTTATTATGAGCAATCCTTCTGATCCATTAAAAATAAATTAACTCTCAAAATGTTAGCAAGTTTGAATAATCAATGTTTGATATGCTGGTTTGTGTATTCTAGTGAAACATAATTATACAGTCAATGATATGGAACTGTTCAAAGACCCTTACCATCGACACAGACAGAACTCTTATTGTACAGGGGGATTGTGGCTACTGAGCTTCCTGCAGGGAGGTGACAGAGGAGGAGAGACAAGGACTGGTACCCATACATTAATGCTTAGTGGTTTGATTGTCCAAGAAAAATATTTGAAATCTTGAGGCCAAGTGTTTCTCTAAAAAAGGCTCAACAGATCAACTCAACAGCAACCTTTTAAGTCATTGCCACAGCTCACTAATCACCATAATGTCCTTATGGTCTTGCTTTTAGTGTGTTAAATGTAAAGCAGCAAGCAATAAGATCAGCCTGCCATCGGTCTTCTACAGCAGTCGTCACAAGAGAATATATTGGTGCATGTGACTGAGTGCTGTCTAAGTGTAAAGCTGACCCTTAACATCAACACAGACAGTACTCTGACTGTAATTGAGTTTGGCTACAGAGCTTCCTGCAGGGGGTGACAGAGGAGGAGAGACAAGGACTGGTTAAGTGGGGCTGGACAAAGGTCACTGTCCTAACACAGTCTCAGTAAGGAGGCGTATCTATCGACTTCTGGTATTAAGGTGCAAGGTCTAGACTGAACCATGTCCATATTGTATCATTTTTTATGACACGGCCCTATTAACTCAGATCAAGATGGCATCACAATAATAAAGTCACTGTGGTAACCTATAGTTATAGTAGTATTCTCCTAGCCGAGGGCCTACAAACCAATCCATTCCATCTATAGTTTTCCTTGAGCATCCCTTATGACCCTCTTCTAAAGATAAAATCTTATTTAACTTGAGATGGAGATGTTAAAGATACCATCCTGACTCATATTCCAAAAATGCAGTAAATATTCCATGAAATATTCAAAGTGTTTGGCAATTCTTAATACTATAAGGGGCTTTCATCAAAAGCATGATAGCTAGATAGGTTTCTGCAGCTCAACATTATGGTACAGGAGAACCAATTCCTTTTTGCTTTTCAACCATGGTGCTTTGAAACCATGTCTGTGTACAAATGTAACCAATATGACAAACTAACTGGAGGCGGCACTAAGACCCGTACCCTAAGTCTGGGCTGCCGTGTCTGGTATACAGCTGCTTGATTTATGACGCTACCTCACACACACAAGATGATGGGCTGTTATGAGGTGAATCTTGGAGTAAATATGGATAATTGATTGAGACATCAGCAGGGAACACACACTTGACAGTGTCTGGTACATTAAGTCCTATAGTTACTGCAGTGATGTCAATGAGTCAGAAGCAGATTAGTTTATTTGTCTCAGAGTGTAACCCTAATACATGGGTCAATGCATGTCAACAGGGGTCTGACAATTTGACTCTCTCACACAAAGCAAAGTGAACTAATGCCCCTCTTCTGTCCCCCTGCCCTATCGACATATCATATAACTCTTCTATTATTTCCTCTTCTTCCACTCAAATCTCAAGGAATATATCAAGCAACTTTCTCCTTTCTACCTTTAGACTCTCTAACCTAAAGTCTTGTCAGAATTGTCTATCAATCCCTTGAATTACCCCTGGCTTCAACTATAGAGTTTAGAAACCTGTACAAATAATAGTCAGCGGGATGTGGCAGAGCTCTGCACAAGAAGTGCATGTGTATACTTGTGCTCATCTGATCTGTCAACCAACAATCCAATAACCCCCACCACCCTCAAGGATGTAACTGTGAGCATCATGCAGTTTCAGCTAGACATGTTCTAATGTTGTTTCCTGTTGCATTGCCTTTATTCTGTGTGTACATTGTCATGCTCTGTGAAGCATTCTTAATTGAACCAAGTAAATATCATGTTCTTACTCAATTAAAATCTGAGTATCCTATTAGGGAACAACAGGCCAAGTAGTGCGCTAAGAGGCATCTTGACATATGAATACAGAGAGAGGCATACATTTTGTGAATTTTACTAAGCATATGGTATTTGTAATCAACTAAAGTTGAAATATTCCAGAGAAGCTGATATGAAGTAGATTAAATATTAAACAAATATTTTGCAAATTAAATATCTGCCTTGAGGATCACATAGTACTGAGTTTCTAAACCCTGGCTGGCTGTAAATGGCATAACTGTAGCTGGAACACACTTCACCATAATCAGTCAATCAGAGGCACTAGGATTTCAGGTGATGAGGTCGTGACAGATGGTGGGAAAGTTTAATTACACAATTAACCAGGCTTTGAAGGGAATTAACCCAGCAAATGTTTTACCATGAGTCAATCTTTGAGTTTGAAAGGCATGGCGCTGATGAAATGCCTGAGAATTAGTTTAACCCCTTCCACGTGGTAAGCCAATATGTTGCACACAATTGCATTGAGTTACAAGAAACCCAGTGGTGAAGGGGTTAAAGCAAAATTACCTCAAAATTAATGTTTCATGCTTTAACAGTGGAATTTGCAGTGGTAGCAATGCATATAATACACCAAGTGTCGGGTCTCTTTTTTAAAGTTGAGCAGTATTAAATATTCCTATAAACCCTGTATAGGATGTCCTGTAATATTGTTGGTTCAGACAACTCTAGGCAGAATGATTTGTCCGTTGAAATATGGTTTGAAAGATGAAAAGAATCAGACCTTTTTTTTATATTGACAACGACTGTGTCTCTATATACCAAGAGTCCAAGCTGAGCATCAATAGTCTGCACAGATGCATTTAAGGTGGGAATGACCATTCTGGAGATGTCAAGAGATAGCCTTTTGATGATTGGTATACATGTACGTTGACACATTGTTTAGGTGTAATTCTACTTAAATTAAACTGTACCAGGAGAAAAAAATATGTCATTTAGAAATGCACAGTATGATAATTATAAAATTATTTTAAAGGCCACATAGTGTATCAAAGCATTAACCCCTTTGCCAGAATGATGCATGATTGGAGCTCTTAGCAGAGCTTGTATATTGACTCGCTGGTGTTGCATGCATACATCATGACAACAAAGTACAATAAAGCACTATTTATTATAAAGTGCTTAAGGTAGTTATGGCAACATACCTAGGCGCAATGTGGATATGTGCATCAAATGTCTGTGTAAGGGTGTTAATCAGTTTCCTCAAATAAGGCCCGGGGACAGAGAACTTAAACCCTTTACAGACTGGATCTAACACTTGTCTTCAAGATGCAACATCATTGTGCAGACTGCCTTACATCATTACATGAATGTATCAAGTGATTCTCTAGGGTCCCCTTGATGTATCAATGTATAAAGCCCTGGGGAGTCGTAAGCAAATTCATTTATTATGATGACAAAAGGCATAGCGCAATATAGCACTATTGCCCCATTAAAGCCATTTATATGATGTGACATAAGCAGGGAAATTAAAAATGTTAATAACTATTGTTACATGAGGCGAAATGTCAGATAACACTAAATAGGATATGCAGGAGGATAAAAGGAACAAAATATGAGTATGTTAAGTCTGGAAACATAACAAGCAGGTGGCATTTGAATATTCGGTGATTGTGGTTAGTTCTGTGCTGTAGAACAGTTTATCCCTAAATGATATACCAAACACATTCTAAACTGAATATATTTATCAATGTATGAAGTATAGGTTACCTAGAATAACCTTAAATCCCATATGAAACAGAAGTTCAGAAGCAATCGCTGAAAAGCTAAGCTTGAACATCAGTCAAATTGTCTCCAATGGAACACTTCCTTATCCAACCGTAAATACTTGTCATTCGATGACTCAATATGAGCATGTCACTCAGTTTGCTTACCCCAACTCAAAAGAAATATTTTTTTACAGTTCCCCAGTCCCCACCCTTTACAACAGACCAACCTCATCATAAGGTCCACCCCCATTATTTGACTACTGAGGATAGAGCTGCTGTATAAGATCTAGATGCTGGTTTTATCCTTATAAAAGGTAGCCTGATTATTCTAGAAGGATAGATACAATACAGACCATAGGGTTTTGGCCTCTGCTTAGCTGTGATATCTCAACAGTATTTTCAAGGATCTACACAGGTCTCTAACCCGGAAGAACTTGAAAATAGTGCCTGCATAAGTGGACATAGAAACCCTGATGTTCTGGACACCATGCACCATTGCATCTGGATAATGGAGTTCCAGTCCTTTATCTTAAGCTGGAAATATTTTGGCAGAATTGTAAAAAAGAAATCTGAAATTCATGTCAGTTTTGTATGCTACAGTATGCAATAAATACCAAAGATTTTGCCAAATTTCACTTTTCCCAAAAAAAGGTAATCAAGTGAATATGAATGCATGATCGATCCATACATGCGTGCACATAGATTCTGTATCAGTGCAATGGTAAAAAGGTATTTAAGCTGAGGTTTGCTCTGCCTACATTTGCTGGTTTAACTGCACTGTCATGCTCATTCAGGCGGCCCCTTACCTTCCACCCAGGCACCAAGGTTACCCTACCCTGTCCTCTAATATATCTTATTCCCCTTTTACCTCACATTTTCCTTCCCACCTTTATCCCATAAACCATGTCAAGTCTAGCAGTTGTTACTTCTACTTTGTCCATGTCCCTACACACCTATTGTTACCAAGTCAACTCCTTTGTGGACTGACCATAAGACTAAGTTGTTGTGCCACATTATCATCTTCCCAGGGGGGAACATTATTGTATCCTTCATTTCTAATCTGTGATTATGTTGCTTTGACTGCTCCGACACATGTACTGTCTATTCCAATCCAGTTGCTACTCCCTATCTGAATTGATTCATACAAATACTGCAGAAGTCGTGGACCCATCATCATAGTTATTAGAGGACCTCTGAGCATCTATCCAGGCCTGATAAGATTGTTCAAGCCTCTCACAAATCAAGAAAACTGAGATATCTGTCATTAAAAGGCAGCATACATGTATGCACATCATATGACCATGGTATTAAAATCTGAAATTTAATATTATAATATCTGTATTAGATATTATGTTGAAAGGGACGAGTTGTTAAACATATCAGCTTTTCTTGAAAAAGGGCTTGAGTTTGTAAAGATGTCAGCGTTTTCCTGTAAAAAGGGGTACTTTTTGGGGATATAAAATCCACGATTTTGCCACAAAAAGGGGGTGTTTTTTACCCAAAAATCCGCGAAACGGGGTGCTTTTGAAATCCCAGAACGATGATGGTGTCAAGACAGATGTGGAGTGCCGGGCCCGGGCTATGAGTATACATCACTGTACACAAGATATCCTTGTCACTGGCTTCCAATCAACACATTGACCTTATCCCGTATCAAAATGACAACATGTTTATCCACCAATGTATGATTTGAGAGGCACAACGAAAAGCAGATTTATATAAAGACTGAACAATGACCTATCCTAGGGTTGGGACTGTGTGGCTGTAGACTAATATGGGCTGCTGAACCACTGGAACTTGGCTATACTGATTCTATAGAATATGAAAAGAAATGACAGACTAGCCATACTCAAATTAACCAGTGTAAACTAAAAGATGAATTATCTGGGTAATAGACTTTTAGAAACAGCTTAGGTTTAATATCACATCAATTTAGGCATGTTTGTCTCCCTGTAGGGTAGCTCCCATATAAAATGCTTTCCGTATGACACTTCCTACTTACACTTACATTTGTTACACAGTGATAGCATATTCACTACTTTTAATGTCCAAAATATATTTGCATTGCAAATCAAAACATTAAACATATTGATGATATAATGATTCATAAAGTCTTAGACAACGGAAATGGCTAGGAATGACTTGCTTTTAAAGTGACTGGCTTTTAAAGAGTGTAGGAACAGAGAGGAAACTACTCAGGCTCTCATTACCCTTTATACACCCCAGCCTGCTGTCCTGTGATGTCCACTCTGACTGATGTGGGGTCTTTTATATGGCAGGGCATTTACCCCATAGTCACACAAAATGTCTATTTATAAACAAATATATATATACAAATATAACCTTATGGCTGTGTCTCACGACCTTGAGCCAATGTTTTTGTCTCTGACTGGGTGCCGTCTCTGACCAGGTGCCGTCTCTGACCGGCTGCCGTCTCTGACCGGATGTCACTTTGGGAGTTTAGTTATGTTCTACCAACAGCAGGAGGCTAATAATAATTACATAAGAGCTGTCATAACGTTTTTACATAATTATCCTTATATATATGAGTATAGGTAAAAATTAAAAAAACACGTTTTTCTGACACCAGGTCAGAGACGGCACCCGATCAGAGACGCACCTGGTCAGAGACGGCACCCGGTCAGAGACAAAAACATTGGCTCAAGGTCGTGAGACAGAGCCTAATGTCACCATGTATGATCTTCTATGATCTGGTTATTACAAAAATAACCTCAGTATGTATACAGTGAATCTATGATAGCACACCGTATCACTCCTGCTGTGAGGAAAATAATTAATACGTACCAATGCCCTCTCTGGGTAACAGGATGGCTGCTACCACAAGATAACCACTCAGATAATTCCTTAGCTCACAGGACATCAGATGTGGGTATCACACTAAGAGCACTACCAGAGGACGTTACATGGGCAGAGCTATACATAATATCTCACGTCGGCCACAGCTGGGGAGTAGTGTTGACTATCATTGTGATATATATTCATGAGGAGATCTGATTCACATATATGTACTGGTTAAATAGTCTGTATGGTAATGTATGGTAATATATTTGCATCCCTTACATTAACCTAATTATCTCATATCATTCACATCTTGATAATCATTATAGTACAGATGAATACCTACATACCAAGAGATACTCCAAATCTAATCTATGGATTTGGAGTATCTATTTTGTAGAAACTGGAACCCTGAATGCGATTCGTCAAGTATGTAGTATGAAGCCATAATGCAGTAATGATGGCACATTATTGTTTTATCAGCTATAACCATGACACCATAACCATAATTACATCATTTTAAGAAAGCTACATTATTTAACTTGACTGGCGGAAGTATTTTTTCTTATTTTATTTAAATGAGATAATCATCTTTGGCTGTGTACTAAACCTTTATTATATTAGAAGAAAATTCAGTTGTGAGTTCCGACCATGGATCAAGGAAACCATGCTTAGATTCTTGTAACCCCACTGTGTAGAAAATGTCGTATGACTAATTGATTCCATTACCACAAGGTTGTGCTGTCCCGTCTCATAACCGGAGACATGATTTATCACCCTTCACCAAACACGGCTTAATGGATTGTTACCGATATAATCTGGGGGTAAATATGTATCATAAGCTGTGTATTGACCGTGTCTGGTACTTTGTCATTACTATCTTGGCTCGTCAGACCTACAGATATTGCCTTGATATCAACTAGTGAGCACTATATTACAGTTCATAGAAGAAGCTCAGTGTCTTAGTAATGATAAACATGAGGAAAAGAATGTTGGTTTAGAAAAAAGGAATTGTTAATTTCATCATGAAGTAAAAGTCAGCATAGCAATTAATGCTCGTTGCTCAAAATTCACTCGAGTTTATCATCCAGGTTGTTGAATGACTACATAATAGAAAAGTTTCTCACACAGGTTCGTTTTTTAGAGTCAAACGAATTTACAGAAATAATTGAGAATGTTTCAGTTTTGAAGCAGTTATTCTTGTCAATTGAAAGGATAAAAGTATTGTTGGACCCTCCGTTCTAAGCTTTTGATAAAGATAAACCATTTATTCCTTCTTCCAAATGAACACTTGTTATTTTTGATGACATCTTTTAAATGGCAAAAATCCTAATCATTTCCTAAATACTGATAATACAACGCCACATTTGAGCCATGTTCCAATGGTTTCCTTTTTTGTGAGTTCACTATGTGTCGGTCATTTTCACAAACTGATCATATAGGTCTTTACAGTTTCATCAGGTCAAAACTAAAATATATTTCCTATCTGTTATTGTGCGAAAATCTGCCGATTAGAGCCCTGTGAATGGGCCCAGTGGGCACAAAATCCTGTTAAGCGTTGAATCAACGTTGAATCAACATTGTATCAACATTGCCAACCACTTATCAATGTTGATTTAATGTTCTGTGCTCACTGGGGGGGAACATCAGATAAATGAAAATCAACACCAGTTTGATATATGATCGGGAACCAAAATTGGCCTCAGATGCGAAATCGGGGCCGAAATTGGGACCTAGAACCCGTTTATATAGTCTTGGCAAGTCTAATTTTCACTTGAGCATGGAGTTTTTATCAACATCAACATGTTTAAAAACACGAACCTATAACACGGTCTAGAGAACCTCCCTACCTACAGTATACACATATATATATATATATGGTTCTTTGATTAGTGTCCAATTTGTGAGAATAGCCCCGATTTGAGGACAAAATGGAGCCTCACCTTAAAGGTCACTCACTGTTTAACGTAATTTTCATGCCTCTAAAGGGAGTATTCCACTGACGTTGGTTGGCCATAATTCCTTTATCTGATGAAAGTCTATAATGTTAAACTTATGGACAAATCTCATCTGATGACGGAATCTCGGCCGATTTGCCTCAGTGGAATACTGCCTTAAGTTGGATAACATGTAGCTTGTTATCAATAGTGTATCGAGAACTGTCATATACTCTGCATGCTAATACATCACTGTCTCCATGTTCCTGGCTTCTCACACTAACACATTGACACATTGACCTTATCGAGTATCACATTGACAATGGGTCATTCCCTCCTGTGTGCTCTGTTCATACTGTAGTAGAATATTATAGTCTAATTTATAGAAGCAAGGTTTTCTCACTACAGAGACTGGTAAGTGCTCCTTTGTAACTATATTATGTTATAAAGAACTAAATCTCATTTTTTTAAATTTTAAGTTGAAAAATTATATTCCGTTTTAGTTATTTAATGTGATGAGTGCAAAGGCATTGAGTTCCCCAGGAATGTGAGTTACAATGTTCTTTGGTTGGATTAAAGCCCCGGCCACACCTACGTGATTTCGTCCGACCCGACGTGATCCGACCCAACCCGACCCAACAGTCGTAAGAGTTTGGTAAGCACAACTCTATCAGACCGGCCAGGTAAAATACATCCGATTGTCGGGTCTGGTCGGGTCGGATCGGCCCAAAACAGCCTAGTGTGGCCGGGGCTTAATGGGTCTGCCATATTTACCTGCACTGTTGAGTGATTGAAGCTCCATCGTCCTGCAGACAGATGCGATATTTTTCAGTGAGAATAGTACTCCACAGGCAGATTTTTATTATCCACTGCACTGAGTGTTAAGGTCACAGTGGACCAAAAAAGATCAACTGTAAGTGGGGGTTTAATTTTCACTCAATTAGTTCTTGCAGACAAAGTGTACATCCAGCCACTAGCCATACACATAACACATGTTATTTACATGTCTTCACTATATATAAAGTGAAGCTTAGAGAAAGCTATCAAAAATAGTATATGAGCAAAGTTGTGAGTACAATTGTACTAAATTCAACAAGCTTTTTGTACATACTTCTCTTAGAAACTGTACAGTAAATAAATACAATTTAGGCTGATATTTTATAGTCGCTGTTAGTTTCTAAAAGTGAATACAACCTGTACTATAAAAACATGCTGAAAAGTTTAAGCTCCGGGATATAGAGACATACAGAAAGCATAGGGTACCATTATTATTAGGGTTCATTTTAAGTGGCATCAAGTGAACATTCCATATCCAAACTTGACTGCCCTCCAGGAGTGATGCACTGATACATTACAGCCTATGTAGCACATGTAGGAAGAGGGAAATGACGGAACATAATGATGCCACTATCCTGCATAGGTGACTATAAGCAAATCAGCAATCGTGTGATTTGTTTATCAGAAACGATCATTAACGCTCAGAAACTTTCAGAAACGGTCAAAACAGAGGGTCAACAATGGTTTCTGCAAAACAATATAGAGACCTTACCATATACTTCCAGGAGTTAATCTTCATAAAATAGAGGAGGTGTTTAAGCTAAACTAGATTGTAGTTATATTACGATATCCTTTGTTTCACTCTAGAGAGAAGGAGAGATGGCCTATAAATGCTAAGCCTTGAATTACTGTCTACCGTGAAGGGTATCAGGTGTATGTGACATAGGAGCACTAATGAAGTGGGAAGCAGGTGGGTGTGGAGATAATATAGAGGGATTATGTGTGATATATGATGTGGGCCACAGCTGTGGTACTAGTGTGACAGTGTTGTGTTATACACCTAAAATGATATCTGATCACCCATCTTCCCTCCAGTCATCTTGCTGCTATGGACTTCTCTGTTCTACAAAATATTAGCGCATTAACCCGGTAATAAAGGTATCACCCTTATCATAATAGACGAAAGACAAAGAGATTTAGGACCTGAGAAGAAACATTCATTTCATTTGTCCATAGCGCCAATTCATCTTGGGTTTAATATTATCTGATTTCCCTTTGTGGCATGTGGGTAGGCTGTGCCCATTTGGTGGCAGTTCATGAATAGTCAGTGGACAATTGCATAGCTGAGATAGCATCCAGATAGTCTGATAGCTACTACTTTACTGCCATATAAAAACCAAGGTTAGATTCCATCAGAGAATACATTATCACACTGTTTAGGGAACGAAGCACTATAAATTGTGTGAAGGTAGATATGAAACCATCAGTGTTTAACTTTCATAATTGGTATCAGTAATGTATAGGCACTTTTCCATCTATACACTACAGAACACTTAGGAAAAAATAAATGTGCTGAAAACATCCCTTGCTACAAGTGAAATCAATTTTGAATTAGAAAAGAAATTAGGGATTGGCTTACAGTGACTAAACTAAATTGGCGAGTGTCAATTGTAAAGAAAGCTGTGGATTAGAATGGGGTAGACCTACGTGGTAGACTGCATGAGAAGCAATGACAGCCCGACTGTTCCATGGCCAGGTCCTTTCAAATCCCTTAACCCTTTAACCCTTTAAGGATGGCATGATAACTTAATGTATCATACCCTTGGTCGTCATTATGCCAGTGCTGCATTCAATCATCTATGGGGTTGAGACACTCCTAAAGGGTAGGCATGATGCACCAATGTATCACCCGCCAGTAACTCGCCCGGGCTGCATTGGTGCATCATGACAATATGTCATCTTTTTGCGACATGCGTCTTTAAAGGGTTAAGCACACCATAAAATCTTGATTGGCATGATGCATGAATGCAGTCCTGGGGAGTAACTCACCAGTGCTGCATTTAGGCATCACACAGAACCTAAAGGGTTGAATGCAGCACCTGCAAGTTACTTGCTGGGGCTGGGTTAATGCATTATGACAACAAATGTCATATTTTAGCAACATGCTGTGCTTAACGTATTATAGGCCACACAGTGTATTAATGTGATATGCCTCTTGCTGGTATGATGAAGTCTTGATGAGTATACTTGCTAGCACTGATTTCATGCATCATGCTGACCCATGTTGAGTGTCTCAGCGTCTTGGGCTGGTATGGTTCTTGAATATAGCACTTGTTACTGGTCAGGGTTGCATGAATGGAATATGACAAACTTCAGAAGGCATGAATGCACTATGTGGCACCTAAAGGGATGTGAATGAGTGCTGGAATATTGCTCCTGCAGTTATTGACATCTGGGATTATTGTTCGCTTTACTCTGGCACCAGCTGGGCATGGAACATAAGACACCCTCTCTATGTAGCTGTCACTGTCAGTTAGGGCACATGGCAGCACAGGTTTTAACTAAATATCGGCTTGGTGAGTGAGTGAGTGGGCTGTAGGGTAACATAGGAAGGTGTGCAACAAAAAGTCTGCAATCATCTTTGCAGCTGGGTCCTCTCGTAATATGGCTAATTAAAACCAAAATTGAGATAACAAAGGGTCACATTCTCATTATTTTTGGTACTTTCACATTAAATCTGACTATGAAAACACATATTCTACATTAATTACTTAGTTAGAACAACTTACACATAGTCCACAGTCGTCTTTGTGTCAACATTGCTGCGGATCACTTTCCACATGGCTACTCTGCAAAGTACCCTGGGATTGGATCCTGCCCACTAGTCACCCCACCACTGACCAGTGCAGCTGCCACTTCGATCTGCACCTCTACAGAGGAAGGACAGCCATGGACACCTACTGGTAAGTCATTCCCATATGTAGTACACGAGTTTCCAGTCCATGGGAACGACATTTGAGAGGCAGAGTATCATTTATCATCACGTTTTGTATGAGTGGGTGCACTGTTTACATCATGCTAAAAGGGGATTCCATAAAACGTCATTCTGTGACAGAGGTCCTTTTGGGAATTTCTATATCTTGAGGAGAAATGGGTGCTGCTGTTCCCGCCATGGGAATGACAGACCAAACTGCTTGAGAATTTCTATGACAATTGGTTTTGTGATTACCTAGGACGAATGTAATATACCAGCTGTCTTAAAATTATGATAAAAGACATGCTTTTAGATTGACACATGTGTACTATAATCGTACAGGTCATACAGAACTATGTCCAACTGGTTATACCACAGGCCTGCCTGTAAAGGCTGCGCCCTCAGTAGGTCAATTATAGTTTAAAGTGCACATAGACCTACAGCAATTTACAGGTGCCCGCCTCTATATATACACATCCACTCTGTGGCCAAGTAGCCAAGCATTCCCTTACTAGAATTAACATAGATATACAATGTGGGTAATTGGGCAGGGGCTGGTCTCTACTACACTGCGAGTACAGGTACATACACTGTGTACTTTGATGTGTCTAGGCCCCCTAATATGTATTAATAGTTTAAATATATTGCAATACAATCAATGCACTATGTACTTCTTACTCATAGACACAGGATCTGGTATTTGATACTAGGTTCTTTTCCCTTATATTATGGTCGCTACATGTATTTTGCTGCTGACAAGCACAACGATTTACTAGAACTCCAGATGTGAATCCCCAAGTGCCTATAAAAAAGAAGCTATCCCAGTAAACAAAAGACGTTATACAACATTTTATAACATTATATAACGTTAAATAACGTTTCTCTAAGGCTCCTTACTATGGCATAACGTTATTCTGACGTAAAATAACGTTTTTCTGGTAGCTGGGATGGCCATGTAAACCCATGTAATAAGGCTGCTTAAGAATAATTATCACCATTGCGAATACTTTCGGGGAAAAAGAGGGGCGACAGCAAGGGGTTTTATTTTATTTGATATTCCTATTTTAGGCGATGAGGGCAGCCAATTTTGTTTAAAGCTAAATAGAATTGATATACATTGATTGATATATAATCACCCATATTTAAAACCATCATTCACGGTGCCATTGATGGGAACAATAATCTAAATACAAATAGAATAGCCTAGGGAGTAAAATAGTTTTTAAATCTAGTTCCTACACCAATAATCATTGAGATATGGTTAGTTCTGTACATTATATGTTACTGTCTTCATATATGCAGGACTTTGGCCAGATTTTCTATGAAAAAAAAGCATCCATGCGGCTGTTGTCTGCAAAGCTGATAATCATTTTTAAGTGACCTAAATGTAACTGAAACTACCCTTATGAAATGAATAATCTTTTACCAGATTTCCCCCCCCCCCCAAATTAGGGGGTCGTCTTGATTCATTTTTTTTGGCAAAATTTTAAGGGCACAAAAAAATTAAAACCATATATTAAAAAAAATAAAATTTATGAACTTTTTGTTCATTGGTTTTAAAGGGAACATGTTGTACTGTAGGCTTTGATAAGCGCACAGGATAAGAAATCAAAGTCTTAGGTGACTTACAAGGGGTCTGGGGGTAGGGATGTCATCTATACCTTCACTTTCGATATATTGACATTTTCTCCAAGTAGGAGGTGTTCTCAAAGGAGGTGTTTTACAGTAGTTATCATTATGCTTTTGTAATATTCAAATATAGCCTTCTTAATCATCTAAATACCGTTAGATAGTCTAGGAAGTAACCGTCTATTATATAAATACAGGCACAACACAGGAGTACCCCTATCTACATGCAACTAGTCACGATTTTGTAAGTGTAATTTTAGAATTTCATAGCTCTATAGCTCTATTCAGGGATTTAGATGCCCACATGTGTGGGTGGAAAACTGAACTGCAAGGTATGGGGGGGGGTCCTGCCCAACCCCCTCCCTGTCTACCGGATCATGTATCATATATATTGATTTCTTTAGAATGTGCGTCTTTGCACATATATATTTTGAAATTAGGGATTTCCTGGCATCTGGCCCCAGACACACATGGCCCCAGGCCACATGGCCCCAAGGATACTTGGCCTCATATTACGATGGCCCCAGCATTCATGCCCCCCTTGCTTATAATTCTTTTCTTGGATTTGGTTTTCTCATCATATGTTTGTCATATGTTCATCATAATATTCATCATAATTACCGGTTGGTGCATCCTTAATAACCTGTTCATAATATGTTGACAAAGGGGAAGCATTCACGAGATAGGAGATGTAGACTGCAAAGTACAGTATGCGGCCCTTAAAGGGTTAATTTTAACATGGTGCTTTAATGGAATATACACTGTAATATGACGCAATATACTTTCTTGGGCCAAGAGTCCTGGAGCCAGCTATGTTGTGGGGCCAAGTGTCCATGGGGCCATATTCCTGGAGCTATCTGTCCTGGGGCTGTGTGTATCAGAGGCTAGGTGCCTGGGATTAAAATTAGGACTCTCTTGTATGTCAAGATTTGACTTATATTGATTTCGTGAGAGTGAGCCTTTAACTCATATTGTGCTATACTTTTTCAGGTTACTGAAGAACCTTCAGCAGCAGGGAATGGGGTATGGATATATCACACTGGACAATATATACCAACAATACAAGCTGGACAGGACTCTGCCTACTTCATATATTGGGTTCAGTAGGACTTTAGCAAAGGTATTCCCAAAAACACAAGCCAAGACCAAGCAAACAAAAGGTGCACGTCACAGAGTGCGAAAGGGTGAGTACCTCAATTTATGTTTGAATAAAACTAGTTTAGCTTAGGTTTCCACATCAAGTATTCTATTTCAAATCGTGTACATACAGTTTAGAGTGTATTTAGAGAATTCTA
This sequence comes from Harmothoe impar, assembly GCA_947462335.1. NCBI lineage: Eukaryota > Metazoa > Annelida > Polychaeta > Phyllodocida > Polynoidae > Harmothoe > Harmothoe impar. The sequence goes on along the minus strand of OX381709.1, from coordinate 10,151,303 downwards.
CAATAATTCACCATAATGAATGGCAGTGGTAGCACAAATAATTGCTAGATGTAAAACAACAGTAGACATCCAATTTTCTTTTCAAACTTTATTTGACCAACGTGAAGGATTATCTATGATATGATGAGTGCCTTTGTATTTCCATTACAAAATTTACTGTTTTCTGGCTTTCATTTTTTATACAATACCCAGGTCTGATGTGGACACATGACTTTCAAATAGAAAGGACCAAGGTCCATGCTGCCCTAGAATCGATAGGCTTCATCTGCACACAGCAAAATGTTTACAAGATATCCAGTGCATGGTCGAGTACAGTGTTCACAGACTCCAGGGAATTATCCTTTAGTGAAGATGGATCAGTCAAGGTCAGTACAATTATTACTACATATACTATAATGTTAGTTGGCCTGGTGTAGCTTGCATCAGTCAACAATATCGTATTTCTGACATCCCTGTATATGGGGTTTACAACAATATTGTAACGGAAATGGCTAGGCCAGGTATGGAAGGAAGACACAACACAGACAGGTATGATAAATGGTGGTTCTCTATTGAACAACGGTAGTTAGCAATACAATACTGGGTGCATGAGGCATCAACCCTCTTAGATCCGTGCGGAGCTGGCGCTCAGGCGGAGCAGCGGCGGGGACAGGGCACGTCCGTTCTCTATCAAGACATGAGTACGTCTGGCGCTGCAGCGTGCTCCGCAGTCGTATATACCGAGCGCGCGCGAAGCAAACGCCCCCCCCCCCCCCCCGAGGGGACTCAACGAGCCCTGGCTCCGCACGCTACTCCGCACCGCTACAATATCATTCATTAATATATCATGTATATCCTAGAAGTGAATTTTCACATACGAGTATCACCTGTAAGGGCGAGATACTCCATGCATTGTTAATGGAATATCAGTCCATTACACCTACAATGCTATGATACAGTACTCTATGTCTTCCCAAAGGTTTCCATAGATGGGACCGAATTTGATGGAAAGATGTATGGCTTACCATCTACAGTAGAAGAATTAACAGTGTGCACAGTTTTGGCCATTGGCAAGACATTAAAGGCGGTCCGGTTGTGCCAGGGACTAAAGCAGGCAATGCCTTCACGAGCATTGCTTAAGGACAAGGTAAAACTATTTTTATAGTGCTGCATTCAAGCATGATGCAGACCCTACGGGGGTGAGAAATGCACGAAGGGTCAGCATGATGCACCAATGTAGTACCACCGATTTGTCATCTTTTAGCTACATGCTGCCCTTAAACAGTTAAGGACCACATAGTGCTTTAATGTGCTTTAACTTTGCCATCATGATACATGAATGCAGGTCAGTCTGGTGTCTTGCCCAGGCTGCATCTATGGATCATGCCAACCACATCATGTTGAGACACTCTAAAAGGCACGGCATCATGCTCAATTGCAGCCTTTGGTGAATGCACTATTCAGTGCTGCATACATGCATTATATACGTCAAGGTGCATAGCATATTAACACTTTCTGGTCACATAGTGGTTTAACGCAGCATCATTGCAGCTCTGGCTACTGTCTTCTATATCAGTATCACGTCAGAATTACACAACTGGTACATGGCAACTATATGATGACTGCTATGATAATACTTTACTTTACTGATCATAATAATATTTCATTTCCTTTCTCATTATGAATAATTGAATTGAATGCCGATCCTAGTGCTATTCTTCCTTAAATCACAATACACTATAGGCTCAGTCTCATGAGTTTGTAACAGTTGAAACGTCTTTGACTGGGTATCTAGAAAAGTGTTTTTTTCCAGGTTTTTTAAATATCATATATGTATATGATGTAATGTACTTGGTGGGACTTTTTATTATACAATAAATTACCCAATCTCTTGACTATTATAGTACTTTAACCCTACCCGGTCAAAGACTACACCGGTCAAAGACTACACCGGTCAAACACGACACCCGGTCAAAGACGTTTCAACTGTTACAAACTCACGAGACTGAGCCTATACTCAATGCAATTTAATGACTTTTTATATATCTTTGTATAGATCACCTCAGATGGGGAAGTCACTGATGTCCTGCGAGCAAAAACCTGCTTGCGAGTTGTAGCTCTGACAAGTAAGTATTCATACAAATCCACCTCCTCAGTTCTTTTGCTATTGATAATGCAAAATGTAGGCACAAATTTACATCAAAACATGAGTACATGAAAAGTAATTTTCCAACAGCACATTCCTTGATTGACATTGAGTTACTCCATTATTACTTCTTTTTCTAATGCTAACGTAACACAAAAACAGATCACTGCAAAAACTAGTCATAAAGCAACACTTCTAGTGATTAGGGTTGTCGCTTTCTACCAAGTTCAAATGAAGTGGAAATCATTTTCAGTATGACAATTGACACTAACTAAGTTTCCCTGAGAAATCGTCGCCTTTTGTAGTCCCTTTAATTCATGGATATATATCTAATGTGTTCCAGGTGTGAAAGAAACCTGCCGTCACTGTCTGAATTGTGCAAGGAACAAAAGGCAAGTTGCTGTCAGGAAAAGAAAGGTGGGTTCAAATGCCAAAACCAACACGTTTATGACTTCCCTTTCATAGCAATTACTGAGCAAGAATATTTTAGATATAACAATTTATACTTTTTTAATATTACATTATTAGGGAAAGACAAAGTATGCTTATCTTTGCAAGTATTCTTTCCTGTAAATAGCAGCATATATGATACGGATTTGCCACATTGCGCATCATCAGCACTCATACAAGGTATATTGTTCAATATAGGTTGATGATCATGATGACTCAAACTTTGAGATTGACTCTGCTGCTACCAGTGTACATCTGCAAACTGTAAGTGCATTAGTCGGCTTTATCTTTTACCAAATACAACATACCAAAAACTTGTGAACCTTTGTCTATCTATACTTGAAGATATACAAGCAAAAGGAAGATTATAACTGGAGCTCATATATATCGAACATTTGAACAGCAAAGAAAAAAAACCATTATGTAATAGGCTTAGTAGGTGAGTGCTCCAGACCAATAAGACGACTGGTGGCGAACCAAGGAGTGAGGAACACTGAAGGCTGGGGGGCCGGCAGCGCACCCCGTCGGAGCCCCACGAGAACCTATGGTCTGCGAACTTTTGGGCCAGTAGCAGCCAGCCGTGCCGCTCAACCACCACAATACATTCTGGGGTTCTCTAGTTCTGCTATGACCAGCACTATTTTTATGGGATTTAAACATCATCCTGACCCTATTGGGTAACAGACTCCCGAATTTAATCGGCAGGGCTGCATTCATGCATCATGAGCACAAAGCAATATGCGTCTCTTAAAGGGTTAATAATAAGTTAACATATACCTGCTAGTGTCAGGACTCTAGGCTGCTGCATATTGTTTAAGACCTATAATTGAATCAATCCTTTCAACCTTCAAGGACGTCATATCTCTAAAGAGCAGCATTTCCATCAATGCAGTCAAAGGGAGTTATTCACCAGTATACCATCATGTTACTTGGTGATATAAAACCACCAAAGTGTCTCATGTCCTCATGCATGTCCCCCCCCCCCTCTATTTATGTCCTCCTCATCCATGTCCCATCTCCATAGCTGCTGATAATTGGTAGGCTACTTGAGATAGGGCAATGGGATTTAAAACTAAGGACTGTAAATACTTCAGAACGCTGACAGGCTAGATCAATAGTCTAGTTAGGAGTCATTTGCCAGAGGCACACTTCCCTTCAGACAATCAATAATCTTTTTTTAGCACCAATCATCAGTTATACTTTTGAGAAGGATTGCCCTTATAAACTCTCTGTGTTTATTTCAGTTGCGAGAAGAACATGTTCCAGAGGGAATATCTATTGTCAAAAGCCCAGCCAAGCATGTGTCTGCACCTGAAACCACAGCACAATCTTTTGTAAGTTGGAATACCTTTTCTATATGAATATCATCTAGAACCAGTAATATGAAGCTAGTGACCTCAATATTTCTATTATGATACGAATTGCCTGTGGAGATCTTAGAAAACACTCAAACTATCATCTATTGTGTAAAAACGCTATTGTATTCAAATTAGTCAATACTATATACTGTTTGTCTTTACTGCAGTTGCAAGAGCAAGGTGTTTCAGAGGAAATATCCATCAGCAAATGCACAGCCAAGCAAGTGTCCACAAGTAAAACCACTACACAGTCTTCAGTAAGTTAGAATACCCTTTCTATATGAAGATGTTCTGGGACCAATAATATGTGGCTAATGGCATATATATACATATATAAATATACAATTACATATATATATATATTATACATATATATATACATATATATATATATATATATATATATATATATATATATATATATATATATATATGTAAATATATATATATGTATATTTTTTCTCATGTATTTATCTATCTATCATGAGACTAGTTTCGTTTAGATGTTTTCTTAACCGAAAACTCAATATCATCAAACCCCTTAATGTTGTGTGATTGAATTAATTGTTTTCAAACATAATTCCCATTTCTAGGAGGAAAGTATGCAAACAGGTTTAGAGTCCATGCCAGAGACAATGCAGGCATTTTGGAGAGAACAACTCCAGAACATTCACCGCGCTCCAAATGGAAGAAGGTGAGCTATTTAGCCATGACCGTAAAACTAAAATTATTGTGTGGTGTATGCTATGGTGACCAGCCACTCAGGAGAGAGGAGCTGTACTGCTGGTTGTCTACATGAGGATAATACTTAGGGCACTTACAGAAAATTAACAGTTTTCTCATCACTGCGCAAGTCTCAAAAATCATCTTTGTTTGATACATCCAAATCTTAAATGAATGACGTTTCCCTTTACATTTACAGATGGACCAAGGAAGTACTGTGCATTTGTATTGAGCTTTTCTCCAAAGCAGCTACTCCCTATCAGAATCTTGCAGCCTCAGGACTCTTTGTACTCCCATCTGTAAGAACTCTCCAACGTTACAAAAATATTGTCAACCAGAAGCCGGGGCTCAACACAGACCAGCTTCAATGGATGAAGCAGGTGGCTGATGAAAACAACATCTCTGAAGATGGCCGTGTTGGTAAGTCAACAACAAGGAAGAGGGATTAATGCAATCACTGGGGGTCTTTTCCTCAAAACCTAGTCTACCTTCTTCAGAGCCAGAAAAAATTACTAGAATTTATTCAGTATCCTTAAAGATTTTTAAGTCTTGTGTCCATTGGTATGTGATAGCTTTCACACCTGGTGTTTCTTTGTTTGTATTCTATAGGGGGCCTTATATTTGATGAAATGACCATTCAACCGGATCTACAGTCAAACAACAAAGGTGGCCAAGAGTCCTGGGTTGGATTTTCCACACTGGGAGAAGAAGCTGACATGACTAACAAAGTAACAGAAGGAGGTAATAAATCCATACTTACATCTACACTCATTGCATAACATATTTGAACATTAAACATCTACAATTATTATTTGAGGATTGTCATTTTGCACCTTCTCTGACACAAAGATTATACTTGTAATAATCAACAACTTGTATTTTTCTTTCCACCACTCTGGTCTTTAAAAGCCACTTCAGCTAAGCTAGGCTCTCATGCACTGCCTCTACAGTTTCATGGCTACACAGGCTTCGTGTTCCCTTTCGCACATTATCCAACTAATGGGGTCAAAGGTATACAACTGAACATCATCATATTTGATGCAGTTAAAGCACTGATGTACATGGGCTTCAGGCCAGAGTACATTATGTATGATGGTGCTTCGTCAAACCGGGCTTTCCTGAAAGCCTGTTTCCAGGGTGATCCACTAACATACCATATGACTATACCTAACATTTATGATCACAATCACACAATAACACACATCCCAGACCCAAAGCGTGTTATAAAACGGCTGCGTAACATGGCTCTGTCTAGTGGGACACACCCAAAAGCGGTACGGTTGCTGAAAATCGATGAGCAAACTGTAGAATGGGGACACTGGGTAGAGGCCTACAAATGGGACGTGAGTAGAAACCCGCAGTTGATGAGGTTACACCATCGGTTGTCTGATATGCACATGGTACCGACTGATGATGACAAGATGCGGAACAGACTGGCTGAACAAACTCTGAATGAGAAGATGTTGGAGCTCATGAAGTCATATTCTGAAACTGTGGAGGATGCATCCCTGTTTAAAGCCACAATAACCTTTCTAACTCAGACAAGTTTTCTAGTTGACCTATTTAACAACACTAATGCTCTTGTTTCTTTGCATGATGGTCGATTTACTGGTGCAAAGAAATGTCTAGACTTTTTTACTAACTGGGATATGGTGGACCGAAAATCAATGATGACCAGAGAGACTAAAGAGGATATCCTATTTCTTCTTACCGCTTTCATAACTCTAACACAAAAACTAATTGCACGCTCACAACCTGTATATCCTGCATTGCTAAATAGTGACATAATAGAAAATTTCTTCTGCCAACAAAGGGCACTTTATAACGGAGCTAACCCTAACCCTACATATCTACAGTTTACTAAATCTACTAACAGCATCATCTTTGGGGCCTCTTCCAAAATCAGCCTAGAGAGGAGCAATGCTCAAGTGGCGACCCCGTTTGGAAAACCAAATGGATTAAGAGTAAGTACCCATTTACTTTAATATCAACCACTTTTCTAACAGCTAATTGTCACCATTCATTTGCCCCCAATGATTACATCTTTCTTTTCTTAGAGGCAGGGAGTAGGACATCAATCCTATGGGCATGTTTCTTGCACTTTTTAAGTGCGTCAAGGAGTTCTGCTTTGTGTTCATTGTTGGCAAGACGAAAGTATCTGAAGGTCATGTTGTGGTAGAGGACATCTGTGATGGTATTTGTGTGGGTGAACAGGTGATCCCATTTCTGCTTGACCTCGTGATCGGAAGTGATTTCATGTCTGATGGTGAAAGGTGTATCCTGGGTGTAATCTTTGTCTGTTAATGATCTAACCAAGGATAACCGCTTTTGGTCCATGTACATGAAAAATTCAAAACACTGATCAGAAACATTAGTCAGGGGACGGTTCTGGTTTTGTCGCGAAGCAGTAACTCTCAGACTTGGGGGGTCTGAGCAGTTCTCAAATAATGTGGTCTCATCCTCTTCCAGGCACTCTAATGCATTTATTGCCTCGTGCAGTGTATTGATTTGAGAGAGGTTTCCCTTGTACAGTGATGTTCTTAGTTTGGACACAATGCAATGTTTGGTTTTATGCAGTGTCCACCCTGATAGATACCGTATGTTACCTCTGCCATCTGGTGTGGTTGTTTGCTCTGTCGGTAGTACTGGTATCATTTTTGATGGTTTTGACTTTGCCTCATTATTTTCGGATATCAACTTGAATTGCTTATAGCGAATATGATGGAGGAATTCAGTCCCAAGCATTGATTGTTCTGATGTAAGATCATCTGGTTGACTTGAAAACAATGATGCAACTGATTGACGGAAGTCAGGAGATGTAGAGATGTGAAACACAGTGTTATAGTATGTGGTAACAAGCTGTGATCTTTTAGCTTTGGATTTTGTCTTGGTGATGGGTTCGGCTAGAGACTGCAGAGTTTGGGAGTATTTTCTATAAAACTCCTCAACCTGGGTTTGACTTTCTTTACATAGTTTCATAGCCACTTCCTTCTGCCACACATCAGCTCCCCGTAGCTCATGAACTCCTTCTGTAGTTGGGCCTATAAAAGTAATGAGAATGAGATAATGGGTCAGGTAGTACATGTAAATATGTAATGCCAGCTGAGAATTATTTATCAGTTTTATGCCAACTTTTAGGAACAAACAGGTGAAGGAGTTATGATTTTTATTTCATATGATCAATAACAGTTATCAATGTATTAAATGGGATTTGATATAACTTAAATAGGATTTAATATTACTTTGATAGACATGGTTTTATATAACCTACCCACAAAGTCTGGAGGCTTAGCTATGGTTTGCAATTTGGCATATGTATGGTCAGCATGTCTTGAGTTGAGCTGATCAAACTGATCTGTAATCAGAAAAGGATGGATGATGTAAATAGCAGTGGAGATATACATATATATAGAACATTCTAAAAAAAATTCTCCCCCTTTCACTAGTCTATATCTCATGATGAAATTTAGGCCTAAAGGAAAAAACAGTTGTGTTTCAGGCTACCTGACCCTAGCTAGCAAACCAGGGGGGAGCGTTTGAATTTTTATCCAATTTTGAAGAAAATATTTAAATGTTATACCATTTTGGGGCTATTTCAGAGTCAATTTCATAGTCCATGATTTTCTGACCATGCAACATGAAGATCTTTGATCTTACGGGGCCTTATGCACTTGTATATGTTAGATTCATAGCCACAAGTAGTCAATACTGTTTCATATAGGAATCATGAAATGGGAGAAACTGTTGTCTCCCTTCAATATATATAGTACAAAAGTTTCTTGTCATCTAAATGATGTTTGAGGTGTAAAAACAACACCACACATGTGTACTGTTTTCAAGAGCAACATATGCACACTTACCCACTAATTTATCCAATGCAGATATTTCCTCCTCACACAATTCAGAGTCTGTGTCATTTTCAGATTCTGATTCTACATCATCAACACTGCATGACATGGGGCTTTCTGTAAGATAGAATAATATACATTGTCAGACAGTTTTTCATAAAACCTCACTATTAATAGTTCAAGTATTACTTCAAATGGGAGAGGTGAATTTGCTCTTTTTAGACCACATATCATGCACTTTCCATCTAAATTTGTAAATTGTCTGGTAGAGTCGGATAGATTGTTACCACTAGATTGTGATGAACCCGCTATCTCTGATAAATACCTGTATTTGGTCTACAGCAGTTTTGGAGATCATCCTTCAACACAATATCCTGTATCTGGTCATAGAAATGTGTTATGGCTGCATTCTGGGGTGGGCATTTTGCCCTTGACAGGTTTACCAGTTGGAGGTTATCTGGCTGTTTGAAATATTTTGATGTATCATTCATATGTTTTTCAATCTATGAGGCAAGCAATTTTATTTTAGAAGGTCACCAACAAAAACAACCAATGACAACAAAATTACTGAGTTTACATCTCATGGTGGCCAAGGGGGTTGGTACTGTATAAGACATACTATGAGAGACTAGCTTATCAATACAGGTGAACCATATTTCCCAGGGAAAAAATCTCCTTTTCAACAGGAGACCCATAATTATGTACTTACATGACGCACACGACTGATGGCAACCGCTAGCTGTCCAGGTTGTTTGATTTTCTTTGCATCGACCCGCACTGATGGAAGTGTCATACCTATGAATTGTCATGCACATGAGGTTATTGAAATAGATTTATGTGGGAGCTACATTATTAAATAGTAGTTTCATTTAGTTGTTTACAGTTATTTGCTTCAAGCTCCACCTTAATTTCCATGGATACTATGTGTATGCCTACCTTGCGCTTTATGTGTCGTGAGTGCATATGCAGGCTTCAGTGGGTATTGTATTCTACTACTGGTGCCACAAGTGAATATGCTACGAGTCAGGCGGTGAAGATGACCATTGTAATTTACCACCAGGCAATCACCTTCAACACCCATGTACTTGGCTAACGTGCCATTGTGCAGGTACTGTGTGGCAAACAAAACATCCACATTCATTAAGTCATATAATGCTCAATGTAGGAAACCAACTATATGCAGTGATTACAAATTAACATGAAAGCAATTACTGAAATTCCAATGCCAGCATCAACACCAAAGTGATATATGTGAGATAGTTACATGTGTAATTGTAATAGTATTAACTGGTAAGTCACTGTAACTATACCTGGCCGATGTTCTTTAGTATTATTACAGGACAGCCTGGCTTTAGGATAAGTTGTTTAGGAACAAGTAGGTTGTTCAAAGCGCCTTTCTTTGTGCAATGATCCTTAGAGAAGTATATTTCATTGACTCCTGGTGCATCAATCAAGCTGTAAGATAAATTTACCCATGAAATTGGAGAAGGGGATGAAGAACAGTGCAGATGGGGGGCCACCCAAACCAATGTGTAAGTGGGAACATGTTGTTGTTGTGTATCATTCAACTATTGTGTCATTCCTAACACTAAATGGATGGGTGTGGTTTGTTAATTACTATTTACTCCATTGCACAGGTCACTGAATTCTATATGCAAGAATGTTTTTACAAAAATGCAACAAATATTGTGTAGTAAGAATTCAGAAAAAAGCTTCAGTTTTGTCATATCAACTGATAATCTAAACGTTGCTCTTGGCCTAAATACATGCATAATTACTGCTATTCAATTTAATATATCCATACCTCTTGGCATTGTGCATGTCAACCTCAAGATTTCTTCCGTATAGTGTAAATGTTGGCTCTGCTGCTAGAGGTCGTTCCAGGGATTCAAGGAATGCATAGGATTCAGGTTTTATGTATCCCTCTGCAGCTTCATGGATGCATTGAATGAACTGAAGGAGAACAATCTGTGTTAGCTATCTGTGACCATATATATATATATATATATGAAATACCAAGTTAATCTGGAGAAACAGATATAGTTGTATAATCAATATTTGTGAATTGTCTCAACATACATTGGTTTATGAATTAGGTTACACAATGTGGATATAGCCATCAATAAAAAAAAATTTTATTTGCATTTTTTTATTTTGTATTTATATTGATTTGTAAAATTTCAGTGTTTATATCTATTTCTAGGTGAGTGTACCTGAGGGTGCGTCTGACGGTGCACGGTTCTTAGGGTTACCACATGGAACGATTGAGTAGATGCACACTTGAATGCTGGCTCCCCAAGATCTCCGATACGAACCACAGGAATAGGGGCTAATTGGCGAAAGTCACCACATAGTATCATCTGCAAGAGATGTGTGCAATGTAATGTACCCTGATGCATAGGATAATATATAAGGATACACTTTTGTGGGCAGGGTTCAGTAATAGCATTCCATACAGTGATATATTTATAAAGGCAATATTATATACTAGGAATGTGTAGATAACAATATTAAAGCCAATTAATGCACTCGAGGATCAATTGATATCAGCAGCTATGTAATATCTTACAATATATTGTAGTATATACAAAGTAGAAACACATTATGTCTCAAAATGCATTTGAATCATGCTACAGCTGTGCAGATAGATGGTGGTTTAATGAGAATTGAGAAATAACTTTACAAAAACCTTATTTATTGTGTCACAGAATCGTGAGTACAATTGTGTCATGTTGTTAGATATGATGGTATTCATCTGTTGTACTCATACACATAATATGAATATATATGTGTCATCCATTTGTCATCAGTGGTGACCACGTGCAAGGCCTCTGAAAGGAAGGGACATTACAAAAAGAATTTGTTAGTATCACTGTTCAGCAACCATATAACAAATATGAGCTTAGCATTATATATTTCCTGTAGAGAGGATGTGCTTCAAATGGATCTTATATACGAAGTGCTTGAGTGGAAGTATATTAAAGTGTATTATGTTAAAATGCTTGTAAATGGATACATTATTAGGTAGGCATGTACAAAGTATGATTGTGAATAGGTGCAAAACAGTCAACAGTTATCCAATCGATTGTTAATATGCAGTGAGATTATAGTAGTGAGTAAAAAAACATTCAACATAGTAATTGTGCATGTGCATTTTGAATAATTATTGAAATGTGTGGTTGGTGAATTTGAGTAAATTATTGTTTTGTGTTATTACCTGGATACCACCAAATGGTTGGTTGCTGTATCTGAAGGTTCGTAGACAGGTGTCGATGAGCGTGAGAAAGTGGGAGGATACCATTGAGACCTCATCTATGATTATTGCCATTGTTGTCTTGATACTGAATAAAGTAGAGGAAAAGTACATTATGCACTCTTGCTTAAAGGTGTATCGCTCGGGGAATTTCAGGAGAGCATTCACACTGTTAATTTGCATTGAATTCATGTGATATACAGCACATTATAAGTAAAATAGATAATGACACAGTGAAAAGGAGAAGTTGTATTAAACACATTTATTACCGTTCCTGGAGGTCAGGTCTGTGATTTATATGGTCCACAACACCTATTGTTCCTTTACATACTAGGTTTGGAGTTATACCAAGCCAACGATGGATAGTAATAGGATGGCTTGCACTCACAAGCTGTTCTGTTGCTATACCAGTACTGGCCAGCATAGCAACAACATTAGAGGGGTGTCGTTTGGTGAGCACAGTATATAGTCGATTCAGCAAATGGGATTTCCCAGTTCCAGGGCCACCAAGTAGAAAGAAACTGTGACCTTGTGACGCAAGGTTGAGGGCATCATCTGCCATATTTGCTGTAAATTTTAGAAAAAAGAATACATGAAATGAATGATTATTAGTTCAGAGGACAAAAACCACAGAAATATGCACGGGACCCCATATCAAAATGATTCTTATTTGTGAGCAAATGATGTCAGAAATCTTTTGGGGAAGTTAAAGAAAAATCTGACTTTTACTACTATTTTCCTTGATTACTGGTATGTAAATAGATAATGACAATTCACTTCTATTTTCCCTCGTAAGATGTATCTTTCTCCATGAATCCAAAGTGATAAAACTACAAAACTATTTTACAATATAGCTAAATTTACTTGTGCTCATTGTGTGATATCTCAGAAGTCTGTGGTAATTGTTTAATAGAGAAAAACAAATTATCACATTATATAATTTTTTTATTGCAGGATTGAAATGCATTTATTTATAAAAATTCCATATTTTAAAAATTAGCATGGAACCCCTATTCATTTTTCATTTCGGGTCTTGCATCATTTAGGCTACCCAAAGAAAGAAAATCAGGAATTTGGCTGATAAGGAACAGGGGAGGGCTACCAAAAGTCGATGTCTCCTTGGGGGAGGGGATTATTTTTGTACCATTTTTTAACTAAGAAATCCCATGTGTGAAGAAAAAGGCACCATTACTATAACGATCCTCACACAAGCTATTTTGCACCCATCGGGTGGGGGGGGGGGGTAAAATTATCAATTGCTTTAGGGTGCACCCACAGAATTTCACTACACCCTTGTCGTTGAAAAATGAGCAATTCCTACTATAGGGAAATATTCCCTTTCTAAGGAAATATAACAACACCCCACATCGACCAGTCCATGTTACATAGGACAGGTTGGTCTCTAGAGGTGAACTCAATGGGCCACTATTATTACCATGGTGTTGATGTCAACTCGAAAATGCAATATATATATATATATCATGGGAAAGGATTTATGTATATTCTAACAACAGAAACTACAGACAGCTCTGAACAGTATTGAACATAAGTGCATATGGTAAAGGACTCACCTGATGTGGGAATTGAGTGAAATAGTGCAAGCTGTGTTGACTGTCAGACGTGGCCTTGTATGTAGAATGTCTACATGTGGATTCTGTTATTTTTGGGAAGTGTGTCAAGTCAAAGGTCAAGGAGGGAAACCCCAAGAGATCCTCCAATCAGCAGGTAGGTTCGATATAGATGGGGGCCCTAATGGGGACTCTATGGTAATAGATATAATTTCAGCAAGACTTGCACAAGAAATATATATACCAATTCAATCAATTACAGTTTATCATATAAGGGAAACTAAAAACCACAAACACATCATCCCGAATAAAATCCATTTATTGAAGGTGATGCAGTAAATATTGACCCTTACAACATAGACAAACCCCCATACCACAACAATAATAAATAAAATGGCCGAATGCCTTGTGACACACCTTATCTAGCTACTAGCAATACAGCTCTCCAAGCAGATGTCTACCATGCTCAAGCCTGTGCATGGCAGAGAGCTGGGAGAATTTATGAGAGTATTCCCTCCTCTTGTTTGATGGAGTTGAAAGGGGGGGAAATTGATATGGAGCGATAGTATTTCACAGCCTCTCTAGCTATAAGCTGGACTGGCCTCCAGATGTGGCGGGGTTTAGAGGGGATGCAAAAGGTTGCATGTGATGATTTGATATGGTGTGTCTGCTTGCAACCTGATAGGGAAAAAGAAGGAGACAGTGTGCGCAGTTACACAGACGATTCCCCACACACGAAAAAACGCCATTCAAAATGGCCATCCAATAAGTAGACAGACCTGTAATATGCATAGTCCTTTTCATTACACATACACTATTTTGGGCAGGAAAGGGTTTACTTTTAGCCAGTACCGTAGGACCTCGTTATATTGCTCACCGGTTCCGACCACATTAACATCTTATCAGAATGGCAGCGGTGTCCAACGACCAATAAAAGCGACCATTGTATGGGTGACAAATCACAACAGGAGTTATATAGGGGAATATATTTGCGGCATTACAATTGGTCAGTGCTGAACGATGATGCATGCACTACTTGTGATCCCTAGTGGAAATGTAGGAACTATTTTATTCTAATCTGCCTGCTACAGAGTACTTGTTAAATGCTTCCCTAATAATTAATAAACTGGCAAATAATGAAGATTAGAGTGGTCACAGGAATCCTGCAGTTAGGACCTCTCACCACCTAGCTGCAAATAACTAGTTTTACAGCACCTAAATGGTCGTCAGTTAATTAGTGACATTAGTCCCTTCTGCCTGCCGCAACCCATCTGGGAGAACACTCTGTTCCCAAACAATCCTTTTATTGACAATAATCTACCTAATCGCTTGCCCCTTCTCTTTACACAACTATATTCATTAATATATATATTACTATTTCAATATAATGCAAATTCAAATTTGATCTCTCTATCTGTCTTAATTATTTCATTGCTGATTACCTAAATAGCAGTTTTTGGCTCCACTGTATTGACAAATAAAAATCAAGGTGTTCCTTTGTTTTAAATACCTTTCTCTCTTGAGATCCCACTTAATTTATCAGCTATATAGATATTCATAAAAGCCGAAGTCAATATACATTCTAAACATACTATTTTTTCAAAAAGAAATTGATTATATGGATCAAGCTAGGGGCTGTATGAATATCAAAGTACATTCTATGTAGTTTATCACATTGCAAATGAGATGGCAAATATGTTGATGGATGTAACCATTACAGACTTATCCATAATACCGCAAAATTATCAGAACATTTCTCCATAAAACATGTCCTTGTCCATTATTCTGCCTAAAATCAACCCTAACCATCCTACTAGAGAATCCATGCACACCCATATATCTTGTGATAGCATGCTTTTTGCATATAGAACACTGATGAACGTCATTATATAGAACACTTTGCATAAAATCAATACAATGAAGTACCCGTAAGATGCTGTAGTGACACTCACATATATTGCAATCAGAGCCTAATCTTGACTCATCTCCCTAAGTGTGTCATATTCAACTCATACTTCGGCCTCAACTTGTTTGTGGCCATATTATGTACTTATGTTGATGGAATATAGTGGTCAAGAGTCTTTTCTTTCATGGTTTAAAAGGAGGGATGCGAATATATTGAAATCTATAACATCTGAGGACCATTCTAGTAACACAACAACAGGTTAATGTAAAATTAAGTGGATTGGTTTGATGCATATGTGACGGCATCTGTGCTTTTATAGTAAGGACCTAAGGGATAATTTTAGCCTCCCTTATGATTCACTGCTACCCCTAAAAAATCCAATTTTAGGTCAACATCATCCCTCAAGCTGTCATGGAGCAATGCTACGGCCCAACACATCAAATATACGAGATTCAAACTGAGAATCTAATATAGTTCTGGTTTATTGTATATAATATCTCATGCCAGCAACTGCTGGGGAGTAGAGTTGACTATCTTTGTGGTATATATTCATTAGGAGATTTGATTTACATTAATGTACTGGTCATACAATCAGTATGGTAATGTATTTGCCTCCCTTACATTAACCTAATTAGCTCATTATCATTCATATCTTGATAATCATTATAGTAGAAATGAATACCTACATACCAAGAGATAGTCCAAATCTGATTCATGGATTTGGGGTATCTCTTTTGTAGAAACTGGTACCCTGAATGTGATTCATCAAGTATGTAGTATGTAGCCATAATGCAATAATGATGGCACATTATTGTTTTATCAGCTATAACCATGACACCATAACCATAATTACATCATTTTAAGAAAGTTAGATTAATAAACTCGATTGGCGGACAAGCCACTTGTTTCAAGATTTTTCTTTCTTACAAGAAGTGGTTTGTCTTAATTTCTTGAAATGAGATAATTATCTCTGGCTGTGTAGTAACACTTTATTATATTAGTAGAAAATTCAGTTGTGGTTCCAACCATGGATTAAGGAAACCATGATTAGATTCTTGTAACCCCACTGGGTAGAAAATGTAGTATGACTAATTGATTCCATTACCACAAGTCTGGGCCGTCCCGTCTCATACCCAGAGACATGATTTATCACCCTTCACCAAACACGGCTTAATGGATTGTTACCGGCATAATCTGGGGGTAAATATGTATCATAAGCTGTGTATTGACCGTGTCTGGTCCTTTGTCATTACTATCTTGGCTCGTCAGACCTACAGATACTGCCTTGATATCAACTAGTGAGCAGTTTATTACAGTTCATAGAAGACGCTCAGTGTCTTACTAATGATAAACATGAGGAAAAGAATGTTGGTTTAGAAAATAGGAATTGTCAATGTTATCATGGAGTGAAAGTCATCAGGGCAATTAAGGCATACACATAACACATGTTATTTACATGTCTTCACTATATATAAAGTAAAGCTTAGAGAAAGCTATTGAAAATAGTATATGACCAAAGTTTTGAGTACAATTTTACTAAAATCAACAATCATTTTGTACATACTTCTCTTAGAAACTGTACAGTAAATGAATACAATTTAGGCTGATATTTTATAGTTTAGGCTCCGGGATATAGAGACATACAGAAAGCACAGGCACTGCATGGACAATCCGATTTAAGCAACTTTAAGCAACACTTAAAGCTGATTAATGGCCTTCTTTAAGCAGCTTTAAGCAAAATTTACTTTTTCCTGCATTAAAGTTGCTTAAAATTTCTTCAAGCTCCTTAAATAAGGACATTAATCAACTTTAAATTTGTTCTTGAATTTGCTTAAATCGGATGTTTCATGCAGTGAGGGCACCATTATTATTAGGGTTCATTTTAAGTGGCATCAAGTGAACATTCCATATCCCAACTCGACTGCCCTCCATGCACTGATACATTACAACCTATGTAGCACATTTAAGAAAAAGGGTTGACAGTACTATGATAGCATAATGACGCTTCTATAATGATAGGGTGACTATATGCAAATCAACAATTGTGTGATTTGTGTATCAGAAACGGTCATTAACTGTCAGATACTTTCAGAAACGGTCAAAACAGAGGGTCAGAAATGGTATCTGTAACACAATCTAGAGACATAACAATATATTTCCAGGAGCTAATCTTAATAAAATAGAGGAGGTGTTCGAACTAAAATGGATTGTAGTTATATTACGATATCCTTTGTTCCACTCGAGAGAGAAGGAGAGATGGCCTATAAATGCTAAGCCTTGAATTACTGTCTACCGTGAAGGGTATCAGGTGTATTTGGCATAGGAGCACTAATGATGTGGGAAGCAGGTGGGTGTGGAGATAATATAGAGGCATTATGTATAATATCTGATGTGGGCCACACCTGTAGTATGTGTGTGACAGCGTTGTGTTATTCACCTAAAAGGATATCTGATCATCCATCTTCCCTCCAGTCATCTTGCTGCTATGGACCTCTCTGTTCTACAAAGTACTAGCACATTAACCCGGTAATAGAGGTATGATCCTTAGTCGGTAAATTTATCACAATAGACAAAAGATGAAAAGATTTAGGACCTGAGAAGAAACATTCATTTTATTTGTCCATAGGGCCAATTATTTTTTTCTGTTGGTCCTTTCTAAATAATATATTTATACAACAAACAATACTTAGGAATTGTACCCCCATATCCATTCTGCCTTTGGGGCATGTGGGTCGGCAGTGTCTGTTCCTGTGGCCATTCATGAATAGTCAGTCGACATTTGCATAGCTGATATACCATCCAGATAGTCTGATAGCTACTACTTTACTGCCATGTAAAAACCAAGGTTGGATGCCTTCAGAGAATACATTACCACACTGTTTAGGGAATTAAGCACTATAAATTGTGTGAAGGTAGTTATGAAATCATCATTGTTTGACTCACATAATTTGTCACAGTAATGTGCCCTATTAATGCTGTCCTATATATAGGCCTTTTTCCATCTATACACTGCAGAGTCTAACACTTAGGCTAAAATGACATAGTCTGTGCTGAGAACATCCCCTGCTAGGAGTGAAATCAATTTTTAATAAAAAAATAAATTTGGGATCGGCTTACAATGACTAAAAAAAAATGGCAGGTGACCATTGTAAAGACAGCCATGGAATGGGATGGGGTCTGCATGTTGCACCAATGTATCACCTGCCAGTTACCAATATATGTCATCTTTTGGAGACGTGCATCTTTAAGCACACCATAATGTCTTGATTGGCATGATCCTTGAATGCAGTCCTGGGGAGTCACTTACCAGTGCTGCATTTAGGGATCACACAGAACCTAAAGGGTTGAATGCAGCACGTGCAAGTTACTTGCTGGGGCTGCATTGATGCATCATGACAAAAAATGTCATATTTTAGCAACATGCTGTGCTTAAAGGATTATGGGCTACACAGTGCATTAATGTGATATGCCTCGCAGCCCTGATGAGTATACTTGCTAAGGCTGATTTCAAGGAGTGTTTCAGCCTCTTGGGCTGGTATAGTTCTTGAATATAGCACTTGTTACTGGTCAGTGTTGCATGAATGAAATATGACAATCTTCAGAGGGCACGAATGCACTATGTGGCACTTAAAGGGATGTGAATGAGTGCTGAAATATTGCTCCTGCGGTTATTGACATCTGGGATTATTGTTCGCTTTACTCTGGCACCAGCTGGGTATGGAACATAAGGCACTCTCTCTATGTGGCGGTCACTGTCAGTTAGGGCACATGGCAGGGAGCTGGGAGAATTCATGAGAGTACTCCCTCCTCCTGTTTGATGGAGTTGAAAGGAGGGGAAATTGATATGGAGCGATGGTGTTTCACAGCCTGTCTAGCTATAAGCTAGAGTGGTCTCCAGATGTGGCAGTTTAGAGAGGATGCAATAGGTTACATGTGATGATTGGATATGGTGTGTCTGCTTGCAACCTGATAGGGAAAAAGAGGGAGACAGTGTGTGGAGTTACACAGACACTTCCCCACACAAAAAAAGCTATTCACAATATCAATGGTTAGGGGGGTGGAAAAATATATTAAGTCACATTACATAACCATATGTGAGGTCTGCACTCGGGCTAGACTTACTTTAGATATATACAAGTTACCATAGAAGCTGCCTAGGCTAATATGAGGATACTAAGTTACCGGTAGCTAGGATATATTAACATAGTGAATATAATATTGATATGAGAGTAGACTTGAGACATTGGTGGTAATATATATTACCTAAATATCAGCCTATACTTTTATTGACACTAAAGTACTATAACAGTTACATATATCAGTCACACTCATCTTTTTAGTGACAATAGTTAATAGCAATAAATTACAATAAATGACCATGAATGACACAGCATAGTAGGACAGTCCATGGTCCTGTATTGCAAAAACAGGAGATTCTAGCACCTAACACAGGTCTAAACAGACACAGCAGCTAAATGATGACGGATCAAAATAGCCATATACAATAATAAATATCAACAGCAATACCATAAATATCAACAATGATACCATAAATATCAATATTTACAGAATAAATACCCCTGACCCAAAATTAAAACTGTTCAAAGTGCTGGAGATGCGTACACTATGAGGTTGACCTGCTGACTGACCCAGATTCAAAAGGTGTGGCCTTTTCTAGCCCACCCACAACAGAAAGAATGGTCGCTAGGCGACGTTGCGGCTGGTGACGTCATGCCGGGAGATAAAGTCACACTGGGGCGCCACCTCCCAGCGGCCGCAGGAACTTTTAGGAGTGCTGGAGGAACTACCTCCAGTCAGTCAATGCCATGTCCTCCGCCCGGGGATTATACGGTATAGATCTATACTGCGTATTAATGGTCATCCAATAAATAGACAGAGCTGTAATATACATAGTCCTTTTCATAACACACACACTATTTGGGGCTGGAAAGGGTTTACTCCAAGCCAGTACCGTAGGACCTCGTTATATTGCTCACCGGTTCCAACCACATTAATATCTTATCAGAAGGGCAGCGGTGTCCAACAACCAATATAAACGAACATTGTATGGGTGACGAATCACAACAGGAGTTAAATAGGGGAAAATATTTGCGGCATTACAATTGGTCAGTGCTGAACGATGATGCATACACTACTTGTGATCCCTAGTGGAAATGTAGGAACTATTCTATTTCAACCGGCCTGCTACAGACTACTCATTAAATGCTTTCGTAATAATTGACAAACTGGCAAATAATGAAGACTGGAGTGGTCACAGGAATCCTGGGGGTAAGACCCACTATCTTCAGAACTAGTTTTACAGGATCCAAATGGATGTCAGTTGATTAGTGACATTAGCCACTTTTGCCTGCTGCAACCCCTCTAGGAAAAAACAACACAAGCTGTTCCCAAACAATCCTTCTTTGACAATAATCTACCTTATAGCTTGACTCGTCTCCTAACTCAACTACATTAATTAATAAATTACCATTTCAATATCATGGAAATTCAAATTTGATCTTTCTATCTGTCCTAATTATTTCATTTCTGATTACCTAATTAGCCGTTTTTTGGCTCCACTGTAATGACAAATAAAAATCAAGCTGTTCCTTTTTTTCAAATACCTTCCTGTCTTCACATAGATCCTACTCAATTTATCAGCTTTATAGATATTCATAAGAGCTGAATGCAATATGCATTATAAACATACAATCTTTTCAAAAAGGATTGATTATATTGATCAATCTTGCATCTGAATATCAAGTACATTCCATATAGTTTATCACATTGCAAATGAGATGGCAAATATGTTAATGGATGTAACCATTACAGACTTATCCATAATACTGCAAAATTATCAGAACATTTCTCCATAAAACATGTCCTTGTCCATTATTCTGCCTAAAATCAACCCTAACCATCCTACTAGAGAATCCATGTGCAACCATATATCTTGTGATAGCATGCTATTTGCATATAGAAACTTCACTATATAGAACACTTTGCATACAATCAATACAATTAAGTACCCCTAAGTTACTGTAGTGACACTCACATATATTGCAATCAGAGCCTAATCTTGACTCATCTCCCTAAGTGTGTCATATTTCAACTCACACGTTGGCCTCAAATTGCTTGTGGCCATATCATGTACTTCTTTTAATGGAATATAGTGGTCTAGAGTCTTTTCTTTCATGGTTTATAAGGAGGGATTAGAATATATCAATTGAAATCTATAACATCTGAAGACCATTCTAGTAACACAACAACAGGTTAATGTAAAATAAGTGGATTGGTTTGATACATATATAAAGGCATCTGTGCTTTTATAGTTAGGACCTAAGCGATAATTTAGCCTCCCTTATGATTCACTGCTACCCCCAAAAGATCCAATTTTAGGTCAACATCATCCCTCAAGCTATCATGTAGTTATGCTATGGCCCAATACATCAGATGTACGAGATTCAAACTGAGAATCTAATATAGTTCTGGTTTTCACTGGTTATCTTTTTTTGCTCACACATTATCAGACAGTCAATGCCAATTGGATGTCTAGAACCATTGCCGTTTCCGACACATAAACAAAGTACCACACATAACACAACCTTTACCAAAAAGATAGATGGTTGGTTGATGTATACTGCACTGTGAGCTGGATGATTAGTAGATGTATAGATGCACTATCATCTCATGAGTGTCAGGAGCTGTAATGCCAGACTGCTGTCGCAAAAGAAAGAAATATAAGGCTGTGTCTCACCAGTTCGGGCCAAGTTGATGTAAAAGTCTTTGACTGGGTGCCACCTTTGGCTGGCTTGGCAGAAAACAGTTTATTTAGCGAAGATGAAGATATAAATGGGCTCGTAAAAGATAATGTAGCTTTTAAGGGTTAAAACAAGTGTTCTAGACACTTTTTTATGGTAGCCAGTCAAAGATGGCACCCGGTTAAAGATGAGACCTGGTAAAAGAATTTCACATTGGTCCTTTCTGGTGAGACGCAGCCATACATGTTCTAGTTCATCATAGTCCTAGGTGGTCGACACGTGCTCCGACAGTCAAAGCTAATTTGATGTCTAGAATCATCGCAGTTACCATCACTCCAGCAGAGTACGAGCCAGGAGAGGTTATGACTGAGACCTCTAAAGAGCTGGATGACATGCAAGATCATCATAGGAAAATGGAGGACTGAGGAATAATGAGTTATAAAATACACTAGTGTGGTTACTGTAACTGTCACAGGCACTGTTTGGGCAATCAGTGCTACACTGTAGGGGAGGCTTACGCAGGTAGACACATGATCCAACAGTCGAAGCTAATTTGTAGTTTGGGTCATCACTGTTATTAACGCTCAGCAGAGTACCAGCCATGGGAGCTCATGTTGTGAAAAAATATCATGAAGTTTCCAAGGTAGGGTTTTGAGGTTACAATATTATTCTCTCCTTGTTATTACTGCGCTGTCTGAAACATTTAGACGTCACCTGTTCTTAATTTTCGTAGTGTTAAGGTTTTAGTAGTATCATAAGGGCTCCCCACTTAAGGGAGCTACGTGACATTACTTTCTCTAGTCTACACCGCCTTGGTTAGATTAGGATTTGTGTACATTTGTCCATTGTTTATTATTTTTTTATTCTTGTATTTGTACATTTAATTTCATTGTATTGAAACCATTGATTACATACACTTACTGTTACGCACTGCACAATGTGTACTACACGCTTGAGAGAATTCTCAGCCATGCAGGGTCTAAAGATGGTACACTATAACACTAGGAGTTTCTATCTTAAAAGAGCGGAAGTGTTTGAGGCATTTAAAGATGTGGACATCTTATGTATAAGTGAGTCATGGTTAACTGAGTTACATGACGACGACATTATATTGTGGGATGGCTATCAATTGTTCAGGAGGGACAGGAATCTCAAAAAGGGGGGAGGTGTGGCAATCTATATTAGAAACCATATCGCCCAATTTGTTTCCAGACTAGAGCTGTCAACCAAGACAACTGATGACACTGAAATGCTGTCACTTAGAATCGATCAACCAAAACGAAAGCCAATGATTATATCCTGTGTGTATAGGCCCCCCAAAGGAAATCTGGATGAGTTCATCAAGGACCTTGATACTATGTACACTAACTTCTCGGACCCCAATCTGGAACTATGGGTTCTAGGTGATACCAATATAAATACCCTCGAAGAGGATAGCACCAAAACTGAGAAGTTGGTTGACAAGTGTAGGGACTTTGGTCTACGTAATCTGATCCATCACTGTACCAGGCCTTTCAATGCAAAAGGGAGTTGTATTGATCATATCATCACTAACTCTAACAAGTCTCTAAAGAGTGGTGTCTTGAACAACTTAGTCTCTGATCATTTACCAGTATATGTAGTCTTACAGTCTGACATTCAGGAATGTGTCATTACCAAATATTGGTCTAGAAACAATAGGTTACATACTACTGATAATTTAGTAGAATGGATACTATACTGGGACTGGTAAGAGTTCTGGGGTTGTGACGATGTCAATAGGTCTTGGCAGATTGTACAAGACTGCATCACTGAATACCTAGACAACTATTGTCCCCTGGAAGAGAAGTCCTACAAAGACAGTGGTAAGACTTGGATGACCAATGAGATTCTGAACCTGTGTGAGGAAAGAGCTGATATGATGGATGCTTTCTTCCGAACCAAACAGTATCATTACTTACATAGTGCTAAGCGTCTAAGGAACCTGATATCGAAAAAAGTAAGGAGTGCTAAATCGGCAGAGGTTAAGACAGCCTTGGAAGAAAACCGAGGCAACCCCAAAAGATTTTGGAATGCTTTAAATGGCATTCTGAAACCAAAAGGTTCTGTCTTACCACCAAAATTAATTGGGGAGGATGGTGACTTGAAGGGAAATCAGGACTCTGTTGACTACCTAAATAGTTTCTTCGCCACCATTGGTGAAAAGTTGTCAGATGATCTAACAGCATCTGGTCATCCTAGAAAAGTAGTCAACACTGAATATACTCCAAATCCGATCCAGGTCTTTCATCCGTTGGTCATAACTCCAGACCTAGTTGAGGTCTTGGTCAAGGACATCAGTGAAAACAAGACCTCTGGTATGAGGGATATTAGGAGCAAATTCTTAAAAGAAGCCCTGCTTCTGCTGTTGAGTCAATTAACCCATGTCCTAAATCAGTCTTTCAGTACTGGCGTTGTCCCCACTATTTGGAAAGAGGCACGTGTATCACCTATCCCTAAGACGGGCGATCTCAAAGATATAAACAATTGGAGGCCAATCTCTCTGCTCTCTGTAGTCTCAAAGCTAGCGGAGAAGTGTATGCACTATCATTTAGTGGAATGCATGGACCGTAATAACATCTTATCTAGCAGACAGTATGGTTATCGTAGCGGTCTAGGCACAGGGGACGCCATCTTTGAGTTGGTAACGGACCTATATAACAATAGGGATCTAGGTAAAACTACTG
Source organism: Harmothoe impar (assembly GCA_947462335.1). NCBI lineage: Eukaryota > Metazoa > Annelida > Polychaeta > Phyllodocida > Polynoidae > Harmothoe > Harmothoe impar. The sequence goes on along the minus strand of OX381709.1, from coordinate 10,126,606 downwards.
CATTGTGTTATGTTGACATGCGCAAGGCTTTCGATTCTGTGGACCACTTGTACCTACTAGAAAAGCTAAAAAGGCTGAATCTGAGTGTTAATGAATTCTCATGGCTAAAGAGCTACCTAACAGGTCGCACACAGTACACACAGATAGGAGACTTTGAATCAGACATCTATGAGGTAAAATATGGCGTTCCCCAAGGCTCCGTCCTGGGGCCCCTGCTTTTTATCTATTATGTCAATGACCTTGGGTGTGACCTAGATCACTGTCGAAGTCTTATGTATGCCGACGACCTATAGCTCCAGTCACCAAGAAACGGCCAGTGAATACACCTACTTTGCCTCTCTAGTATACCTACATGAATTAGGCTGTGAAGGGTTTTCTTTTGTTCCAGGAAATTGATACATGCATATATACTATAAATATAAAGTAAAATCTCTATAATTGTTGAACAATTCATGTTTTTCCCATTAATAAATGGTGGGAAAGTGTCCTTTTTGGGCATTTATACTCATAAATACCATTAAATCAGGGAGAATAGAAACTCAGCAATACTTCTCAAAGGCTAATTGTGGTTACTATTGTTGTCAGTCTTGCAATATAGTAATATTTTGTAGACATACTGTACTAGAAACCATCAAGTGTTGGTTATAGATCCATTATGCTTGATAATGCGGGATAAATCCTCCAAATGTCGGCCATTTTGGATCGAGAAATATACTTTATATCAGGATTTTGAGAGGCCCGACCCCAAAAAGCATGATTTTGTCATACATTTCGCATAGAACAGCTGACTTTTATCACATATGAACCTCTTATTATTACAATAGACACATATTTTCTTAAGGGGACCCCAATCTGTACCGTTTTTATCATCACTGTCAGCATTTAATATTTTGGCCAAGTAAAATTCCATGTTTTTGGTATGTTTGATCATGCTGTACAAGTAATGGGGTGAAACTTCCATTTTAAGCCAAATGGCAAAAAAATGCAAAAATTCAACATTTCGCTACTAACTTTGAATGAGTCTTTCTCAGAGACCAGACTAGATACAATGCCCTAAATGGTCTCATTTGAAAGATAATTTAGTTTCTGAACTACTCCTTTTGGAACATTTAGCTTAAAGGTGTCACTCTGGTTGTCATGGCAATTTTGCCTTGTAAAAGAGTGAAAAATTTGAAATTTCAACATTTTAGAATCCTCGTTGCCATGGCAACAGAATACACAATTTTTCAAAACTTTTTTCTCTAATGAAAAATTCATATTCCATGATGTCTTACCTTTAAATTGGTATCAAAACGTTTTTAGTGTGCCTTTTGGTCATTAAATAAATGCCATTTAACTAAAAGATGTAGATGAACTTTAAAACTTTTTACCTATACTTCATGACTGGAGCTATAGTCTTCTACTGCTCTGACCATGTTCCACAAACAGCTGTGAATAACCTGCAACATGATTTGGATAAAGTTGTCCACAAATGTGTTGAGCTGAGGTTAACGATCAATCGAGGCAAAACCAAATTCATGCTCAGTGGCAGTAAGAATAAGATGAAGCTACCGGTAAACCCCTTACCTAGCATAGATGGTACTGAACTAATTAGGGTGCAGAACTATTGCTACCTGGGTGTGAGATTAGGTGAGACCATGACAATGGAGGAGGTGATCAAAGATGTAATCCGTAAGGTCAATCACAAGCTGCTAAGATTTGCAAGGCAGAGAGATGACCTTTCCAGGAATGATGCTATCCTAGTTTATAAGAGCTGCATAATGAGTCAGTTTGACTATGGCAGCTTTCTCCATGGTGGGGCAAACTGTGACTTGTTGGCTAAACTACAGAGACTCCAAAACAGGGGTTTAAGGATCTGCTTAAGATCTGCAGTACGAGATAAATCAATTGATGATCTCCATTTTGAATGTGGTGTACCTAGATTAGACCGTAGGAGGGATGAACTACACTTGGTCTTCATGTACAAGTGTGCTGCAAATGGCAACCACTTACGCCCGAATGTCCCTTTAAATAGGCACACCAGAAGCAGCAACAAAAAGAAGTTCAATGTCAAGAGACCCCGTAGAGACTTTTTCAAGCGCTCACCGTTGTACAGAGGATCCAAAATGTGGGACCTTTTGGATGTCTGGTATCAGGAGACTGAACAGAAAGAGAAGTTCAAGGCCAGGATAAGGCGCATCGCCAACCTTCACACAAAAAGCAGCAGGCCAGGAGAAAGCAGTGACAGTGAGGAAGGAGGTGATGATGATAGTGAAGACGGCGACGAGCGTGACGTGGGGGAACCCGTAGATACCAGCATAATCTTATGTGAATAACTGACAGTATCTCTGTCCGTGTTAGCGTTAGTAAATGTCGACTGCAAATGGCAGCAACTAGCTAGCATCATAATGCAATTTGTGGGTAGTGACACTTGGTCACTGCCTAGGTATATACAGTCACAGGTGGTCACTTTAGAAAACTGTCTTGTAGTGACATGTACCCTTATCACAAGTCTTAATTGCAGAACACTAACTTAGCATCATATAGGACCATTATGGTCTGTCCCACCGTCCTTGACAGAAATGGGAGTGTATGTATTAACATGGTATTATCATGGTCAATGGTTTTTATTATTATTATTATTTTTATCATTATTTTTATTCCTCATCTTCTTCTTGATTATTATTGTTATCATGTTCTTAATCCTTTTACCTCTATTGTGTTAAAAATTGTTCCAAGAAAATGCAGTATCACCAAAATGTACTTAAATTAATTAATTATGTGTAGCTGGCATGCGCCAGAGTGGCAATAGTCCACCGACAATAAGTCGATAAGACTAAACCTGTACCTTCGTGTACAACCTTTACCCCCTCATCTCATCTGTAAATATCATCACCATTCTGAAATGAACGACATGTATTTCATATCAAGCATTCAAAAACCAGTGACCACCTTAATTGACTGTATTTATTATCACAGCTTCTGCAGTGGATCAGTCAATAAACTTTATTATAAAAAAAATAAATAAAAAATGACTGAGACTAGTACCAGCCATGAGGGTTCATGACTGAGACTCCCAAAGAGATGGATGCCATGCTAGATCCTCATAGGAAAATGGTGGACAGAGTAGTGAAAAATCATAACATGCACTAGTGTGGGTTACCGTAATAGTCACAGGCAATCACTCAGTGGGCACAGAACTTTGAATCAACATTGATAAATGGTTGTTAATGTCAAATCAATGCTGAATCAACATTCATTCAATGCTGAACTGAATTCTGTGCCCACTGGGCAGTGCTAGGATTATAGAGGAGGCTTACACACAGCGATGTACTTGTTACACCTTAAGTGTGAGAACTCCCCATAGAGGTGGCATCAATTCATACAGTTTCACTACAGAGAATCAAATACTGCATGCACAGTCAACATTGTCATTGTCCAAGCATACTTGAGCAATAAGAGCCATTGACACAGAAGTGACCCATTCAGTCTTTCTCAATAATAGCTATATTGGGGAGTGGAAAAAGTGCAAAGGGTATGGTTTCTCTTTACTCTGATAGGTTTCTATGGGCATAGAGCATCGAATGGGATATAAAGGGACAGTCTTGGTTGTCCTGCACACATGTATATATATATATAGTAGGCAATATGTCATATAAATGGTAATCTGATATGCTGGGTCTGGTAACAACAAGAGTATTTCAGAGAGGAGAGACAGGACACAAAGCTTCACCCATACCCTCACACACACTGGTTTGATAGTGCAATAGTCGATAAATAATGATCTAATATGGATATAAAAATTAAGAATGTAGTTTTGCCAATTTATTTAGTGACTATGGCATCGTTTAGATGTCAAAAACAGGGGAATTGATCTGATTCTAATGATCTTTGATCTGCTCATTCTGTTTGCTAAATTGGTTGACAAGATGGCTGCCTACACAGAGGAACTATTTGTTGTGCCTCATATATTCCATCAAAGCCACCCTCAGCAGCTGTCAGTGTGGACTGTCTGCACACTGTTACCTTCTGTCTGATGGATACAGGACCTGAGCCATGGCAGTGAATAAAGGAGACTTATTGTGTAAACGCCTGTCATCTGCAGTAACTCTTCCGCCAGGAGCCATACACCTATCTCATTTGTTCATATGAAGTAGCACTATTTCATGGCCATTGTATTCACATGGGATCTGTCTCTCATTCCTCTCTCCCTTGGTCTTTGTAGTAAGCATAATATGATATAAAAAAATGAGACCTTTCCTCTTGGGTGGGGGAAGGGAGTGGCGTTATACCAAGGATTCTATAATGTTCATGATTCTGATTCTTATGATTTTCGATCGGCTCATTGTATCTGCTTTTACTTTAATTTGGTGACAAGATGGATGCCTTTACGGAGTTGTACCTCATGTATTCCACCAAAGCCCCCCTCAGTAGCTGTCAGTGTGGACAGATTGTGTGGATATTGTTACCTTTTTGTCTGATGGGTACAGGAGCTGAGATGTGGCAGTGAATAAATGGGGCTCGTTATGTAAACAATTGGGGGTGACCTGTCATCTGTATAAATCCTCTTGCTGTACGCCATATAGACCGATTTCTGTTGTTTACATGAAGTAGCACTGTGGTCATGACCATACTGTTCACAAGTGATCTACCTCAGATGGTCTGGCTGTTGATTCATCTGTGATCAAATAACCGTCTCTTACTGCTCACCCAATAATGTGATATAAATTAAGACATCTGGTCTACCCTAGGAAGGGGTGGGGGTAGTAGGGGTTATACCAAGGATTTGCTCATGCTTTGTCCGCAGGCACCGTTTGAGCAGGGACAATAATGACTACTGTTGCAAATGGAAGAGCCATAAGTCTGTGTTTCACCTGATCGAGCAAAAACGATGTGAAAGTCTTTATAGTAACTGGGTGCCATCTTTGACTGGCTTGACAGAAAACAGTTTATTTAGAGCGGATGAAGATATAAATGGGCTGTAAAAGTTAATGTAGCCTTTTTTAAACATTATAATAAGTGTTAACATAGGTATGTTTTTTAAATTTTTTGACACAAAATCTGTTTATTTATGGTGGCAGGTCAAAGATAGCACCCAGTCAAAGATGGCGGCCAGTCAAAGAATATTACATCGGCCCAATCTGGTGAGATACAGGCATAAGTGTTCTGGTTCAAAATAGTCTTTGGTAGTCGACACGTGATCTGACAGTCAAAGCTAATTTGATGTCTATGATCATCGCAGTTACCAACACTCCACCAGAGTGCTAGCCAGGAGAGGTTATGACTGATCCACCTTAAGAGCTGGACAACATGCTAGATCATCATAGGAAAATGGAGGACTGAGGAGTGGAGAGTTATGGAAAGCACTACTGTGGGTTACCATTATAGTCACAGGCACTGTTTAGGCAATTAGTGCTAGGTTTATAGATGAGGCTCACGCACATTGATTTACTGGTTACATCCTAAGTCTGGGAAGAACCTATTCCGCATTAGCAAGACGACCTGTGTAGAGCGCCATGTTTATTGGTACCAGTGTATATCCTCTAACCTCCAGCAACCAGCTCAGCCAAATCTTATGTCTAACATTAGGGTACAAACAGAGTGTGAGTGTTGGGTGTGGGTTGTACCTGGGCACTCCTTATGTCACCTGTCCCTCTTAGAGTAGTGGTTAGCATGGTAGACTCATAATGCTGAAGACCTAAGCTCGAATCCCGTCATATCAAGTCATATCTTGGTGACCATACCATTAACAGCCAATACCTTTTCTTATTTATACATATAGTTCCTTTGGAGAAATAGTAATACACTATTGATTTTTTTTTTGATATAATTATAAGGTTGTCATTCACTTCTACCTTTAGTAAACATTTATACAACTTCACTACTGAGAATCAGTTGCCGCCTGATAGGTTCAGTAAACATTAGTATTGCGCACACATACCAGAGCAACAAGAAACGTTGACACAGAAGTCTTTCTCAATACTAGCTATATTTGGGGGTGGAAAAGGTGCAAAGGGTATGGTTTCTCTTTACTGCCAAAGGTTTCTATGGGCATAGAGCATCGAATGGGATATGAAGGGATAGTTTTGAGTGTCCTGCACACACGTATGTAGATAGTAGGCAATATGTCATATAAATGGTAATCTGATATGCTGGGTCTGGTAACAACAAGAGTATTTCAGAGAGGAGAGACAGGGCATAAAGCCTCACCCCTACCCTCACACAGACTGGTTGTCCAATAGTCGGTGAATCATGATCCAATATGGATATAGAAAAAGAAAATACAGCTTTGCCAATTTATTCAGTGACTATGACATTGAAATCATGTCACAAAAAGGGGAATAGATCTGCTTCTAATGATCTTTGATCTGCTCATTCTGTTTGCTAAAACAGAAGAGTATTTTCTTTCAATTGGGTGACAATATGGCTGCCTACACAGAGTAACTATTTGTTGTGCCTTATTTATTCCATCAACGCCACCCTCAGCGGCTGTCAGTGTGGACAGATGTCTGTGAGTTCTGTTACCTTCTGTCTGATGGATACAGGACCTGAGCCGTGGCAGTGAATAAAGGAGACTTATTGTGTAAACGCCTGTCATCTGCAGTAACTCTTCCGCCAGGAGCCATACACCTATCTCATTTGTTCATATGAAGTAGCACTATTTCATGGCCATTGTATTCACATTGGATCTGTCTCTCACTCCTCCCTCCCTTGGTCTTCGTAGTAAGCATACTATGATATAAAAGAAGAGACATTTCCTCTTGGGTAGGGGGGGGAGTGGCGTTATACCAAGGATTTTATAATGTTCATAATTCTGATTCTAATGATCTATGATTTGTCTGATTTTACTTTAATTGGGTGACAATATGATTGCCTACACGGAGTAACACTTGGTTGTGCTTTATACATTCCATCCAAGTCCCCCTGAGTATGTACAGATGTGTGTTACACTTTTTCTGATGGATACAGAACCAGAGATGCGGCAGTGAATGAATGACGCTTATTATGTAAACACTTGGGAGTGACCAGTCATCTACAGCCACCCTTCTGCTCTAAGTGATACACCAATCCATGTGTCTTATGAATAGTTGAGTAGATGCGTCCAAGAATTGTGCATTTTGGTATTAAAGCATGAAAATCGGTCCAGAGGTACATTAGGTTATACCGATCATTTTTGGATATAGACCCATTCTGGAATTTTTTTCCCTTGGATACGGTTGCCATGGAAACCTTTCAACATGGATTTTATACATTTCCAGGGGATTATTGGCTTTATGGTTCTACCAAATACACCAAATTTATTTGTAAGCTTCATTTTAGTGTGATAATTAATTTTTCCTCTTATAATGCCTTCTATGGTGCATTGTTGCTTAGCAACAGGCAAAATATTTGTTGATTTCCTTAGCAACCACCCTTAAAACACAATTTTTGAGTATCCTAAGGTTACCTACCCCCACTTAATTGATACCTGTGATTCTAATGGTATCATTTACTCAGTTGCTGAACCAACAGTTCCCTAGCAACAGACATTCCATTTGTATTTTCCCCTAGCAACAGAGGTTAATGTCTATAAAATAGTGTTTTAAGGACAGTTATCCTCCAAAAATCATTGTAGGGATTTCGAAGCTTACAGATAAGTTTGATGTCATTAGTAGTGCTATAGCACCTACAATCCACTGGAAATATCAACATTTCACCTTGGAAGGTTTCCATAGCAACCGTATCCAAGGAAACAAAATTCCAGAATGGGTCTATATCCAAAAATGATCGGTATACCCTTATGTACCTCTGTGCCGATTTTCATGCTTTAATACCAAAATGCACAATTCTTATTAAAAATCGAACACACTGACTGGACTAGAAGTATCCCTGTGGACATGACCATAGTATCTAGTGTGGATACCTATGATAATTCCTGTGCAGATACATCTGTGATCAAATCACTGTCTCTGACACTCCCCACTCACTTACCTTCTGTAATAAGCATGACATGATATAAAAGACACCTACCTGGAGCCTGTTTCTCTTCAGAAGTCGTGGGTAGTCGTGGGTAAAAATGTATTTCTAAACAAATTTCCTTGAGTGAAGAAATACAATCATATTCGTAAGGAAAATCGTTTACCTATCTGAGACATAATAGAAAGTAAGAAATACAAACACAATGGAACACCAAACGTGCTCTTAACCACAACATTTCTAAGTGCAAACGAATTCGTTTCTAAAGAGAAAAAACACTCCTAGTCTATTTGTGGGTTGGAGTTATACCAAGGATAGGAAAATGTTCATGCTATGCCTGGAACATTTCATTCTATCTTTTTATTTTTATTTCCACAACTGTTCCAGCATTCATATGAAATATTGTTTGATATATATATGTATATATATGCGAATGAACCATCAGTGGATCAAAGGCAATGAGAAAACCCATTGCTACTGTAGCCAATTGCTGCCATCCAATAGGAAGGCCCCACACTTTGCCTTGTAATCATCCCACCAATTCACATAGTACTCAATGGCATTACCCCTAAATCACTTACCACCAACCCACCTCCTAACTTCTAGTCTCTTCCTGGCCAAGTTTTCCTCTCAGGTTTAGCATTAGTCTAATTGAGGCTAATTTTGATGTTAACCAGTAGGCTTCTCAGAATGTCTTCCCCTGCCATGATTAGTATGCAGCTCCAGGCTCCATGAAGTGCCTTACCTGTGAGGATGGTGCCAGTGGGTGGCACTGTAGGTGGTGCAGAAGGTGGGACAGTGCTACAAGGAGTCGATAGAGTGTGTGGTCCCTACAGTATAAAGGAGTGGTAATTTTTTAACAATATGGGGGGGGTGTTGAGGGTTTTTTGGGGGGGAACAAAAGAAATTGTAACCTTTGAAGGGGGAACCAACAAAATTTAGACCCCTCTTGAGGGGGGGAATCAAAAGAATTGCACCCCTTTGCAGCGAAAATGCCCACGTGCAACTACAGCTCAAAGGGGTCAGCCGTGCTCAATTTTAACTTGTCTGAGGGGGTGGACCAAACAAATTTCGACCCCTACCGTGGGGGGGACCAAAAAAATTGCAACCTGCTTTCATGAAAATGCACCAACGCCTCCCTGTTGTTAAAATATGACCACAGCCTAAGGCCGTGAAATCTCGATCCTGGTCAGTGACAAGCAGATACCAAACATCAGTATCTGGTCTACCCATGGCGTGAAACGTCACTGTTGGTGATCATTGGCAGCGTGCAGTAAAGGCAATAATCATTGTCAGCTGCAGCAGTTTTCGACATCTAAAAGTATTTGTCTGGCAGAAGTTTCTGATGGTCTAGGCAGAAAACAGGTAGTTATTGTAATACTGGCAGTTGACATTTGTAGGATGACAACAGCTGCCAGAAATGTCTATTAGATTTGTCAGAGCTGGATTTACCATTGTTAGCAGCGTTATTCAAAAGGTCCATGTTGCACCATATATGTCTGTTACAATTACGACAGGTATTGTCAACAGAATGTCCTTTAAAATATGATATTGCTCTAAAGCAAATATACACTTCAAAAGGAAAACATAAGAAAAGCTTTGAAATAAACCATGTTATTTTGTTTAATGTTGAAATGGCCCAGCTGTATCTTGCCCAACTCAAACTTTTATGCTGACTATTACGTGTTTTTTTAAGTGTGTTTTTTTGGTAAAAGTAAAAATATCACCTAGCATGTGCGCGTTGCATTGCCTCCGCTAGAGCCCCTGTCATGTCAATATTATTCATAATACACAGAAATGATGTACACATTTGCAATTAAATAACAATCATACCTACATAATCATTGTTTTAAAGTTGAATATAGAGCTGCTTAGGATTCCCATGAACAAGAGGGAAACGCATTTTTTCTCATTGTCTATCTATAAGAAAGTAATCAAATCTAGACAAATGTTTATGAAACAATTTGTATCTGCTTAGGCTTACATTTTAGATCAAGCAGATCAGCTCAAGCAGATCCAAGTTCAGAAAATATCATAATTTGCTTGAAGATCCAAACAGATACATGTCTGATCTGCCTTTTTAGATCATATTTTGTGACCTGCAGCCTACTTCTTATGGATATCCACATACTTACCTCTTAATTATCAGCTAACAACTGACCTTTACCTGAATCTTCGTCCAATCCCAACACTATTATTTCCTCTTAGGTTTAATGTGAGTCTAATTGACAGTACTTTGAGACCGTAACCAGTGTAGCTCTATAACGAGGTGCTCAGTATGCAGGTCAGGACCCTGTAAAGTGGCTGACCTATATGTATGGTGCCAGCGGGTGTCAATGTGAGGTCAGGGGCTGACACTGTAGGTGGTCCTGAAGGTGGGACGGTGGTAGGGTAACTTGACGCTGACTGGGGCACTAGGAGTTTGGTACCCTAAATTGGCCATTTATGGGACAAATTAATATCAGTGTTTATTTCATAGGGAATATGGCACTCCCATTGACTTAACCAAGGAAGGCTGTATTGAACACCCTCCTGTGAAGTAACTCACGTCCGTATTTCACGGCCTGTGAAATCATCAAAATTGTTGATTAAACCATTATAGATTAGCTTTTCAGAGCAATTAGGTGGCATTTTTATGCATACTGTTAATAATGACATGATATAAACACAATGGAACACTTGTAGAGTTCCCCACTGAAGGTTATTTCACTTGGCTTCACCTTGTAAAATAACCCTCACTGAGGAACTCTGCTTGTACACCTTTATCTATGTATCAAGCAATGTACATATCTTTCACTATACAGATATGTGAAAAGAGGTACTTATGTGCAATACACCAATTTCATATCTCTCAGAGACTATACCTTGTATCTGATAAAAAGGGTTCAACCTGACATGTGTTAAGGCCTGGTCAGACTAGTCGCAAAAACGGGAAAGCCACGATCCGATTTTGTCCATACAAAATCGGGACCAAAAATCGTGCAGTCTGGCATAGCACTACGACTAGAGAATCGCCCAAAATCGGACGATTTTTACAATCGTAGGACTTTGGCATGCACGACTCTGGCAGTCTTAGCAAAATCGGATCACAATTTTGACTAGTCTGACCGGGCCTTTAGCCTCAGACCAAAATATCTTCCCTTGCTATGTTTTGATATGCGGGTCAGGACCAATAAGGACAGTGCCAGGTGACGTCAACGGGAGGCCAGCGGCTGGCACTGTAGGTGGCGCTGATAATATAATGGTACTGGCGTAGGGGTTGTGTTCCCTTGGGGATAAGGTTTCTACACTCTGACTTTGGACGAGTAGAGGCTACAAATCAGTATTTGATGTACAGTAGGTATGACTTTCTATAAGGCTATGTGGACACCAGAGGTGGTCATTGGTGGCAAGGGCAGTAGAACATGATAGCCATTGTCATGCAGCAGTGGAGTATGGTAGTTATTGGCAGTGGTTTCTAGTGGCCTAGGTAGTGGGCAGATGGGAGGTATTGTTGAAATATTGTTTAATCTAAGCAGCAAAACTATCCTTGCTGGAAAAAATATTCTGGGACATACACAAACGTGCCATTTGACTACATCTGTGACTTCCGGTAAATAAACTGAGGCTACTCTCTTCTTCACGGAAACTCAAACCAACCAGACGTTGCTGTGGCAGTTTTACATTCTCCATAGGTATAGGGGTTTTGAGCAAATGCCTATGTATTTAATTTCTCACCTTTAACATTGGATAGACCCCCATTATCCAAAGGGACCATGTTGTTACGATTAAGGCCTAGGTGGTAGAAGAGGTAGCCAAACCTGATGGGTGGATAACTGTATTGATTCGCCTTAATAAAGCTTTGTCCAAAAAAGACGAAGGCTAAGGCGCAGTCAAACAGCACCAACAGGCCATGTGGTGACAGCCACAGGGAAAATCCCTCAGCCCCAGGTCAGTGCTACAAGACCTCCTCTTATTACTGACTGGACCGAGCTACACAGGGGTGTTTGATTAGAAGGCAGCCTTGTACATCCACCAATAAGAAGAGCCATTGTGTGGGTGCCCAATCACAGGAGCTGTTGCAAATAGCAGGTATCTTTCGGATGTGTGATTGGTCAGTGTTGAGTGAAATTTTATTAACGTCCAGAGTGGAGGCAAAGACAAATTTGTCTTCTCAGCAGTAGTCATGAGACATTAGGTGTGGGTTAACACTGATGAGCTCTACTTCACGTGCGATGTGGCAGCCATTATGATATGCAGAATTATTACTGCTGCCCTCAAACTATCATACTTTCAGCCAGAAGAGGTCAAATTGAGCTCCCACATTGCTGAGTGGCATGCCAGATCATGATAAGGAAAATGGCACAATAACGCCTCTAAGTGCTATTCCTATGGGAGATGCTAGTTCATTCAGCAAGTAGAGAGTTCTTATTACACTCTTAGCAGGGAGCACTGTCTGAGGCTTATTTGGTAAAGCTTACTAACTTCTAACACTGGTGCGTGTAGAGATTGCATTGGTGGCTTCATACAGTGGAGATCACTAGAGAGATTGTGTGCTTTCATAGCTATTTCCCCTTTGGGCACAGAGCATTGATTCAACATTGTTATCCCACGATTCTGCCATTTAGCATGCATAAAGTGGATATTTGCCGTGCTGATACATCAGGATAACACCAGTCAGACTTTTAATTCTAGACTAAGAGTGTGCAATCTGGGAAACTGCATTACTGCATACAAATACGTCTGGGAATTGAACCAGGATCCCCTGAGCTAAATGCAAGCATTCAGTCCACTACGCCGTGAGGACGGCTTGGAGGCAGAGGGGCTTTTCCCGACCTGTAAATACATGATCTACTGCTGGGGGAGGGGGGGAGGAGCCACTCCCTCCATATACACCGACGGGGGGGGGGGGGGGGTAATTAGCACGTTTGGTCATTGAGTATGTCACATCTTACAGCCACTATCCCGAACACGTGTTTAGATATCAACCTGTTAGTGCCTCAATGTAAATTCAATGTTAAACTAACCTTTGTGCCCACTGGTTTGAGTCTCAGAAGGGCACTCCCATGCCTCAACTATTATATTGATAACATCTTAATTGGGAAACTTGAGGCAAAAGTGAGCATGCCCTATTAATCAGTGATGGCCATTAGGAAAGGAAAATAGGAAAGTGCATCAGTTGACAACGGTGTACTCTCTATTAAAAAGGGTGTACCCGCCATTTTATTACTTTTAGAAAATATTTTCCTTCTTTATTCCTAATCCCATCTGCTAAATTTTCTTAAGGCAATCAGCTAATGTTTCTGCAACCATGTTCTTCATCTCAGAGAACAAAACATGTCATTCAGCAGAAAAGCGTGCATTTGTCACGGAGAGCCAAAGTCAGAGTGTCCCAGTAATGTGTGCGATGAACCAAGGTCTCCCAGGAGTTCAGGGCATGAACTGGTCACAACTAGAAGCAGAACAGCATATTGGGTGCAGTCACTTAGAAAAGTAAGTAGCAGTGCAAGAATGGAGCGGAATGGATACCATTATCAAGAAAAGAAAGCTATTTGGTACCATTATCAAAGAAGAAAGCGGTAAGGTAAAGCACAGACAGCATTAGTATTGAGTGGGAGTAGGTTTCTCTTGAAAAAAAAGAGTGGGGAACATTTAAATGAACATTTCTGAAAATGATTAAAGGAGTACCCTAATTTTATTATAAGTTCGGCTAATAATATAGAAAATCAATTTAGGAGTGTTTATACGCACATGGCTATACCTAAAAATTTTAAAGACTATTGTTGCACATTTGTAAGAGAGCAAGTTATGTATTACCTTGAATCATGTTAAAGAAAGATAACAAGGGTGAGAATAGCCAAGTACAAGGTAGGAAAAACCTTGAGGTTCTCGAGATCAGGACTGGTGTCACTTTTCATTGATGTGAGGTTATATCCTGTGACCTTTGCTCCCCTTACATGGCTGATATCCTCTTCCATGCTTAAGATAGCATCTGACCTCAAGATTCTGGCTATTTGAAATTCCCGGTTTCTAAACACGAACTTTTTCTCAGACAGATCACTAAAAGTGCATCACCGTACTCACCTTTAATTGCCAAAATTTCAGCATCTTGATAAAGTTCTAAGCCAATACATTCTGGCATATTTTTCTTCACTGCAAAGGCCATGTAGTATTTCTTAAATTAGAAGAAGTTATTCACTTCAGGGAATTTCCTATCAAACCTGGTGCCCATTTGTCACACAGATGTTTCTACTGAATGATGTATAGATAGTTACTTTCAATTTTACTTATACAATACACAGGCAATCTTTGTTTATCCAATCCACTCTCTAATATTTCAAATGACCAGAAGTGACTCCACATCAGACTATTGCAACCGGTGATAGCACTCCTTCCAGAATGTCAGCCGCATCTGCTCCTTGGTAATAAATAGCATTCTACCGGAAATAAATTCCTCTTTCCCTTGCTGGTCTCTCTAGCAGTAGTTTATATGAACCATGTGGGCAGAGCCTCTCAGGCGACTCTTGATATCTCTGTGTAAGGCACTTGACTATTCCCTCCATCAAGCTTGGATCCTTTAGGAAGGGTCAATTCTTTCAGAAGGGCAAGTTGTCAATAAACATCTGTCTTATACAATAGCTCAGTACCAATTAATAATTTATAGGGATTGAGTTGATCCATCAGGAGTGTATCAAGCAGGAATGAAGCACAAATCATATTTCCCCAAATATGCCTTTTTCAAGTTCCAATTACTTTGTATTCTTATTAACAAATTTGGTTTATTTGCTGAGGTTTACTTGAAAGGGTGAACACTGTCGATTATCAATTCTCTCAGAGGTTCAAACATTTGAATTCAGGTGGTAAGGAGCCTTGTCTTGAAACATGCAGGGTTAACCTTGCAGTGTCCCCTAAATGTGTTCACTGAACAAGGGTTACAAGAAGTAGGGCTGAGTGCAGCAGGGGCCAAGGCTGGGCTGGTGTAAATGGGGTCAGGATACAGGATGGATTGGAAAAGTTCAGTGTCGGCTTTTAGGACAGGCATTCAACAGTACAGCAATATGTGTTACGGAGACAAGAAGCATCTAAAATTGTTGATCTCAGATATGGGCACAGAAAAGAGCCACTGCAGTTGCAAAACATTAAGCATGGAGATCTCCATGCCACAAAAAAATGACTATGTTCCTAAGCAGGGTCATAAAAACACATGTTAACTTTTTTAATCAGAATCTCAAAAGACCTGATGAGTGCTAGTCTCAAATCACCAGATGACAAGACAGTTTAAATCCACCAGCTGACAAGACAGTTTAAATCCATCTACTTAAGGAAAAGCCATGTTTCCCCTGGTGTCACATGATACATGCACACTGATCATATTGAGATAACATTAACAGATGCTAGGAGCTTCCAACAACTAAACTAGATGACTTCATCTATTTAAGGGGAATATGAGGCTGATAATCCTGCTGTGGGAGGGGTTGTGTGTCATTATGTACACATCACATCTGAGAACTGGGATTGCCTCTATTCTGGGTTAGAGAATTCTACATTATGAAGGCATTGTATGAATAGGCAAAATATTATAGGATTAATATTACATCATCTATTTACACAGTTTGTTGATGCATTTATGGTACATTGTTTGAATGTAACTTTTGCTGTGTATTTTAATGTTCATGCTTACTGTTTTCACATAACGCATTATCAGTATTATAAGTCAAAGAGACGCCAAAAAGGGGAAAATTGGCTACATATGCTCCATAAGCTTTAAGAAAGAAAATTCACAGAAACCGACAGCTTCTACAGGTTCTTTGTGTGTGTGATCCTATTTTGAGCATGCCACACTACATACAGGGCACACACACATTTAGTTCCCTACTTCTGACATATGTCTGTAATTACCTATTGACAGGACATGTGTGATCACACTGTGTGAAATGATCCCTTTCTTTAATACCTTTCATATAGGAACATATCATGATCAAAGGGTATCAAACGAATGACTAAAGCTTCAACCAGACAGACAGAGCCTTTATCTTAGAAGGTATTTATTGAGTGATGGCTGTTTCTGAGGGGGGCATTGAACCTGTACCAAGCATTAGTCAGATACTCAAAAGCATGTTTCTTGAATCCCTATGCCTAGAAGGTGATCCTAATAAGGCAGGAAACCCCCACTCCACATGTGAACCTACAGTACCAGTGCCCCCCCCCCCCCCCCCCGGGGAACAGCTGATGATATTTATTTAGCCTCACCAGGCAATGATACTTTTCTGGTTATATTCGGTCAAATAAGCTTTATTGCAAGCTCATATGTTGAAATTTCTTGTTGCTAAAGAATACTGGGTATAAGTTGTGTAGCTTGTTGTGCTCAAACCCTTGCAGTTTTGTATTCCATGTATAATGATGAAGCAAAACCAAAGTCTGAGAAGAGTATTAGAGGATCAACCTCATGCCTTCCCTGTGGTCATCGCCAGTGAGTGGAAAAGCCCCACTTCATGTGTGACCCTGCTCTGCAGTACCCTCACTCCCCCTCCCCCCAGGCGGCAGGTGATGGTCTGATGAGGTTTACACAGCTACACCAGGCAATAATATCTCTCAGCTTACAGTCTGTTATTGACATACGCACATCCCATCTTCAATCTCCATATGAATCCTACATGTATTCAACCTTAGGCCTGCCTGCATGCAAAATTATGTATATATTTAGAGCATTTTAGTCAATGAAAAGAGTAAACTCTAGCGGAAGAGGTTGATTAATACCACAACATATTAACCAAGATAGGATCTATGAATATTCTCTACTGTATTTGACCTAATAAGCACACTGTGTGATTAAAAATATATTATGGTCACATTTTAGTAGTTAAGAGTTTAATTGGGGTCAAAAACTGAGAAATTTCTGGTGATTTAAAAGCAGCACAAATGGGAGGTGTGCGCTTTTTAGGGGGTGTGCACATATTACTTCGAATACAGTATACCAAACTCCGGCCATAACTAGCTCAAAAACATATATGTTTGTCTCACCCAATCTGTCTTGTTTTATGAAATATTAAGGTATCAGGTTAGGAGGAGGCACCCAGACACGTCCTGCTGATTAGACAGCCTCTACTACAGCCCCCACAGGGCCTCATGGTGACACCAATGTCCTCAGGGGTTAATACCTTATTATACAGCAGAGTACATAAGGTAGCTTGGTGGGTGGATTTCACATTTAATAAGGAAAATCAGCAGCCTTGGCTTTATCTTATGAGAGAGATACAAGTTAGATTCTGCTAGGCCTGCTAAGGCTCATTTGTTAGGCCCGGTTAGGACTATTTATGACTTGGGCAAAGGAAATTAGTCACATATCTGTTTTTGGAGTGTTCTAAAAACAAACTATTTACAGTAAACTATTAAAAGTACCTACTATTTGGTTAGCTTGAGAAATGCTGCTTCCCCTTCAAGGCCCCAAACTGTTGTTTAAAAAGCCAAAAGATTTCCACTTGCCCCGATGTGGATATGCAGGGACTCATTGCCCACTTGGAATAATAAGGTGTTGAAATAAGAGGTATTGTATAACAGACAAGACAACCAAGCACCCAAACAGTTCTGATGTATTGTCCAGAAACGTGTCTGGGGGACGCTGTACATTCCCTTCATTGTAACACTGCCTTTGATTGGCCACTTGTCATGGCCAAAGGTCAGGGGTGAGAGGGCTGCCTTACCACAGCTATCAACCCTTTGAGGATGGCATAACACCTTAATGTCCTTTGGCGTTTTTTGAACATGATGCATGAGTGTATTTTAACTTACCTGGGTTTAGCTCATGCATAATGCAGGGCCTAAGAGGCTGATAGATTCCTTAAGCATCTGCAAGACTTTTAAATTTAGCACTGGGGAGTTTGTCACCCATTCATCCATCATGATTGCAAAGGACATAAAACGTTCAGGAACTATATCACCCATAAAAGGGTTATTGCATGCCTTCTTGCACAGAGCTCATCCCACTTGCAGAGGAGCTTCTCAAAGGTATGTATAGATAGGAGAGGATTTCCTAAAAGACAATATTCACCTTGGAAAGAAATAATGCCCCTGATGGACTGTGGACTGAGAGGAGAAACATAATCAATTTCATAGGTAATACATCAAGATCTTCATATGTATGCGGTCAACTCTCCCAGTTAGCCCTTAATTCCTGCTGCCTATTCCTCATTTGTCTGTCAAGTTACATTCATCCTTTGCCATTCTAAATTTGTACGGTTGTGTCAAGTATTTATACAAGTGTCTGTTAAAATCGTTCCTTATCTCATTCTATACTTGGTGATCTATATCCTCCTCCCCATATTTTATTCATAAATATTAGAGAAGTGTTTGTATCATTTTCCCTCACTAAAACCACTCACTGCCATAGTCTCAATGCTTGAATTTACAATGTCCTTTATAATATTTACGAACCTATTAACTTTCAAACCTACATACAATACAATATTAACATGGTTAGTAGTCTCTGAAATGGAGCAGACATATACACACAATATATGACACATCAGCATCTTTAAATTATTTAATTAACAAATGCTCATCACAGGGTACAGATAAAGACTAAAACGCATTTCTCTCAGTACAATATGATTCACTGCCATGGTAAAAACTTGTCCTCAGGATTTAAAGCCTTTTGTAAGAAGGCTGTGGATATGGTCATTAGCTATGGTGATATCTTCCTTTCCACATTGGATTCATCAGAATGGAGACTGTGCCCCCAAGTGAGTATAGCCTTTTTTCCAGTCTGTGTGTCATAATGATTCCTAGTCTCCAGTGACACTCGCCTTATTGTTATTTAACCAATTCACTGGCGATCAACTGCACTGCATTTTCTTTGACATTAAATTGTATCTACACAATACATGCAGGCTGAATAAGTTGTGAAAGCATTTATTTCTGGTATACTACTGGATGATGCTACTTTATATATTAGATAGGATAATAATGATTTTATAAAACCAGTTTTGTACTGGGTGTCTCGACTACATGCCATTTATCACCTCTTCATCAGCTTTCTCTAAGATCGTTAAGAAATGCCACTGCAGTGATCCTGTAGCCATTCATAACAGTAGCTCTCTACAAACTGCTTTAAAAGAAAACTACCATCCTTCACATTTCAAAGGGTGGTGCCAGGCTGCTATATCACTTTCTATAAGCCCCAGTACAGGCAGTTCACATGGGCCTCATCACTGCCCATCCAGACCACCCACCCAGACACATGGGACAATGCGGACCACCCTCCCGGTAAGTGTAGGTCTATAAGAGGGGTGTACATTGTACACCGCCTCACCATGAGAGACATATTGCTACATTGTGCCACATATCTAAGGCTCTGAGCCTGAGCCTGATGCTGCTTCCAAGAGTGGGCTTAGGAGATGCAATATGGCTCACAGCACATTGTGATAGTGTTATTTGAATACATGTTTAATAACCCTTGAGAGGCTGTATTGTTGATTCATGTTCTCTGTTATCATGGTATATCCAAGTATATCTAGAGCAAGTCTACACTAAATGGATTTAAAATTATTACACCTCAGATCTAGGCACTATACTTGAATATAGGTACAACCTAGATTATGTTGCAAGGAGCTTGGAGACAAAGACTACCCTGCTTTTTTCCAAGGCTAAAATTTTCCAATTTGCTTGGTAGTATTGACTATGAGGATCTTTGAATTTGGCTTTGACCTTCTCCGCCAAAACCATATATTTCAACCAAACAAGCCTAACCCTACCCCATTACCTACTCTGAGTCTAAGTTTCATTGTACCTGATAAATTAATCAGAGTCAAGCCCTCACAGTACAACTTGATCACAGTACTTACTCCAATTTCCAGTAGGCTTTTCACCATAAAGTACCCTCCACTCAGGTTGTAGCTTATCCCCTGCTTTAAGTCAGGCTGTGCCTCCCATTATATGACCCTAGTTTCCTGAATCACCTTTTAAGGTCTGCGTAATGAAATAATTGCACTTCATCCTTTTGTCTAAGGTGAATTGTTGTATCATCCATTAAATCTGGCAGTGTATCAATCCTGTTTGATTCGCTCAATGCATGAAAGTGAATATAGATCTATATGCATACAGTCTGTAATAGCATTCCTTTGTGAACAGTACATATATTGTCTCTGCTTCTCCTCCAAGCCTAGATGTTTGTTTCTGTGTTAAGGTTCTTTAAAGGGTGGCTTCGTTGCCAAGATAAACTCCTTGAGATTACGGCATTAAACAGACATTATTTACCATTCTTGTGTAAGTTGAGATGACCTTCGAAGCCTAAGGCTGCTAAAGAAGCACACATACAATGCACTGAGGTTCAGGTCTTAAACAAACCCTCTGCCTGTAAATGTCTCAAAAGAACTCAATTAGGATGGTAACAGTAGGAAAATATTTGATGATGTTGCTTTGTAGTATATGTGTTGATGGTTTCAACGAATTGATACAAGACAAAACTCTATTTCCGTCTACCTTCTATGACCCAACCATCTAGGACCAGCTGACGTCTATGGCCAGCTAGCCTGGCTCCATGCTAAAATATGAAAACTGCTTTACAATAAGACGTCTTAAAAGGGCATGCTCTTCTTGTTTTCTGATATTGCCATCTGTTCTAAGTAAGCATTTTCCAGTTGTTGCAGTAATAGAGTGTTGCCAGTCATATAGGCGGTTGTCTGACATAGGGCTTTAACTTGTATCAACTTGGTGAAACTGAGCCTTATGTCAGAACATCCAGCTTTTAAGTATCACTTACCTGAATTGTCAATTTTGTCTTGTATACTAACTTTGTCATTAAACGAACTCATTTCAAATGAAAAACGCAATTGATGATGGTGAACGATCAGCTACCTATTCAAATTGGGTAACTTAAGCTTTTCAGCTTCAGTGGCATACAGGCTAACATATCCAGGAACTCTTTAGCTGCTCTTTGTGAAACAAAACTCTATGATAGAGGCATACTTTTCAAGAAGTACATGTATGGTTCAAACTCTACTTTGTAATTTGATTCTTTGTTCATGGCTTTGTCTTTCAAGTTTGAGTGAAAGCAAATTAAGCAGTATTTTCAAGAAGAAAATATAACATTCTTTGAGTATTTGATACTGGAGACTGCATTTACATACATATGAGTATGATCAACAGTATATGACATGCACAGCTATATTTGGGCATACAGCATTTGCATGTGATAGAAAATGTCCCGTCATGCCATTGTTGAATAAGCTTCTTTGATCAAGATTCATGGGAGATTTCTTTCAACACCCTTACTTTGATCCAATACGCTCTCCTATCTTATTACAGAGGAAGTTCCATGAAATGTACATCCACATACATGAATGATATGTTCACATGTATTTGACTGCTAATCACTAAATATAGGAACATGTCAGATGTTGGTGAATAACAAAGGCTTATTTCTGCCTTACTCACTATGAAAGATGTGTACCGTAAAACCTTGGCTATAAGTCGACCTTGGCTATAAGCCGAATGTGAGTTTGGGAGTAAAAATTCGGTTTATAACAAAAGTGCTTGAAATTTGTTTTCACCATGTTTCTACATTATTAAAACCTCGCCTATAAGCCAAATGGGAGTTGGGGGCTTAAAATTCGGCTTGTAACAAATAAAAACGGCAACTGAAATTCGGCTTATAGCCGAGGTTTTACGGTAGTATTTTTGGAGTCTTTGTAGACAGAGTTGATACCCTCCAGTTACCTGATTTTACCTGACAAGATGCAAATACCTGCAGTTATATTTTTGTTACTAACCTAGAATTTCAGGACATGCTCTCTCTTAAATTCAACAAGCTATTTGCAAACATTGATCCTGACCTTTGTATCATGAGCAAAGTGAGAACATTATGTTAAAATATGAGTTTTACTGTACAAATGCTACTGTGTACCGGTGTTAACAGGGTTGTGGCTTGACTGTGTGCCAATTAGGGCCTTTACTAAAACAATGCTAGCAAAGATAAGGACCACGTCTCCACTGCCATTTAATTAAATCCATCACAGATGTTTCACCTAAATATACTTTATTAGGTTTTTGGCTTTGCAGATTTGTCTCAAATCTTTATCCTGACTAATTAGCATGAAGCCTTGATGCATCTCTAATTTTCAGAAGCAAATGTGTCCCACATTATGGCCTCTCATTTCAGTTCGGGTATTTGTAAGATATGGATGAAGACTTTAAAGTATGCTTTATTCATACTTCTTATGACTGATTAAACCTGATGTCTGAGGGCTTGTTTGTCATTACGTACACATCACATCTGAGACATCCTGATTATATGCCAGTTAGAGCTTTAATTAACCTCTCGATCAAAGAATCGTACATGAGTATAGACTACATGCAGAAAATAGGAACTTTCCTAGAAATTATTCTTAGAAAATCATAATCAAATAGTTGCTTACAGTGCACCAAATATTGTTTCTCCGAATATTTACAGCCCTTTCAGGGCCACATATGGATCTAATCTCCTATATACACTTTATAATTGCAATGTTTACTTGCAGCCCTTCTACGTAACCCACATCTGGTGTAGCCATGCATTATGTTGGCCAAAGTAATTCTGTCCCAAAGACATGAAATTAAAGTTTAAAATGTAAGCCATTAACACATTACCAAGATTTTACTTTCCACAAGTGGTAACACTATCTGCTGTCAAAGGTAAATTAACAAGGGGAGTTGGGATTTAAAGTGAGGACCAAAGCCCCTACTGTTAAACTGTGAATACTTTCAAATCATGTACATTACCATTATGTGAGGTGCATGTGAACTCATAGATTCATGGTTTGATTGTTCCACTAACATACTCAGGAATTCTGGAGATCCTAGGAGTAAGAACTATGATGGATAAAAAAATAAATCACAGACTTTATTGTGTTAACCGTAAACGACAATGCAGCATGTGATCAGGCAGTCATATTAAACTTGGTGTGTGACTCATGAAACACATGCTGCTGGGACCAGAAGCAAGGGGTATTGAAGTGTTTTGCTGATACATAGATATCTCTCCATTGGCAACAGTTGGGTAACTGCTCTCTCCTGCTGCTGCTTGCACACTCTCTCAGCCTAAGTGTTTATGGTATTAGGGTGCTTAAGGCTAAACAAGCCTTGGCAGTTTTGCCATTCCAGAGTGTTAAACCAAAATCAACTGACCTTTTGGTTTGGGACAGAGGAACAGAAAACAACCATTTCTTTCCAGGAGCAGATTGTGTTTTATTTCATGGCGGATACCATGATCACTATGCTTAAGTACTAGAAATCCCGTATCCCATGCCCCCCATGGGATGCAATGTTCCTGTATCTCATGGCCTATGACATCATCATTTGTTCAAATACTTATGGCCATTTATATGCAATTTAATATATTTTTAAGGTTAAAAACCATGAAATAAAGGCAAAGGCCCATGGTCAGAGAATTTTTGGTATCCTTCCCCCCTCAGTGGGGCTGAGGCGCATCCCTCGAAGCTGCAGGCTGAGTGGGATACTGCCCCAGCCCCACCTTGGGGGGAACGATACCAAAATATCCTCTGGCCATGGGCCTTTGTCTATTTGTTCAAAATAGTGATGATCACTGAGATTCATTTATGAGCTGAGAGCAGTGTGATCATTCTGGACCTAATTATGTAAATGCTAAAGTACTACCTCTTTGAAAACTGCTTCTACATTCTTTGTGCTCCTAGTTTAGAAATTCCCCACACCTCGAATTGTTACCAACCTATTAGTCACACAAACCTAATGGCCTGGTTTCACAAGCCCTTTATATTTTCACTTCATCTATCAAATTGCTCAGCTGTATCAAATTCGAGCTTTCACAATGTTATTTTGATCTAGTGACTGGAACAACTCAAGAATCTTCTCCATCTTCCAGCAAGAGGCGTGTTTAGGTCACGTGACGGATGCAAGTGTCCTGTCGTGCATGGACAATGTAGCCTCAGTCAAAATTGATAGTCATGTAATATGATTATGACAAATATCTGTTTCAATCCCACTTGAGCAGATCCAAAGCCCGGCATTGATAAGGAGCTTTATAAATAGCAATTTACTAGCTAGCAGTTTTTATTTCTCTTTTCAAAGATATTGCTTGATATTATGAAGCTGTTATCAAATGATATAGGCTGCCCAAGGAAAGGCTGTGAATGCTTCCCTTCACATGGTACTGTTTGCCGGATTCTCAATTAGAGAATTCTGCATTCTGGCATCCCCCTTTGATATTTGAAATGCTAATTAATCAAATTACATTCAGAGATTGCATACAGAGATAATAATTGCCCAAGCATTTCCTTCTGATATTTTAGATTCTGAGGTTTATGAATTGAACAACCTTTGATGACTAATGGAATAGTACATTTGATAAGTATAAATGATAGTTCAGATATTGATCTAACATCTTCTGACAAGGATTCCAGGAATTACAAGACAGGCGCTATGACAGACATTGGTCAGACATCTTAAAATTCAAGTATTTTATTAGATTTGCCTTTGATTTGACATCTTTAACTACAGTGAATACTAAATTTCAGAAGAACATTTCTGGCAGTAAGCCCAAAGTTGTAACACATATTTTTTACATTTTCTATTCATTCTGTATGACAATATTTCCCTTTTGCAAAGCTACTCATGTAAATGAAAGAGGTGTGGCATTTCCTGTTTTTAAAAAGACAAAGAATTCTGTGTGCAGCAATTCTCTTAAAAATGAGAAGACCCTCATGAGCATACTTCCTTATTCACAACCCGCACAGCCTGATGAGGGGCGATCTCCAGTTACATGTCCTGCATGGTAAGCCAAGTCACCAGCCAGTTTATTTCCCCCCACTCAGGAAATGCCACATTTCCCTTGATGTTACATAATACAGGGAGAATGTTGATATTGAGAAAATGATAATGAAGGCAAGGAACAGCCAACAACTAAACTAGATTACTACATATGTGAGAGGAAATATGAGTCTGATAATCCTGACGTGAGTCCGTTTGTGTCAAAACGTACACATCACATTTGTGACAAGATCACTGTAGGGCAATCAGGCTTTTTATTAACTCAATTCTGGGTTACATTGCCTCCAAGGATAGACAAAATTAACTGGATCAATTTTAACATATTTATGTTAAAGATTTACAGTTCTTGTTTACACATTTATTGTACAGCAGAAAGAGTGTACCATTGATCTGTTTGTTTTACTGTTAACCACCTTCAGATCAGGGTATCAACTGTTATCTAACGCACAACATATCACAAAGAAATTATTTAGGAATCTTACGAAAGCTGTTGCGTTAGTTTAAAATTGAGAAGACATGTTCACAAAAAAACAATAAGAAGTCCTTCGCATATGTAATCCTTTTTAGACCATGCTACAGTACAGAACGGGCATACACACCTGACCTTCATTTTACATTTTTCTAAACTTACTTATACACTTTTACATATGTAAGCCTACTATGTGAAACATTTATCTGTAGTTGAAGACCCTTTATAAAGAAACGTATAGAATCAATGCATATTTAACACATTCAAAGCAGAAGCCTAAACTTCTCAATCAGAAGGCCATTTTGAGGTTGATGGTTGCTTCTTAAAAGAGTATAGGACCTGAGTATAGTATTAGTCACAGTACAAACTATATCATGACCTGTAAACTACTCAGTTTGCACATACTGGAGGAAGGCCCTTTTCTGAGTCCCTATCCCCTCCAGGTGGACGTAGACAGGAACACCCCCCCTCTACATATGACCCTACCCTACCCTGCCCTGCCCTCAGGCAGCAGATGATGAGGTCTACGCAGCTACATCAGGCAATAATCAATCTCCATATAGAATCCATATAAAAGCCAGCTTGAGCCAGCAGAAATACCATATTCCCCTGTTTACTAGAGATACCAATCTCTGAATATGACATAGTACAGCTTGCCATTCTCATTCTACATAATACACCATGCTATGTCAGTATATCCAGTTCAAAGAATATCTGTCCTTCCTAATTATACTCTGAAACTTTTTATGAATTCAGTAAGAACCAGATTGGAGTCTGCACCCTGGCACTTCCTGCTGATTAGACAGCCTCTAGTACTGCCCCGCACTGCCCCATGGTGACAGCCATATCCAGGATGATTCATTTCAAAGGCCAATGCATAGCTTTGAACAGGGTACAATGCTGTTTAAAGGCTACGTCAAAACTATAATAAGATGTTTAAGAACTGAGAGGAGTCTAGATGGGACTCGAGTGATGTAAGGTGATAGATAGCTAGTATTGCATGATGCTGGTGCGCCCTATGCGTGGCCCTAGCATGCTATACAAGCTTTATTACACGACCAGAAGACAATTTTTCAGCCCCCCTACCTTCTAGTTGTTGTTAACATCGCCAATTTAGTTGTTTATATCGTTAATTTGCATCTTTCACATCGTCGTCTGCTTTGTTTACATTGCCGCCATTGTCATATCACGTAACCAAAATACTGCCTTCTGATTGGTCTAGAGCAGCGAAAAGTGTACCACACACCCGGGTGGTATGCAAAAACAAATACAGGATCGTACTTATAACGTTGGGTCGTGTTATAAGGGTGGATACCATATTATACAGAATAGCATACCATATTCGACGTAATAACCGCCCTGGGCACTTATGAGTTCATTTTTTTTGGTAGTTTTAGAACTTTATTAGTATAATAGTCTCAAAAATCGTGAAATTTGAGCCTTCGTTCTTATCTAAAAGAGCACCCAAAAGGGGGGTGCTTATTAGGGGAAGGGCGCTTATTACATTGAAAACGATATTAGCGAGCTATCATTGTGGATGACTATCACAGTAAGAAAATACAATTATGAAAGAGAAACTTTAACAACCTGACAATTTTGATCAATAGGTTTTAACAATGATACTCCGAAGCGACAAAAAGGAATTTGCCCTTTAAACTTCAATATTTAGGCTTAATAGATGAAAAGTGTACTACTTTTTGTTTGGCCTTATCCATTTATATGGGATGTTTGTTTTACGTTTCAGAAAAGATCAAAGACACCTGTCCAGATAGAGATAGGATACACAAATAACACAGTAACAATTCTTTGAGCCATGTTCAAAGATTATGTTTATTACTTCACCAAAAGATGATAGTTGATAACTATTCGTGCTTACAGTTAAAGTCATATTTATAAATGGGCGAGGAAAAAGGGAAAGGAGAAGTTTTATCCGAAATCTTTGCTAATACTTGAAATTTCGAAAATGGGCATTTTATTTGTATAATAGTCATCTAGTTTTTTCAAAAGATTTCACAGCAAACAATATCCAGTAGAGCCAGCATTTGAATCCAATTTTGAAATGGCTAGTGCCTTTGCCTATCTCTGAGTAATATAGAATTAGTATACTATAAAAGGCACTGTGTCATGAGCATTAGGGATAAAGCTTCCAGTATTACCACCAGCATCAGAAAGAAATAAACATTGAGAGGCTAGACTATGGCGCGCCAAATAGGGATGTACTTGTAACCGTGTCGGAGCGCCGCGGTGGTGGCGCCACCTAGTGGTGGGGCTTAGAATCACCAGGCAGCGCCACTGGCAGCAATGGCGGGAATGTAAACATTTGACTACGAGCAGAGCCTGCTGTGCCTGCTAAAGTGCAGAATATGCAGGTAAGACACTGTAATACTTCCCTTAATATATTGTCTGTTTTATGCTGTGTATGTGCTTAATCCCTTCATAGTATTTTGATCGAGAAATCTGAGTTTATGCATCTGTCACAGTCAGGCCAGTGTAGCCTAGGGCAGGCTAGGCACCCGTAGCCTCTAGAACTATAAGCAGCTCTGTGTACTCGTCCGATGATACTTAATCTAAGGCACCCGGGGCAAGGCACTGGCCCTGGCACTGGGACTGCTCTCAGTGAGAGTCTCACTCTCTTTTTTGGTGGGGCGACTGGACAGTGCTAGTGGCCTTGCTTGTGAGGGATCTTTGGAGGGCACTTGGACTTAGTCTTGGTATATTTTGTGTACATATAGTAGGGACTGATTTTCAGAATATCATGGCCCAAGGGGCATTTCATTCTAAAATTTAGCGACAGGTATTTCTTAGGTATATCAAGCGTGTTGATCATGAATCTGCCACTCGCAGTTCTGAAAAATGAAGATTTCCATGGAAACGAGCCCAAAAACAAAATGGCCGCCAATAATGCTTGAGAAAGCCTAATTTCTATATAAAAAAGCATATATTTATCACTAATGGGTAAAACCAACCATGGATATCATAATTGAAGGACGAAATTAGGTCCAAATGAGGGTCCTTGGCCATTATTGTTGTAATAATAGAAAAAAAAATCGGAATATCATACAAGGTTACCATGGTAACCGTTTCACCTAGCAACACGTGTAAATGAATAAAAGTGCTTTATGGTGGGCATATCAACAGCTTTAATGAAGATATCTGCAAATAATATATTACTGCAATAATCAAAACATGATTCAGTGGCAGGCATATATCATGTCTAGCAATTTTGCTTCCGTTTAGGCACCTTGAGCTGTTGCCTAGCAACCAGAATGGGATTTGTTGATTTCCTTGACGACAACCCTGTAAAGCTCACATTAGTATTATTCTGAGGTAGCATACCCCCCCTAAATCAGGCCCTAGCAATTCAACTTTACCATTCCTTTACTCCTAGTGAAAATGATTGCCTAGCAACAGCAATTCTAAATGGTTATTTGCCTAGCAACACACATTAAGAAGGTCCTAAGCTCCTGAATGAAACCTATCATGTATGCGGCTGAGAAGGGCACTTTTTGAGCAAAATCCCCCTCACCAAGGGTCTGCTTTTCACCAAAAGTCACTGTCTCAGTGCCGGGTTTCAGTCAGGTCTACTAGGGAACAGTCTTTTTCTTTTCCTTTTCCCAAAAAGGGCTCTAATTTCTGCCCCCCCCCCCACCAATTATCCAAGGGATCAGGTAGGGTAGGTCAGATTCTTTTTACACCGTCTTTTGTTTTACAAAGCCTAGAATGTTGGAGTTCAAGGCCCCCTAGGGCCCTAGGCCTAGATATTCTTTGTATAGAACTGAGAAATATTACAAGTTGGGAGATTGTAAAATCTAGATGTAGAATTATCATTGCAAGTTGTACATTTTGTAGGAAAAAATACAAATTTGTCAAACGAATCTTAAGTCATGTTTTTTTTGGGGAAAATTGTCAAGAGAATCTAGGGCTGGCCCTGTATATATCTAGGTAGCGTGGGGTTACCTGAAGCCATTTATTTTTCTAGGCCTAATATAGGCTACCTAGTATGTGTGGCATGGGCGGATTTGATGGGGCCCCTGTAGCCTAGATGAAGCAGGGGCTGATCTGGAGGAAGGGAAGGGCCCCTATATTGCGGATTAATAGCCTAGGTAAATATCTTTTAGGTTGCCCTTGAGTATTGCCCTTAATTTCAGTCCCACCCCCAAAAAATATGGTATTTTAACTCAACCCTCCAAAAATTCAATTTCCCTCTCACTGTCTTGTTCTCTCTTCATTCGTGCAGGTACCATGACATACACCAATCTGTCATAACATCAAGCAGAGCAAGGGTTGCAACACGGGACAAAATCTACGACAAGGGTATCACCACATGGGCAGCCAGGTACGAAGAAATATATCAAGAGACACATCAACCCCTTTTGGTGGCACTTAAGCTCGTCAGTTACGGTACAATATGTAATTTCAACAAATAATTGTATTTAAAAGTTTCCTACAGAAACATTATCATCGTATGGGTGGATCCTTTGAGAAGTCTCAAACTCAATCTAGTCCAAGTGACCTGCCTGCCTTGCATTGGCGTATTATTATAGTTTTAGTAGAAGAGTTACAGTCGGGTCAATGGTATTTTCTGAATTTCAATCAGGGGTGAGGCATATCCAAGAGAGACATCCCAGGGTATATCTACCATTGTTAAACTGGGTAGATTTTGAGTTTAGTAGCCTACCTAATTGTTCTGACAAAAATGGAACTAGAGATTAAATTGAAGTAAAAAAAGGGCCTGTTTTTCATTATGGCGGCCCCTCCCCCCTCTATTTCCCCGGAACCCCCCCCCCCCCCACTACCCCTCTGCCAGCATCCTGACAGTGTTTTTTTTTTGTAACAATTCGGTTTTATTTGGCCTTTTTCATTTTAAAACAATTACATATATCCCTACGATAACCAGTATCGGGAATCCAGTCTCATACAATGAAATACAATTTAATACAGTTTGAAATAAGATATTCCCGTTACCAATGTAGCCTGTTGTAATAGTAAATCTGCTTGCAAAATACATTCTGTTTACGTGTTTTTGATACCGGTATATGGCTCACTCTCACCAAACCAGTGCAACTAAAAAAGTGACGTACATGATCGGTGGACGTACATGATCGGTGGACGTACATGATCGGTGACGTACATGATCGGTGACGTACATGATCAGTGACGTACATGATCGGTGATTATTGACTGCCCCAGTCTTTCTGATCATCATATAACATATCATCATACATGATCGGCCATTATTTATTGACTGTCTTAATTACCCTTTCTGACCATATATAAAACATAAATCAATCATAGCAAGGTGTACATATGATGTAGGTCTAAATATGTATAATCATAGACATGTGAAGCAGTGGGTAATGAGGAAATGTTACATGACATTCATGACGTACATGATCGGTTACACATTGAGCCCCCCCCCTCCGGCCCCTATAAATATTTTGGGAGGTTTTTTTTTCTAATAAACTCCCCAAAGATACATTACAGCCTGTAGGTATGGTTGGGAGAGTTAAACATCGTAGTGCAGGGGGTAAAAGATGGATTTTGTACTCTGCCGATCATGTACGTCTGCCGATCATGTACGTCCGCCGATCATGTACGTCACTTTTTTAGTTGCACTGATTTGGTGAGAGTGAGCCATATTCTATTAGCAGCATTTAAAGAGAAAATTAATTTACTTGGCCAACCAAACCAGGAGGAACCTTCAGCGTTGCTGATGTTCTTGATACCCCCTTAATACTATACATAAAATCAAGAAAATAATCAAAATTGATTAGTACCAACCATGATTAGATCGAATACAACAATATATTTGTTTGTACATTATTTTACATTTGTCGTCTCTCATGATTGAGCTCGTCAATAAATCATGTCCGTGACTTTTGTATCTGTCACATAATAGACTCTATTATTTTAAAGACCTTTTTACATCATTAATACTTTTGAGATAGAAAGGAGAAAAACTCAGTGTGTCTTTAGCACTACTCACAGATTTTCATACCGTATGGGGATGGTGGAATTAGACCCAACCATGTTCAAAAACATTTACCCTGTTGGTAGGTATCGTCTTGGCTAACAGCTCTTTCATTTTAGCCTTAAACATGCTAAGTGACTCGATTTCTTTGTGTTCATCTTCAAGATGATTCCAACACCTAGCGATGAAAACATGAAGAGATTTCTCATATTGCGCTGATCTTATTGTCGAATACTTTAATACAGGAAAATCTGATGCCCTAGTGGCCCTTACAATGTTTTTACAAAACTTTGGAATTTTTGCTCTCTTGAACCCTGCTAGTCTGCCATGATAAGTTCTTCTATCACATAGAAAAGGTAACTCAGCCTGTTGATGTACAAAGTCAGTTGAGGTTAATACAGGTAATTTCAAACAGTGTTTAAGGCACCTATTTTGGACTTTTTGTAGAATAGCTAACATATCAGTACAGGCTCCGTCATAGGCAATGTCAGAGTAATCTATAATAGGAAGAACATACGTTTTATAAATTAATAGTAAAATATTTGTAGGAACAAAATGTTTCAACCTGCCGAGTAGATAAGACTTAAAATCCAGTTGCTATTTGAGCTCTCTAATATGACTATTAAAAGTTAATTCATAATCTAAAGTAACGTCTAAATATTTGAAGGTTGGTACATAGTGAATATTTTTACCATTTACTGAAATTTCATAATTTTTCAGGCGAGTTCTATTATATTTTATTTTGGAGGCAAAAAATAAGGACTTGGTCTTACTCTCGTTCATGGTTAACTTATTTCTAGAAGACCAATCAGCATAAGCCTGTAGACCATGTTGCATTGTCGGTATAATATCTTCAATAAATTTAGAATGTGAAAAAAGGACTGTATCGTCAGCATATAATAAAACCTCAACATTCGGTAAATTCTGTGGAATATCATTTACATAGATAAGAAACAGAAAAGGGCCACAAATACTACCCTGTGGCACGCCACAGGTGATATGATTAGACTCTGATAATAAATTATTAGCCGTTACAAATTGTTTTCTATTTTTTAAATAATTTTCCAATAATTTTAAACAATTTCCAGAAATACCGTATAATTCTAACTTTTTAATTAAAATGGAATGGTTTACACAATCGAAAGCTTTTTTCGTATCAATGAAGGTAGCCACAGTGACCTTGCCATTATTGCGTTCTGCAAGTATATTATCTGTTAGTTTACTAATTGTATCTAAAGTAGAAAGAGATTTTCTGTAACCGCCTTGTATTTCAGTCAGAATGTTGTTATTATCTAAATGCTTAGTTAATTGCGTGTGCATTATGCGTTCTAGAATTTTTCCTGGAATGGGTAACTGACTTATAGGTCTGTAATTTGAAATATTATTTAGATTACCAGATTTAGGTAGGGGTGTCACTTTGGCTATCTTCCATTGTTGTGGTATAATATTAGATTGAACAACGAGTTGTAGTATCCTTGTGAATCTACCCGGTAGAGCTAACACAGCGTCTTTAAAAACTCTGGCAGAAATATTTTCAAGGGTAGATGATTTGTTTACATTAATATCCTTTACCACCGACATAACATCGTCTTCAAGAATAACAAAGTTATTTAACTGCTCTACACAGCGAGTACCTTCAAAATACCATTGTTCATTGTGCTCTCTAGACAAGTTGGTACCAATATTACTGAAAAAATCATTTATAAAAGCCGGAACCTGTTCATTTGGCACTAGTGACCCATCATCCTTATGCAGAATTATATTTTTATTTTTTCTTCCCTTAGTGGGTAGGAGCTCTTTCATGGACGCCCAAAATTTCTTAGAATCATCGACATTCATTGTAATTTGATCCACTACAAAGGCTTGCTTGGCTCTCTTAACAGCGGTACAACAATTATTTTTCAAGTTATTTGACAATTCCCAATCTAGAATGTTATTAGATTTGTAAGCCTTTTTCAATGCGTTATTCTTCTCGATAATCTGGGCGACCAGTTCAGGAGTTAACCAAGGCTCTTCCTTAAATTTAATTTTGAAATTTCTAATCGGGCACAAAATATCAAGAATACAATCTATATTTTTGGAAAAAATGTTCCAACATTCTTCAACATCAACAGTATTGTCAAAATTTATCCATGACAAATTCTTAAATCTGTTACAAAAGTCATTTGTGTCATAGTTCTTGTAAGAACGCCCTACAAAGCTTCTCTCAGCCTTGTGTACACGCGGAGTACCGGTAGTAACATGAACTGGTAGGTGATCACTAAGGTTTAGAAATACTACTCCGCTAGACAAAACATTTACAATGTTAGTGAAAATTAAATCAATACATGTTTTAGTGCCCTTATTTTCTGTAGACTCATGTATTGATTGTCTTAATCCAAAATCCTCCAAATCATTATACAATTTGTCTTTAATATTGCTCTCTTCCAAAACATCAATGTTGAAATCCCCCGTGAGAATCACATCGTAGTTTTCTAATTGGTCCACAGTCGACAACATTCTACACAACATATTAACAAAATTTGTTTTATTACCTTCTGGAGGCCTATAAATATTAGCAATTAGCTTTCGATGTGAGTTTCCCTTTTTTACAACTAGCCATTGCATCTCCAAATCGATACAGCTTACATTTAGATTTGAAAAAATATTTTCATCACACGTTAAATAATCTGCTATAAAGGCACATAACCCACCACCATTCATGAGTCTGGCTCTGTCCCACCTATACAAATTATAGTCATCTAATATATAATCCTCATCAATATCCATGGGGGTGAGCCAGGTCTCAGAAAATAATAATATGTCAATACATTGGTTAGTTAATTCCTTCTTAATATCTTCAAACTTGTTCCTTATGCTCTGTGAGTTAAGGTGCAACACACACTGACCGTTTGAATCAATTAACCTAGGTAAAGCGCCCAGAGTTTGGACTTACCGGTATCACTGAGTCTACATCTCGTAATTACATACATTCTATACAATATTTCAACTTTCTGACGACATATAATGAAACATGACAAAATTACAACGTTATGTACCATAGGATCGGAACCTCTGCTCTTGTGGCGTTCCATCACCTTGGTTTTATCAAGAATGGCTATGAGAGATATGCTCCTAAAATTGAAATCTAAAATACATTCAACCAATATATGTATAAGTTAGGCCATTATCAAGAGTATTCTTATACAAAGTATGTATGCTTTTAAATACCAACATAAAAATCTATGAACTTCTATATTCAGTACCGGTAAGTGTAAACATTTAAAGTTACTGGTCGTTATTCACTCCTTACTAAGATGTGTACTTTAAATTCCAACATTTGACTTATAAAATCTGTGAGTTTTGTACATAAGTACCGGTATGTTTTAGGATTCAGAATTTACAGCCATTATTCCCTCATCATTTTCTTTACCTTGAAAAAGTACAAAATATACATTTGAAACATCACACAAGCCATAAAGCTTCTACATTCAAATACCGGTAGGTTCAAGCATATACAATTTATGCTCATTTTATGTTCGACATGTGATGTATTGGTTAGAAACGTGTCTGGGGGACACTGCACATTGCCTCCATTGTAACACTGCCTGTGATTGGCCACTTGTCATGGCCAAAGGTCAGGGGTGAGAGGGACTATGAACCCTTTAAGGACAGCATGGTGGCTTAAAGTGGCATTCTCACCGAGCGAATCCCATTCAGAATTCTAGTACTGTCTACTATGTGCTTAAGTGTGAGTGGTGCCCCTTTAAGGTTCTGAAACCCTATTTTATTATGATGCATGAATGCCCTTTACTCCCCTGTGCTGCATTCATGCAGTATATGAACCCTTTGTGATGATAGATAGCTGAAGGTCAGCACAATATGCAAATCTGACCCTGGGATTTACCCTGCAGTGCTTTATTCACTCATCATGACCACAATTTACAAAGAAAATTGAAAAGATGGCACAATGCTTGCTCTAAAGGGGTAACTGCATACCTACCTCCTGTCCTTCCAGAAGAGCAGCAAATAGGTATATAGATTGGAGAGGCTTTTTCTAATATAGAATTAATGGGCTAGAGGGTAGTGACAGTATTTCTTTGCTGATTTCCCACCTTTGCAATTGATTAACAGTAAGATGTAATGTGAAAAAATATTCTAGCGTTTTTCATGGACAACATGGTGTTTTGAGACAGGGGTCATCTTCTGTTTCTGGATCATGCAGAAAGAGTTGCAAAATATTCCATCTGGGATTCTAAGCTTAGATGCTAAAAGCTCTATGATACTACAAAGCGACAAAAATATATTTGCCCTCAAAACTTTAATATTTTGTCTCACAGATGAGAAGTTTATGACTAAAAGCTCTATCCTTTCTGATCATTATCTTTCAGGATCGGACATTTCACGTCTCCAGCCATCGCTAGTTCCAAAAAGCCAGGAAGAATGAATCAAGGCAGAGGCCTCTCAAATGCTAGATGACATTTGTGACTTGTGTAAGGGAAGTGGTTACCACCCCCTTCAGGGTACTGACCTGACCAAGTAACGTACAACGCGGTTAGATTGTCAGATGGGGAAGTGGCTCAGAGGGTAGAGCAGCAGGTTACATGATCTGAGGGTCGTGGGTTCGAGTCCCGCTTCATCCAGATGATTTTTCCGCGACCGTTACACTTGCATATTTTTTTGTTGATGTCGTGATAGAGGTTTGCAGTTATATGTATATAAGATAAAGGAAGCATGCAGCATGTGGTGAGCTCACCCTGCTAACAAATAATGTCCCTGATGGACTTAGATGTTGCTCGGACTGAGGGAGAATGGTATAAAAGAAGTATCCAATGTCCATGGGTAATATATAAAGAGGTTTCCATTTGTGCAGTCACTGCAGTCATGCAACCAGCAATCACCTCCTCCTGTTATTTTAAGTTACAGTAAATGTGGTGTAAAGGTATCACAACATATACAAATTTGCCTTTCTACAATCTCACTTTTTAGGGGGAAAAGCATCATTTTGACTGCACACATCTTTTTGATCTGGCAGTGGGAGGGTAACATGAGAGTTGGTTTATTGACTAAGGCACTATGTGGGACTGACTAAGTTATGGTCAGACAGGAAGGTGCTCTGCATCAACAGGCATGTCTAGTGCCCATCAACCATCCCCACACACACTCACCTCCCCTGCTTAACTCAGTGATGTCCTGAATGTTATATTAGCTATTAGACTATAGGGGCTTGGGTTATGGTGCCTTTATATCTCAGGCATTTCTCTATGGTGGCCAGTTGTGAGCCAGGCTAATATTGGTAGGCTAGAGTTTACGGAAAATGCTTGGAATCCCAGTGTTTAAATAGGGTTGGGAAAAAAGGATACACATATTTAGATTATGAGGACTGTGTTGGTGGACCCAGTGAACTCGAGGGGTTCATTTAAACCAGCAGCACATTCTAAGAGCTTGACATGAATATATACTCATTATGATCTGAAACTTTAGGAGATTAAAAGCTGTGTCTATAGCGTTCCTCATCTTAATCTATGATCTCCTATCGCAAGCCTGATATGAGGACTGAAAGATATGGTCCACACACATTAACTAAGGTAATATCTCTCTACCCCCAATGCACTTCACTGTCCTTAGAATAAAAAGTGTGACTAGATTATATTACTTTATCTACGGAAGGAGATATTAATGATATTATAAAAGCAGATACCTCTTAAGTTTGGTATGTTTGGTAAGTTGTACTCTCATCTAATATAGTAGCCTTGCATAATACCACCAAGAAATTCCAGCATAATGACCCCTTAGCCATATATAACAGTTGCTCTTTTCCCTTGTTGCCTTATAGAAGACCATAGCGGTGGTCCTTTCACACCATGACACCAGGCTGCTATATAGCTTTTTATAAGCCCCTGTACAGGCAATTTACACACGGCTCCCAACTGCCCATACAGACCACCCACCCACACTGATATTCCTAGGCTCCCTATACGACCAGTCTCTCAGTCACTAGTGCCTAACCTAGTTGGTCATTTTTTGGCTCCCTATACAACTAACTTAGATTAGTTATTATTGTCAGGTTGGTCACTACTGACCAACCCACCTTAGTCTTTTTATTTCCAGGGGGAGCCACTGAGTGGTCATCACAGGTGGCCCCAACTAGTGGTATACAAATACAACACACAAATGATGAACCTAGGTTAGCCACTACTGACTGACCCCTTGGTCATTTTTGAATATAACTTTGTCATTGTGACTAACACTCATATGACCAACCTAGGTTAGTCTGTACTGACTAACCCTTTCAAACTATGGATTTTTAGTGCAGTTGCAGGTCTAAAAAAGGGGCGGACATAGGACACTGCTTCACCATGACGAGGCTGTATTGGCTGCATTGTATCACATCACCAAGCATAGGCCCTATCCTGCTCACACCACTGGAGACACCACAGAAAACTCATGTAAATGCTGCTTGAGTTATTGAACCCCTTCATTGGCAACATAATGCTTTAATACACTTGGTCACCATGATTCATGAATTAGCCGCAAAAGTCTACTGGCATTCATGCATCGGGAAGATATAAGCATTTATAACCACTATTATATATATCTTTATAATCAGATCTACTAAAGTACAGTTGGATATTTGTACTATTGATGACACAATTGGCAAATATGTAAGATATTCATACAACGAAAGCACTTTGAATAGGTAGGTGACCTGAGATGAATACACAGCAGCCCCTCTTCCTCCATCAAAACATTTATTTTACACGAACAGACATGACCTAACCCTAATACCTGCTGTCACTCTAAGGCCAAATAAAAGGTTTGTTTCAGGTAACATGGGAAGAAACTCTAGGGTCGGTAGGTCGAATTTTAATTTTTTTTAAACTTTTTTTTTTACTTCCCCTCTAAAATTGCCCCAAAAAAGTGTAAAAATGGAAAGATTTTCTTCAAAATTGCATAAAAAAAGGTAGGGTCGGCCCTGTTTATACAGGGTCGGTCGGGTGACCTGAAACAATCCTTCTTTTTTTTTTGGCCTAAGCTGTGTCATGCCTGATAAATTAACCCAACACTACAACTTGCCCACAGTACCTTCACTTCAACTCTCAACATATTTTCCATTCCTAAGTACCCTTCACTCATACTTGTGCTAATTCCCTACTTTAAACCAGGATGTGCCTCCAATTGGCACATTATCTTCACACCTACCTCAATAACCCTTTAATGCCATCATAGTTGTTTTATAATCCTGGACCAATGGCACCTTAATGGTTGGATACGAGTCCCTTGTCTCCACTATTGGCG
Organism: Harmothoe impar; assembly: GCA_947462335.1. Lineage (NCBI taxonomy): Eukaryota > Metazoa > Annelida > Polychaeta > Phyllodocida > Polynoidae > Harmothoe > Harmothoe impar. Next base: position 10,088,195 of record OX381709.1, on the reverse strand, counting down.
AGGTTGTTCGCGCGCCAAGTTCATGTTACCCGGTGAGGGGCGCCCCCTATGTTCTGGCGCCCCCTATGTTCTGGTTTAATCCAGCCCAAGTCCATATGATGCATTGTGCTTATTTGTATACACCAGAATTACCGGAAGTCAATACATCATTGGTGAATAACATGTTAGTGCTGCTTTCAAGCATCATAGCAAACTCAAGGATCTCAGCATTAACTTTTACTTTCTTGAGAAGTTGAACAAAATGCGGCTGTAGTAATTATGACACAGACTCCCAAAACTAACATTTCTGTGATTGCAGATGATTGAATTTTTACATCAAATGCAGAATAATAATAAGTCTTTGGATGTTTGTAATGTGATAACTTTATTTGAAGATCAATGTGTACATAAACACATTTAAAGCCTGTGTTTCTGGTGCACCTTTAATGAATGTTTCTCATTTAAAAGTTACTTGCAATGCAATCAATATCGTATCTTCTTTTAAAGTCAAGATTTATGTTTATACTATCGAGATGATCTTCAAGCTTACAGCGCCATTATAAAGCAGTATGAAAAATGATGTAGTATGCCTCTAGTTTTGCCTCAAAGCAACAAAGCTTTTAATAATAAGTAAGCTGAAAGGCTGCCTCCTGTCAGAACTGCAGGTTGCTTTACTGTAAGTATGTTTCTTCTGGCATGAACCATGAATGAAATCCTACATGTACTGGGAAAAGGGACCTTAGTGCAGGGTTTTAGCAGATGGTGTTTCATATAGGCACAGAGATTGTACTCAAAGAGAGAATGATAAATCTTTGTTCTTCTGTGAACTAATTAGAGCTGCATCCATGCCAACACTTCAAGAATAACTACTCCCTCTGGGCTCTGGATGATGCTTATATGAAGCTCAGTTAATCACCCTGGATGCATTTATGGATCATGATGACCAAAGTGCATTTTGCATTAAAGCACTATATACTGACATGAAATTAAATAACTGGGAATGTTAAGTTGACAGAAATGTTGATTACGTGTCATGTGGTCTCAAAGTAAGGACAGATTGGCAGATTCATGATATGCTTGAGGGTCCTACATTTTGATACTTTCATGAGGTTATCGTGAGCATTTGTGGCCTAATTCCTTTTTTTTTCACAAAAGTAAGGATGATATTGTACACAGCCAAAACCAGTTTGAAGAAAACAAAATTATTAAACTTGTCTGGCAGACAAACCACTTTTTTAAAGAAAAAATATCTTCTTTCCAAACAAGTGGTTTGTCCGCCAGTCAAGTTTAACAATGTTATTTTCTTAAAATGAGATAATTATCTTTCGCTGTGTATTCAAACAGATATTGTCATTTTTTCATATGAACATAGTTTTTAGTGAGTTATCAATGAATCCTCAAATCCTAGTTATATCCTGCACCTCCCCCCCCCCCCCTACCCCCTCTTCTATACCTGAGTACATTTGCCATAGGAGGCTGATGATGGCTGCCCTGACTGTGAGTACATGGTTTCATCAGACTATGATGATGTTGCAATATCTATCCCCTGTCTCAGGTACCTTCCAACCACACTGAAAATCCATAGGTTGAAAGGGTTAGTCAGTACAGACTATCCTAGGTTGGTCATATGAGTGTTAGTCACAACGGCAAAGTTATATTCAAAAATGACCGAGGGGTCAGTCAGTAGTGGCTAACCTAGGTTCATCATTGGTGTGTTGTATTTGTATACCACCAGCTGGTGCCACCTGTGATGACCACTCAGTGGCTCCCCCTGGAAATTAAAAGACTAAGGTACTGACCAACCTGACAAAAATGACTTACCTAGGTTGGTCGTATAGGGAGCCGAGAAATGACTGACTAGGCTAGGCACTAGTGACTGAGAGATTGGGCGTATAGGGAGCCTAGGAATATCAGTGCATGAGTTTATCCTACATGGACAGGTGACAGCTACAGGTATGACTGCCTCCTGTAAACAAACAAACTTATTACATTATCAAGAAACTATTCTACTGACGCCCATCTAGATATTGGAAGTATTGTTGACTTACCATGGGAAATGTTCTTACATGTTTGAGTTCACCCAGCATGGAATCACAAAATACTCAGTTTTGTATGTGAAATGCCAGATCATAAATAGAATCCAGTTTAAGTATACAGTCATATATGTTTGATTTTGTCCCCACCTCTGAACATTGTAGGAGAGCTACAGTCAATCCTGGTTGAGTCACTGATGCCTTAGGGAGTGGTCATTTTTTAACAACAGGGGGGGTTGGTGGATTTTCGCGTGAGCGGGTCTAAATTTTTTTGGTCCCCCCCATGGGTGGGGTCGAAATTTTTTTGGTCCCCTCCTCAGGCAAGTTGAAATTGAGCGCGGCCGACCCCTTTGAGCTTTAGTAACGTGCGGGCTTTTTCGCTAAAAAGGGGTGCAATTTTTTTGGTCCCCCCCTCAAGAGGGGTCCAAATTTTTTTGGTCCCCCCCCCAAATCCACCAACCCCCCCCCCCTGTTGTTAAAAAATGACCACTCCCTTATGCAGACTTCTTGCCTCAATATACCGTAAACATGAATTGTCTGCCAATACTAAGACTTTGATCTGATATGTACAACAAACAGCTGTAATTTAACAAACAGCAGCAGCAATTTAGCATAGTTTACTAACTGTTTTTGTAATGGATACATGTCAGAGGATGAAGGAGGCTTGGTCTTTTTCAATTACTATGAATACTATCCAGTTACCAGATGAAACCTACATCAGAGTTTCCAATTCAGAACACACTGCATTTGATGACTATCTTGAACTATTTGGTTACAGAATGTAGTGTGATGAGGAATCACTGCACACATCCCGAACAGTAATAATCTATCCCTCAACTTGATATGCTTTCTGAGACATTTTGAGACAAGATCACTGATTAACATTGACAGAAATAAGTCAAGAATACACAGGGAAACACACTTAAAAATCTATGCAGTGAGATATATGAAGCCTTGTACTTCTGCTGACATGGAGATAAATACACATTTAATGCACAAACTATGCCGCCTGTGCAGCTATTCTTTGATACCTTGAATTGACTGACACTTTTACCTGGTCATTTGAGGGACTTCTCTCCGGGCTCTGGAGACCTTTGAGTTGCCTAATATCAACATTGGTCAGCAAGCAACTCGTTGTAGAGGCAAATGGTGCCCATTGCCACAGTGACAGTGAGGGAGGTCTGTCACCTCTGACCTTAAGGTCTCTTACCATTAAAAGTGGCCAATTACAGACAGTGTTAAAGGAGGTAATATCTAGTTTCTCCCAGACACCTATCTTGGTATTAGATCACAGCTAAAAACACTGTCTTAATGAATTTAAACCTAAATGACCTTCTGTTTGGAGGTTTGGCAATATCCTGGGTAAATCCAATAGTTTGAAAGTGGGACTATATGACATGTTGCCTCATATAAACGTTATGATGAAACCTACACCAACGAATGTTTCTGTATTCCTAAGGATGCCGTTTTCAGATCACATAAATATGTAGTTGCCTTGTGGCAGTGATTTCTGTCTTATTGATTTTCTATCCAAATCTGTTTTCCCAAAGTTGACAAGATTATCGACTTATCAATTTAGACCGTCAAATATTCAAATATAAAAACAGATTTGGTCATTTTATGACATTGGCAAATTTGAGGAGTTCAAGCATTGTAGACAAAGTCATATTTGATTTAAAAAGAGTTAGATGATATCACACATACTGGATTTTGCCAAACTAAACCTGTGTTCTCACTTTTGGGCTAAGTGAATCGAAAGAAATGGATCCATGACAATGATAGATCTTAAAGTAGGGACTTTCTTTAGATGCTATTTGGTTTCACAGCTGACTGATAAATGAGAATTGAGCTTTAAAGAGTGGAAATTGCTTTATAGGCTCTTTTTGATTGGTGCAATTTAAATCACATAGGCTTTAAATGGGGCCCTTACACTAGTATGATTAATTACTTCTCACTGTGAGACTGCAGTGACGTTAGAGGCGTGTTATGAGTTTCAGACATGGGGCTTGATGTCTGTGCCACCAGCCGCTGTAGTTAGATTGTAATTCGGGCCAGATAGCTCTAAGGAACTGATGCAAAAGGTAAATGGGCCGATACCGAATATCCAGGGTGTCAGTGATCAGCTGACTGGGGATACCAGGCACTTATTAGACCCGGAATACTGCAGTGTATGTTCTTGCCCCAACACCAATTCACTAACTGTTGCGCTCACTTCGCTACCTGAGTTTTTCTGTCTGTGTTTATTGTGTACTGAATTGCTGGAGTTTCAGTATCTAATACCCATCCTGTTTGACTGGATTGTTTGACTTAATTATTGTATGCACTGTTATCTTTGACATCGTTTGAGAGACGTTACTTGTAATGGAACTTGTGTCAAATATAATTTAGAAAAACTCAAAACTCAACTTATTGAGGCATGTCAGGAAACTATGTCAACGCAGTCATCTATAAAGGACAGTAGGTATGGACCAAGCCAGCCGGTAGGTTAGAATGTAGCGTTGTGTTTCTATACAGTCAACTCTCTCTTAGCGGCCACCCCTTCAGTGCAGCCAATCCCTCTAATGCAGACACTTTTCATAGTCCCAGACATACTACAATGTACAGAAAATGACCCCCCCCCATGCAGCCACCCCACCAAAGCGGCCACTTTTTCATAGTCCCAAGGGTGGCCACATTAGAGGGAGTTGTATATCTAAACATTATAAAAACAATATTTATAAGCTTTTAGTCCATTTTGAAATGATATGCACTTACATTTGTTTTGCATAGGACCACATTGGTTCAACCAATGGGTATAGACTATCTAATTTACTCAGAAAGTATCATCATTTGCTGAACAAATATTTCATGCTTGATACAGTATTCTCATATGAAAGTAGTTCTATTTCATCATGTCCCAAGTTTTCAACATAATGACATTATGACAAACACTAATTATCAAACGAATGTGGACATGAAAAGGTATCTTTAGTGGTTTACAAATCCAGGGAAATAGCAAAGAGTCCTTGCCAATCAAATCCCAACTGCTGACACGGCAGAAAATGACAGGGGCAGATGGTACGAAAAATAATATAGATTAGGAATGCACTCCTGCGCAAAGGCGTGAACCTACATCTCCAAGCACAGTCTTGGTGCTTGGGTGGGTATTAGGATAAGGGTAAGCCACTAGGAGTCCCCCATCTCCATTGAGCATCGTATTCTGGCAAGAATACATGTGTTTGAATTCATTGATAGATCACATATTTGTTATTATGCATAATTAGGAATATTCCTGGTATCCAGAATTTCCAAATATTTTTTAAACTAATGTTACAGCCCCTTCAGCCAAAGTTTGCTGCATGACTGACCTACTGACCTACATAGCCACAGCATAGTAGGAGAGCAACATAGCACAGGGAGCAGGCACAGGTCGCCAGTGTAGTGCTTCTAGTGGCTTACTCTTCTTCTAATAACCCACTGCACTACCAAGACTGTGCTTGGTTCTCGCCCATGCTCCTGCGGGATTGCTGCAGCATGAGCCGGATACCACTAGAATAATGTTTGGTCCAGGGAAGGCAACTGTCTGACAAATCTAATTATAATTAGCATTATATGTCATAACTCTCCTTACATTGTTGGTGAAGTCTTGTATATCAAGTTGATCCCTTTTAATGGTTATATATGCACTGCATGAAGCTATTGTTATATGTGAGTGAAAGAAAGTAGCATGACATGCCCTAGGAATATTCAGACATTCATGCTAAAAGCTCTACGGTTTGTTGTAATTATCTGACAGGACTTGACATGTCATGTCTAAAGGCACTGCTGTTTCCTAAAGGTGCCACAAATATGGATGACATGCAAGAATGTTAGAAAATTGATTTGAACAGATATTCATGTGAGGACTCAAGTTCGCTGCTCTTAAAATCACACCATCTACAACCATCAGCAGGTGGCAGCTAACCAAGACTCCCTTGTCAATGCGGGACACTGCACCGTATAACTATTTAGCGTACACTCTAAGACAGCTTGTCACAGCGTAGTGTTGAACTGAGATGCATGAATCAATGTACTTACACCTTGAATAAAAACGATTTCGTTATCTTTCTTACAAATTAGTGGAATACACTTATGACATAACCTAATAGATATATACCCCTTCTAAAGGCATGTGGATGTACTTGGTTGGTGCTGTGTTGCATTCAGGAGAAAGGAGGAGTTAAACTTTTACATCTATCTTCGCCCAGGGCCCCCCCCTTCCCCCTCTCCCGCCTACATGTACTACTAGATGTCACAGGTACGTGTGTGAATGACCAGCCCCCCTCCCCTCCCCCAGGCTTTCACACTCAGTAGCTGTGTACTGATGGGGGGGGGGGCATGCAAAGCGTCCTGCTATACAGCGACGGTATATGATGAGACGGTGTACGTCCTAATATAGCCGTGGACTATACCTGATCAGTAGCACCCACATAGATAGAGGAGATCAAAACACACAGCTCACGTTAGTTTCCCAGAGCACTGTACTTTCAAATAGATGAGTTCGAGCCTTGAAATACTGGGAAGCAAGTGTCACATGCAAAATGTGTTCACTTGTTTCCTATTGATTGGATGGCATAGCCATGAGAATGGGGTCCATTTGTAGAGTTTCAGGAGATGTGGCAAGATATTCACTTTGATTGATAGGATAAAAAAAGCATATTATAATATTTATATGGGTAGAGTGCAGTTTAAGGGTCCACATCTCCCGCCACCACATTGAAGGTTCTTTTGTTACACACTTGACGACATCGCACATCGATTCAAGTTTTCTTGCCGATATTTTAGCTATTGTAAATGGACCCTCATACTGCACTAGTTGCAATTTAGAAAGTATATACATCAAACTATATTTGGGCTGAAGAATATGTGATTTCAAGTGCATTTACATGTGATTTGGAGAGGAAACGTCTTTTTTATTCCACGACGAAGCAGACAGTCCAAGATGGCGAAATTCAAGATGACGTAGCTTGTATATTCATACACGGGACTATATTCTTTTATGTAAGCCCAAAATAAGGGGGGTTCGGGGGCACAGGCCCCGATATGAATACAGAAATTAAGTACTACACTATATAAGGGGGGTTGCGGGGGCACAGCCCCCGAAAATAGAACAAAAATACATGGAACTTTCAACTTTACATTATAGTTCCGGCAAGAATTGATCACGTGACCCTCAAAATTCGTGATGAACGTCATGGCGGCTCTCTCCCTACTTGCTTGACGTAGGTATTAGTCCTTTAATTCTGGGTTAATACAAGTATTAACTGTAGTTTTTAATGACGGACTCGAAAATGGGCCTAAAATGGGTCTAAAATGGCCCCAAACAAAGTTGAATCATGGCTTCGCCATGTTCACTTATATAGACCCTTGACAACGTCATTTCCCGCCATATTTATGGACCCTCAAACTGCACTAGTTCCATTTATATTGCAGGATTGCAATAATTTCTTTTGTTTTGGGGTAGATGTCATATACTACAGTGGCCCAGGAGGGCCATAAAAAAGAGATTTTGAAAAGAAAAAGTTGCTGTCAACTGTCAAGTTGACACTTGACACCATGTTTTTGAAAAAAAAAAAATTTCAAATCACTTTTTTTCAAGAAAACATGCTGTCAACTGTCAAGTTCACAGTTGACACCGAGTTTTTGAAAAAAGATCTTTTTTCAAATCACTTTTTTTCTGGAAAAGTTGCTGTCAACTATCAAGTTAACACTTGACACCATGTTTTTGCTGTCAACTGTCAAAAGTCAAAAATCACTTTTCTTTTCAAAATCACTTTTTTTGGCCCTCCTGGGCCACTGTAATATACTGTGATAGTGTGCAAATAGATTTCCCCTGACTACCTTAGAACACCTTCAGACCAACAGGGCATACATGTGTGCCTTTCAAACTCTCCACACTGCAAATGTTAGGCTAGAGAACAGAAAAAATAGAATTCTTGTCACAGACTGAGTCTGAAAGACCTTTTTAAACTTCTGCCATAGCTCAGCCACTGCTTTTCATTTGTGCCTTGTGTATTACATCTGTAGATCTTGTGATGCATGATTTGCAGCTATTAGTGTGTTAAACCTTGGGGAGCATGCATCGCATGGTGAGTTCACCCTAGATTAAGATAATGTTCCTGATGGACTTAGATGCTGCTATAAAAGAAGTATCAAATGTCCATGGGTAATATATAAAGAGGTTTCCATTGGTGCAGTCATGCAACCAGTAATTGACTCCTGTGGCTATTTTTATTTAGTTTTCTTCACTGTGGGCAAAAAACATCATATCCTGCACACATGTGTCAGTCCACAATTCTACACTTTTGAGAAAAAGGCATCCTTTCAATGGCACAAGTTTTCTTTTTCTGACAGTGGCCAGGTAACATGATGGTTGGTGTATGCACTAAGCACTGTGTTGGACGGTCTGAGCTGTGTGGAGACATAGAGAGTGCTCTGCATCAACAGGCATGTCTTGTGCCCATCAGCCGTCCCCACACACACTCACCTCCCCTGGTCTACTCGGTAATGCCCTAGGTGTTATATGAGCTATGGGTCTGTAGGGGCGGCTTGGGTTATGGTACCATTATATCCGTAGCATTTCTCTGTGGTGGCCACTTGTGAGCTAGGCTAATATTAATGGGCTAGGAGAAATGGTATGGAATCCTAAGGTTAGATATCAGGTTAGAAAAAGAGCTCTAGGATATATCTTTAGTTATCAGGATTGCAGTGATGAAGCCAGTAAAGTAGAGGGTTTAAGCTTTTAAAATGTAATCAAACCAGCAGCTCATCATTAAAGGATAATGTAATAGCACATTGGCTCAAATTTGAACAAAAATATATCTTGCTGTGTAAAATATATCACATTTTACATTGAATCCCTGACCCTTGAAGCACAGAGCTGTAACACCGGATATCTGTCAGTACAACATCTTCCCTTGCTGTAACAAAGGAGTTGTGAACTGACTTGTAATATTGGCATATGTTAAATGCTCTTCAATAGCACTACCAATCCTCTAATTAAACTTTCACCTATAATAAACTTGACAATGTCTGTTCTTTGTGTGCATACAACCCACAGATGATTAAAAAATGCACAGGAAATTTCACATTATCTTAAGAAGGTGTATATAATACACATAGGTTGAATTAGTTCAGCAATATCATTTGTGTCAACCACTATATGATGCTACTTTATCTATGAAAGGGGATATTAAAGCTATCATGAAGCCAGAGGCCTCTCAAGTTTGGTACAGGTGTAGGTTCCCCTTTCACCCTATTCTGCTTTCTCTGAGACCGCCAAGAAATACAAGTATAATGTCCTATAGCCATATAACAGTTGCTCTTTTCCAAAGACCCTTGTTTGCTTTAAGAACAGCATCTACCATGGTGGTGATCTATGATATCACCGCACCAAGCTACTATATAGCTTTCTATAAGCCCCATTAAAGGCAATTTACACAGGCATTCTCACTGCCCATAGAGAGCAGCCACACCTTGAGGCTCCTGATCTATAGGAGGGGTGGACAATGGATGCCTCAGACCACCCACCCAGTAGGTGCCCATGTAAGGGTAGGGTAGACACGGGACATTGCAGGACCATAATGAGGCATATTGCTGCATTGTGCCACATCTCTAAGGCTCTGTGCCTGGTACTGCCTTCATGACTCTTGGTTACCATGAATTCAGCCCTGGAAAATCTACCGGTATTCATGTATCGTATAGACACATGTACAATGATATACACAAGATACCTTTATAATCAAATCTCCTATAGTAAAGAAACTATTACTATTGATCATGTAAACGTACAGCTATGTCCTGCCAACAGTACTCTCATGCTGAAACAGCCAATGTGCACACCATATTCATACAACACACACAAGCAATTCTATTTTGGATGCAATAATGCCTCAAGAAACTTAGCAACTTCCCTGAAAAGTCACACAAAATAAAGGGCAGTAATTAATACCCAGACGCATAATGATAACTGCCCCGTGATTGCATGGAATAAATATTTGGTATTAAAGGCATTATCATTTGATGTTTGTTATGTGATAACTTTATTTAAAGATCTATATGTAGATTAATACATTTGGCGTTGGCCTTTTAAATGTCAGTAACCTCCTGGTGCACCTTTAATAAATGTCTTCAATCTGAAAGCAACTTGCTCCGTTTTCAATTGTGTATCTTCTTTTGAAGTCATTATTCTGCTGAAACTTATGTTAATGCTCTCAAGAATGATTTTGAAAGAAGGGCTATCAAAAAGCAACATGGGAAATGAGATCATTGCTCGCCATCTCTCCTCAAAACAACAGCACATTTGGAAAGAAGTCAGCTAGAACACTGCAGGCTGCCTCCTATCAGGCCTGCACATTGCTGTCATGTACTGTATCTCCTTTTCATGGACAATGGACAAAACAGAGGCAGGTAGAGACTAGCCTCCTGTCAGCAAAAAAACATATTACATTAACCAGAAACAGTTCATCGACTGAAGCATATTTTGACATCTTGAATACTTGCAGACAATTCTTTAAGTTTTTAAATTTCAAGTTCCCAAAGCATTGAAGCACAACCACAGTTTTGTATGTGAAATGCCACTGATGCGTGATGTAGACTTCTTGCCTCAATATACCATAGACACTTATTTATTTCAATGCTCAGTCTTTGTCCTTATATGCTCTTCTTTAAGGGTTGTTGGTTTACAAAGTAGATTTTCACGAAGGTCAGTTCAACAAACCGAAGCTGTTCAGACTAATTGTTTCCATGATAGAAACATGGCAGAGGATGAAGGAGGCTTGTTCTTCTTCATTTATTATAACAACAGTACTATCGGGGCGAGCATGTGAAAAGAACTTGAGAACAAAGTGCACTTTTTCTATAGTTGCCCTTGAAAAACTAAATGAATACTATCCAGTCACCAGATGAGGCTTGCCTCAGAGTTTCTGTTTCAAGAGAACACTGCTCTGTGATTTCTCCGTGATGGTGAAACTCATCTATTTCACAGCTTTAAGGGTAGGCCATCATAGGGGAGAACACTTTCGTTCAATTCAATGATTCAGGATAAAATGGGGGCTTTTGTTTCATCATTAATTTTGATGTCTGACAAACGGAATAAGGTACCTCTCAAACTTACACATAGATAGATGTAGGACAGGTCAGAGCAACTACTCAGAGGACACGTTTACAGCCAAGCCGCTGCCCTATAGTGAACTATTTTCTCCACAGGGATATGGAGAACGCCAATTCTACTACTTAAGTACTTAGTAGCTATGGGGATGTTACTTGTGATGAGTGAAGTAAGAAATCTCATTAGACATTAAGCTGAACTTTCAAGTAACACCTTCATAGATGAGACTCATGACTTCTGGATGCTTCCCTATATTCATGGGAGTTGAGAAATCATTTAAATGACTAACCACATGGTGATACATACATAGTCAGTTCGATTTTGGTTTTATGATCATCTACATCACAGAGAAAAATTGCATGACATTCCCTAGGACCACTCAGATATTTACACTAAATGCTCTATGGTTTGTGGTAATTATCTTAAAGGACTTGACATTTCATGTCTGAAGTCATTGCTGTTTCCCAAAGGCACCACACATGTGGATGACATGCTAGAATGCTAGACAATAGATTTGAACAGACATTCTTGTGACGACTCAAGTTCGCTGCTCTCAGAATCACACCTCTACAAGCATCTGCATCATGCATGGAGGAGATCCAAACACACAGATTACGTTAGTTTCCTATAACACTGTACTTTTGAATAAATGAGTTTGAGCCATAAAATACTGGGAAGCAAGTGTCACATGCAAAATGTGGACAGTGGTTTCCTAATCAGTGGATGGAATAGCCATAAGTTTTGGGTACGTTTTTTGAGTTTCCTGAGATGTGACAAGATATTCATTTGGATTGGGAGGAGGAGAGAAAAAGGATATTATAATATTTATATTGTAGGACTGTATGAATTTCTTTTGTTTTGGGGGAGTTCCCCCGAATAACTTGGAACACCTTCAGTCCAACAGGTCATACATGTGTGTCTTTCTGACATAGCTAAGCCACACACCAACATGTGTGACTCGCATATTATTTTCAGAGGTAGATGTTTTGAAGCATGATTTGCAGCTATTAGAGTGTTAAACCTCAGGGAGCATGCATTGCATGGTGAGTTCACCCTGGATGAAGATAATGTTCCTTATGGAGGTAGATGCTGCTATAAAAGAAGTATCAAATGTCCATAGGTAATATGTTACGAGGCTTCCATTGGTGCAGTCATGTAACCAGCAATTGACTCCTGTGGCTATTTTTATTTAGTTCTTCACTGTGGGCAAAAATCATCATATCCTGCACAAATGTGTCATTTCATAATTTTACCCTTTTAAATAAAAGGCATCCTTTCAATGGCACAAGTTTTTTTTTCTAACAGTGGGCGGATAATATGATGGTTGGTTTATGGACTACAGCACTGTGTTGGAGCGGTGAGGAGCAATAGAGAGTGCTCTACATCAACAGGCATGTCTAGTGCCCATCAATCATCTCTACACACGGTCACCTTCCCTGGTGTACTCAGTAATGTCCTGGGTGTTATATGAGCTATCCCTCTGTAGGGGCTTGGATTTTGGTTACATTATATCTATAACATTTCTCTGTGGTGGCCAGTTGTGAGCCAGGCTAATGTTAATGGGCTAGGAGAAATGGGAAGGAATCCTAAGGTTAAATATCAGGTTAGAAAAAGAGTTCTAGGATATATACCTTCAGCTATCAGTATTGTAGTGATGAAGCCAGTTAAGTAGAGGGTTTAAGGTGGGTCGCTACGCCGACATTTTATTGGACTTTGCATGGTTGATCTATCTAAAGCTAATGATATTTTCTATTTTTATCAAAAGTTACAACATTGAAACTATTTACCAATAAATCATAATCTAGAATGATATAGATCTCATTAAGTTACTTAGAAAAACCAAGGGTATCAGTTGTAGCCATTTCCTACCCTGATTCTAGCCATTTTACACTTTAATTTTAGCTTTAAATGTAAGATTTAGACCGATTTTGCTATATTTTTTAACTTCAAAGGCCAAAAAAACTAAAAATATGCCTGGGACCCCCTTTCAAAATCACTTTTATATGTTAGCAAATGATCTGAACTCTTTTCTGAAAAAGTTTTAAAAAATTCTGTTAATTTTGCATACCATTTTTAGCCAATAACGCTACAAAATGATAGCAATTTATTCCTTTTCTTCCCCAAAACATCATATATTTGCTCTGAATTCCATGGCATACAACTGTAAAATTAATTTTGCAGTAAAGTTGGACATATAGCCATTTCACATGTGAAGTTTTACATTTCTGGGCATAATGGTTGATATTTTAAAAAAATATTGAAGTTTTCACACTTTTTTCTCATTTTTAGAGAAAAATTTAAATACTTAAATTTTTCAAAATTCTGTATTTAAAAAAGTAGGTCGGGACCCCCCATTTTTCTTTTCATTTTCTGTTTCTATATGATTCAGACTGTCTTTAAAAAGTGTAATAGCACTGTAGCGGGCATGTATTGCTCGGGGTAGGGTGTAGGTTCCCCTCTCACCCAATATTGCTTTCTGTGAGAACGCCAAGAAAAACCAGTATAATGATCCCATAGCCATATAACAGTTGCTCTTTTCCAAAGACCCTTGTTTGCTTAAAGTACATCATCTACCATGGCGGTGATCTATCATATCATGGTGCCAAGCTACTAGACATTCCTCCCCTATATATAGCTTTCTACAAGCCCCCTTAAAGGCAATTTACACAGGCGTCCGCACTGCCCATACAGACCCGCAACACCTCCCGGCTGCTGATCTATAGGAGGGGTGGACAATGGATGACTCAGACCACCCAGCTAGTAGCTGCCTGTGTAAAGGTAGGGTAGACCTGGGACAGTGCAGGACCGTGATGAGGTATATTGCTGCATTGTGCCACATGTCTAAGGCTCTGTGCCTGAGACTGATTTAGCCTATTTGACTCTTGGCCACCATGAATTCAGCCTTGGCAAATCTACTGGTATCCATGTATCGTATAGATACATGTACAATGATATGCACAAGATCCTTTATAATTAAATCTACTACATAACAGTTAGAAACTATTGCTTTTGATCATGTATACGTACAGCTATGTCCTGCCAACAGTACTCCCATGCTGAAACAGCCAATGTGCACAACATATTCATACAACACACACACAATAGTTGAATGGGTTGATGGCCTTAATTGATGAAACATCAGACATTGCTCCACTGTTTCAACAAAACAAAATTAACTTTACCCCAATATCAGATCTGACTCTTAGCTCTGTCTTGCCAGATGAATGAATCACCCTCTAGGCCTGGCACTACAGTATCTTTTCTCCAATTTCCAATATAACTCTCAATATAAGAACCCTCCCTTTGTGTCCGATCCCCTATTCTAAGGCAGGATGTGCCTCCCATTACCTGGTTTCAGTTTCCTGGCCTGCCTCAATAAAAGTTTGAGGCCAGTCTGGTTGTTTACAGTATCAGACCCACACTCTTATTACCTTCGGCTACTCTATGGGAGAAGCAGGAGGGGCTGTTGGTGAGAAACAAAATTGTTCAATACTTTATACACTCTAATTATTCCTTAAATTGCACCTGCTGCATTGGTAACCATCTGTTTCATCCCCACAGAGCTAACCTCACTCCTGATACCTGATCCGACTCTAAGCTGTGTCATGCCTGATGAATTAATCACAATCTATCCCTGAAATTTTAACTTGCTCACAGTACATACTCCAATTTCAAATAGACAATCTATCCTCTAAAAGTCACATTTCCTCCTATTGTGACGAATCCCCTACTTTAAGCCAGGATGTGCATCCTAATACCTGATTCTAGTTTCCTGACCTGCCCCAATTAATCTTTAAGGCCAGTATAGTTTTGTAGTCTTGAACCAGCACTCTCTCTACCCTCTACTATTCTATGGGGTATGCAGGCCTTGAGGTTTGTCAAAATTGGTCCAGAGCTGGAATCATGCATCATCCAGAGAAAATAGTAAATGAATTGAAGCACCACAAAGCCCTCTACTTAAGGGTCGAGCAGCTGTCACCTCAGTGGACTGTCTGATCTTTACCCTACATGGTGTTAGTGCTAGTCCAACCATCAGCTTTGACTTTTTCTAAACATATACAGCTTGATTGATAGTTTAAGGATCACATAGCGCATTAATGCAGTCTGCCTCCTTTTGCCATGATACATGAATGCTGTGAGTAGTTCGTTAAATGAATGAATGTAGCCTTGACACGTCTACACCCATCATCCCTATCAAGGGCATGCTCCAGTAAAACACCATGCTACACTTAAAGGGTAAGGACATTATTCAACTTCATGTAATTTAAAGACACCTTGCTGTACTCAGATAGTGTAACTGTGAATTATAGTGGCACTGACACATCTCACACTTGTGAAACTTATTTTTTTCACCAAGCAATTCTATCTTAGATGCAATAATGCCTCAAGAAACTTAGCAACTTTCCTGAAAAGTCACACAAAATAAAGGGCAGTAATTAAGACCCAGACTTATAATGGTAACTGCCCCGTGGCTGCATGGAATTAATAATTGGTATTAAAGGCATTTGATGTTTGTTATGTAATGAATTTATCTAAAGCTCTATATGAAGATTAACACATTTGGCGTTAGCCTTTCAAATGTCAGTAACCTCCCGGTGCCCCTTTAATAAATGTCTTTAATCTGAAAGCAACTTGCTCCGTTTTTAATTGTGTATCTTCTTTTGAAGTCATTATTCTGCTGAAACTTATGTTAATGCTCTCAAGAATGATTTAAAAGGAAGGGCTATCAAAAAGCAACAAGGGAAATGAGATCATTGCTCGCCATCTCTCCTGAAAGCAACAACACATTTGGAAGGAAGTCAGCTAGAAGATGGTAGGCTGCCTTCAATCAGGTCTGCACATTGCTGTCATGTACTGTATCTCCTTTTCATGGACATGGACAAAACAGAGGCAGGTAGAGACTAGTAGGGCTGCCTCCTGTCAGAAAATAAACATGTTACATTAACCAGAAACAGTTCATCAACTGAAACCATTTTGACATCTGGAATACTTGCAGACAGTTAAGTTTTTAAATTTCAAGTTCCCAAAGCATAGAATCGCAATCACAGTTTTGTATGTGAAATGCCACTGATGCATGATGTAGACTTCTTGCCTCAATATACCATAGACACTAATTTATTTCAATGCTCAGTCTTTGTCCTTATATGCTCTTCTTTAAGGGTTGTTGGTTTACAAAGTAGATTTTCACGAAGGTCAGATCACTAACCGAAGCTGTTCAGACTAATTGTTTCCATGATAGAAACATGGCAGAGGATGAAGGAGGCTTGTTCTTCTTCATTTATTATAACAACAGTACTATGGGGACGAGCATGTGAAAAGAACCTGAGAGAAAAGTGCACTTTCTCTAGAGTTGCCCTTGAAAAACTTAATGAATACTATCCAGTCACCAGATGAGGCTTGCCTCAGAGTTTCTGTTTCGAGAGAACACTGCTCTGTGATTTCTCCGTGATGGTGAAACTCATCTATTTCACAGCTTAAAGGGTAGGCCATCATAGGGGAGAACCCTTTCGTTCAATTCAATGATTCAGGATGAAATAGGGGCTTTTGTGTCATCATTAATTTTTATGTCTCACAAGTGAAATAAGTTACCTCTGAAACTTACACATAGATAGATGTAGGAAAGGTCAGAGCAACTACTCAGAGGACATGTTTACCGCCAAGCCACTGCCCTAGTGCACTATTTTCTCCAAAGGGATATGGAAAATGGCAATTCCACTACTTAAGTACATAGTAGCTATGGGGATGTTACTTGTGATGAGTGCAGTAAGAAATCTCATTAGACATTAAGCTCAACGTTCAAGTAACACCTTCATAGAGAAGACTCATGACTTCTGGATACTTCCCTATATTCATTGGAGTTGAGAAATCATTTAAATGACTAACCACACGGTGATACATACATAGTCAGTTTGATTTTGGTTTTATGATCATCCACATCACAGAGAAAAATTGCAAGACATTCCCTTGGACCACTCAGATATTTACACTAAATGCTCTCCAGTTTGTGGTAATTATCTTACAGGACTTGACATTTGATGTCTGAAGTCATTGCTGTTTCCCAAAGGGACCACACATGTGGATGACATGCAAGAATGCTAGAAAATAGATTTGAACAGATATTCTTGTGACGACTCAAGTTCGCTGCTCTCAGAATCACACCTCTACAAGCATCTGCATCATGCATGGAGGAGATCCAACCACACAGATTACGTTAGTTTCCTATAACACTGTACTTTTGAATAGTTGAGTTTCAGCCATAAAATACTGGGAAGCAAGTGTCACATGCAAAATGTGGACATTGGTTTGCTGATCAGTGGATGGAATAGCCATAAGTTTTGGGTACGTTTTATTGAGTTTCTTGAGATGTGACAAGATATTCATTTGGATTGGGAGGAAGATAGAAACAGGATACTATAATATTTATATTGTAGGACTGTATGAATTTCTTTTGTTTTGGGGGATTTCCCCTGAATAACTTGGAACACCTTCAGTCCAACAGGTCATACATTTGTGTCTTTCTGACATAGCTCAGCCACACACCAACATGTGTGACTCGCATATTATTTACATCGGTAGATGTTTTGATGCATGATTTGCAGCTATTAGTGTGGTAAACCTCAGGGAGCATGCATTGCATGGTGAGTTCACCCTGGATTAAGATAATGTTCCTGATGGAGGTAGATGCTGCTATAAAAGAAGAATCAAATGTCAATTGGTTATATATAAAGAGGTTCCCACTGGTGCAGTCACTGTAGTCATGCAACCAGCAATCATCTCCTGCAGCTTTTTTTATTTAGTTTTCTTCACTGTGGGAAAAATCATCATATCCTGCACAAATGTGTCATTCCAAAATGTTACCCTTTTGAAGAAAGGGCACCCTTTTTTTCTGACGGTGGCTGGTTCACATGATGGGTGGTGTATGGACTACAGCACTGCGTTGGATGGTCTGAGCTGTGTGGAGACATAGAGAGTACTCTACATCAACAGGCATGTCTCGTGCCCATCAACCATTGCCACACACACTCAACTCCCATCGTCTACTCAGCAATGCCCTAGGTGTTATATGAGCTATCGGTCTGTAGGGGCTGCTTGGGTTATGGTTCCATTACATCTCTGGCATTTCTCTGTGGTGGCCACTTGTGAACCAGGCTAATATTAATTGGCTAGGAGAAATGGTATGGAATCCTAAGGTTAAATATCAGGGTAGAAAAAGAGCTCTGGGATATACCTTTAGTTATCAGGATTGCAGTGATGAAGCCAGTAAAGTAGAGGGTTTAAGCTATCAAAATGTAATCAAACCAGCAGCTCATCATTAAAGGATAATGTAATAGCACATTTGCTCAGATTTGAATAAAAATATATCTTGCTGCATAAAATATATCACATTTTATATTGAATTGCTGATCCTTGAAGGATACAGCTGTAAAACTGGATAACTGTCAGTACAACATCTTTCCTTGCTTTAATGAAAGAGTTGTGAACTTACTTGTAATATTGGCATATATTCATTGCCCTTTAATAGCACTTCCATTTCAGCAATAAAACCTTCACCTATAATAAACTTGACAGTGTCTGTTCTTTGTGTGCATACAACCCACAGATGATTAAAAATGCACAGGAAATTTCACATTTTCTTAAGATGTTACATGATACATATAGGTTGATTTAGTTTAGCAACATCCATTTGTGTCAACCACTCTATGATGCTACTTTATTTATGATAGGGGATATTAAAGCTATCATAAAGCTAGAGGCCTCTCAAGTTTGGTACAGGTTGTAGGATCCCCTCTCAACCAATACTGCTCATGTATCAGCATTCTCAGCAGAGAACCCCAAGGAATACCTATATAATGATCCCATAGCCATATATAACAGTTGCTCTTTTCCAAAGACCCTTGTTTGCTTAAAGTGGCAGCATCTACCATGGTGGTGATCTATCCTATCATGGCGTCAAGCTAATATATAGCTTTCTATAAGCCCCCTTAAAGGCAATTTACACAGGCGTCCTCACTGCCCATACAGACCCTCCACACCTTCTGGCTGCTGATCTATAGGAGGGGTGGACAATGGATGACTCAGACCACCTAGCCAGTAGCTGCCGGTGTGAAGGTAGGGTAGACATGGGACAGTGCAGGACCATGATGAGGCACATTGCTGCATTGTGCCTAAGGCTCTGTGCCTGGTACTGCTTTTATGACTCTTGGCTACCATGAATTCAGCCCTGGAAAATATACTGGCATCCATGTATTGTACATATGCATGTTCAATGATATGCACAAGATCCTTTATGATTAAATCTACTACATTAAAGTTAGAAACTATTACTATTGATCATGTATACGTACAGCTATGTCCTGCCAACAGTACTCTCATGCTGAAACGGCCAATGTGCACCATATTCATACGACACACACACAATATTTGATTAGGTTGATGGCCTCAATTGATGAAACATCAGACATTCCTCCACTGTTTCAACAAAACAAAATTAACCTTTTTTTTTTTTTTTTTTTGGACGTGTTTATTTGCAACAATGCATCTTGACGAGGGTTTACATGATGCTTACAAACAAATACCATTTTCAAATGTTATGTAGCCAACAAACAAGATTAGGCTATGAACAGTAAGTATAATGAGTATTATACAATTTTAGTATTGTGAACATATGTACTGATTATGGGTATTATGTATAAATGAGTAGTTACAGCAGTTATTTACACAGGTGCTCTTATTGGGTGGATCATCATAAATACACCTGGTGATGAATTCCATGCATACAGAGATATGCTGGTTGTGGATTAGTTTTCACATCATTGCACAGTACTACAATACCTTTATAACATCGACTTGACGAACTACATACAGCACCATGTTTAAATCAAAAGGGCTCATTCTAAACCCAGTTAATCAACAAACTGTTACTTTACCTAAACAATAAACAGTACCACATTTTACATGCGCTTCATTACTTAGGTTATTCACAGTCAACTATAGCTTTTCAACGTGACAAGCTACATATAGCACCATGTTTGGATCAAGATCAAATCAGAACCTTACCCCAATATCAGATATGACTCTTAGCTCTGTCATGCCAGATGAATTAATCACCCTCTACGCCTGGCACTACAGTATCTTTTCTCGAATTTCCAATATAACTTTCAATATAAGAACCCTCCTAATGGGGCCAATTCCCTACTTTAAGGCAGGATGTACCTCCCATTACTTGGTTTTAGTTCCTGAACTGCCTCAATAACCATGTTAGGCCAGCATGGTTGTCTATAGTCTCAGACCCATACTCTCATTACCTTTCCCTACTCTATGGGAGAAGCAGGAGGAGTTGCTAGTGCGAAACAAAATTGTTCAATACTTTACACTTTAATTATTCCTTAACTTGCATTTGCTGCATTTGTAACCATCTGTTTCATCCCCATAGAACTAACCTCACTCCTGATACCTGATCCCATGCTAAGCTATGTCATGCCTGATGAATTAATCACAATCTAACCCTGACATTTTAACTTGCTCACAGTACAAACTCCAATTTCAAATAGCTGTTTCATCCTCTAAAAATCCCATTTCCTCCTATTGTGACCAATCCCCTGCTTTAAGCCAGGATGTGCCCCCCCCCCCCATTACCTGGTTCTAGTTATCTGAGCTGCCCCAATTAATCTTTATGGCCAGTGTAGTTTTGTGTAGTCTCGAACCAGCACTCTCTCTACCCTCCGCTATTCTAGGGAGAAGCGGGCCTTGCGATGTACCAATAAAACTATTTCAATTGGTGCATTACTTGGCAGAGCTGGAATCATACGTCAACCAGAGACGATGTTGAGTAAAATAAAGCACTACAAAACCCTCTACTTAAGGGTTGACAAGCTGTCACCTTAGCTGACCGCCTGATCTCTACCCACCAGGGTGTTAGTGCTACCATCAGCTCTGACCATTTCCTGTACATGTGCCGCATGATTGCCCCTTTAAGGACCGTATAATGCATTAGTGCAGTATGCTCTCTGTTGACATGATACGTGAATGCAGTAAGTAGTTTGGTAGAGCTTCATTCAAGTATCATGCCCCTATGAGTTTGATCCATTCCTAAGTGTTTGCCATCATGAATTAATGTAGCCTTGACAAGTCTACACCAATCATGCCTATCAAGGGCATGTTCCAGTACACCACCACCCTGCCCTTAAAGGGTTAGGGCTTTTTCCAACTTCATGCAATTAAAAGACACCTAGATGTCATCAGATAGTTTAACTGTAAACTCTATTGAAACTTCCATCTTGCACTTGTGAAACTTTTTTTTTCACAAAACTTATATCTTGGATGAAATAATACCTCAAAGAAACATTCCTTAAAGGTCAAACCTTTAGAAATAAAGGTGGCTGCAGTGATTAAGACCCAGACTCATCATGTTAACTGCCCTATGATTGTAGATGATTATTATTTGATATTAAATGCATAACCATTTGATGTTTGTAATGGGATAACTTCATTTAAAGCCCAATATGTAGATTAACACATTTGAAGTCTGGATATTAAATGTCAGTAGCCTCATGGAGCACCTTTGATGAATCTCTTCAATTTGAATATTGCTTGCTCCGTTAGTAATTTTGTATATTCTTTTAAAGTCATTATTCTGCTGAAACCTATGTTAATGTTCTCAAGAATGATTTAAAAAGAAGGGCTATCAAAAAGCAACATGAGAAATGAGATCATTGCTCACCATGTCGCCTCAAAGCAGAAACACATTTGGAAATAAGTCAGATAGAAGACGGCAGGCTGCCTCCTATCAGGCCTGCAGAATGCCTTTTTGTACTTTATCACTTGTTCATGGACCTGGACAGAACAGAGGCAGGTAGAGACTGCTTCCTGTCAGCAAACAAATATATTACAATAACCAGAGACAGTTCATCCACTGAAGCCCATTTTGAATACTTGTGGACAGTCCTTTATATTTTTCTTCTTATAAGTATTGGCTTTGATTGGGGGTTGGGTTTAAGTATTGATATCCCATATTTGGATGAAAAGTATGGAAAATCAAAAACATGTTGTATTTCAAGTTTGAGTTGTAGGATAATCATTTGGCTGTTTATGTCCCCAAAGTTGAGTTACACAAGTTGAAGAAAGTAGGTGAGCTGCAGTAAATTCTGGTCTTGAGCACAGTGTTTTGAGTCACTGATGCCTTATTCAGACTTCTGGCCTCAGTATGTCATTGACAATAATCTATTGCAATGCTTAGTCTTAGACCTGATATGCTCACCTTCAAAGGGTATTGATTACAAAGTAGTTTTTCACAAAGGTTAGTTCAACAAACAGCAGCTGTTCAGACATATTTACCATATCAGACTAATTGTTTCCGTAATAGAAACATGTCAGAGGATTAAGGAGGCTTGTTTTTCTTCATTGACTATAACAGCAATACTATGGGGATGACCGTGTTAAGAAGATTTAAAAGAAAAGCGCACTGTTTTTAGAGTTGACCTTGTAAACATTATGAATACTATCCAGTTACTATATAAGACGTGCCCCAGAGTTTCTGCTTCAAAAGAACACTCCTCAGTGATGGCTCTGTGATAGTAAACCTCATGTATTTCACAGCTGAAAGGGAAGGTCACTGGAGCTAGGAAGCTTTTGGTTGAATGTAATGATTCAGGATTAAAAAGGGGGCTGATGTTGCATCTTTAATTTTGATGTCCTGAGAGTCGTTTAGGTTACCTCTGAAATGTAGATGTTGATAGATTTACTTTTAAGCTGCTCCTCTAGTCAATCAGTTTCTTCACAGGAATTTGGAGACCTACTTAAGAACTTAGTATCTATGGGGGTGTTCCTTGTGATAAGTCCTTGTGATAAGAAATATCATAAGCCATTAAACCTAGAAATCAACCCAGTCAATAGACTAGAAAGTATGGTTAGAACCAATGTTCAATCCTTCAATATATGCATAAACTCCTTAATTATATGTATAATTAATGTAACTTGTAAAGGTGGACACTTGATCAGTAGCTTCATTTGGGATGTAGCTCAAGCAATAATGATAAATCTTAGTTCAGTGTGGAGAAATATATGCAACTGTACATATGACTTATAACTGCATATCGTAGACTTACCATTGAATACAGTCATTCATACTGATGCTTCACCAAATCTGAATGCCTTCTGAAATTGAGAGAGGGTATTTCACTGCCAGAAATCCCCTTTCTCCTGTCAGTTTCCCAGTTTTCTTTTATCTAACTTATACAGATTGGCAATTATCTATTGATTTTTAAGCAATGGAATCACCATTTAGAAAAGGAAGAAAGCAGGCACCTGTCAATTTAATGTAATCTACTGGATTTTAATTGTAAATCCTTGCAATTATATATATGCACACTTTTAGTACTACTGGCACTGAGGGGAATGGAACAGTATAACTTTAAAGGTACATCCCTAGTGAGGCTGAATATTTGATGGCATGGTGTCGTAAACAGGTATTTAACTTCTGTGCGGTAAGCCTCTAGGCTGTACATGTGTATACCCTACCAATGAAGCCTTTAAGCTGCACATCTGTACATAGCTAAGCAGTGATGCCTAGAAGTATCACCTGCCCAATTGAGGCACTCTAGTGTTGAATCCTTCCAGTTGCTTACATGCCCGTGTGGACATATTTTATTGAATCAGTTGTGCGGCTTCTGTTAAATTCTTCAACGGTAGAGTCTGGCAGTCTCACCTGCTTCTTTGAGGCACTGCTCTCCGGACCTTTGAGCTGCTCACCAACCCACACAGGTTAGGGAGCAACTCACTGTAGAGGAAAACACTGTCCATGGCCACAGTGAGGCAGGTCTCTCACCTCTGACCTTAAGGGCAGTGAAAAATGGTCAATCACAGAGAGCTTTACAATGGAGGTAATGGCTAGTTTTACCCAGACACGATGTTTGGTGATATATCATTGCTGCAAACAATGACTGGGTCCTAGAGATACCACATTGTTTTCCATATTAAATGGCATGGTTTGAAAGGGAAAATAAATGCAATGCATTTCTCATAAAATCTTAAATTAATCAAAATCTAGATCCTCCTATAGCCTTTTATTATAGTAAGTTGAAGGATAGAAATATAACAAGGGGTCTGGACAAATTCAGATCTAATTTAAAAGACATTGTATATTATCATGATTTTGATTAATAGTAAGAGTCCTATCAGTTGGTTCCGGTTCTCAGTAATTTACATTCAGTAGACATTTAACCGTCATAAGCAGCATGGATTATTTTGGATTCCGTGAAGTACTATGAAGGCTGAGCATGAGTTGAAGGCAAGTTAAGTCAGTAATGGCTAGTGAATAACCAAAATGATGTTGAGCTTTGAAAAATGAAAATCGATTAATAGATGCCTTTTGATTGATGCCATTAGGATTGTCATGGAGTCATGTGAAATAAGACATGCAGGTAAGTATAATTAATGGCCTCTTACAGTTACATCGCAGGGCAATTAGGCTTGCGTTACTAATTGCAGAGATGGCACTTGAAGTCTTGAGGTGTTTTTGGATTAATAGCCTTCACAGTTAGACATTGATTTAGAAAAGACAATTCCGAACAACAATACTTCTGATCCAAGGTACGAGGGTGCAGACAGGTCGAGAGACCTAAGGCGGCAACCCTTTCACAATGGATCTAACTGGATCTTTGAGTAATGCAGTCGTAATATATACCACACTTCCAACTTCTAATCCCCACCACAAAATAAGCTGTTGCCACATCAAAGCAGTATCTGGAACAATGCCAGTTTGTCTTTTCACTTTTCTGACTTACAACTAGCAAGCATATCAAAAACATGTATACAAACAATAAAAGTTTTGTCGATCCACTGATATAATATATTTGCATATTCGGACATGTCAGTCTATGCTATACAAATTTAAATTCCCCTTTCTTGCTGGTCGGTCTGTAGATGTATGGTTTGATGGAGTAGTGCCTTGTGTGACCTGTAGTGGGGGACGTGTGACCAGACACTGGTGGAGTATGCTGCCATGTAGCACGCTGCCATGTAGCACGCAAGAGAAAATATCCTATATTTGGATGTTCGCTACATCAATGAGGCCTAAATACCCTGTAAAAGTTGGTTGGGGGTCATTAACTTGATGGATCAGCGAAAAATTGACGCGCTAGAAACTCCCATAGAGAAACAGTAGCGCCAAAATCAAGTCCTAGCGGAATTTACCATCGTAAAGGGTTTCAACGGAATATGGGGCCTTTCGAGGCCAATCTGTCAGGCAAATACACAACTTAAACAAATCCTGTATACATATTTCATAGAACATAAAGTTCTTCAGTTCAGCAGATTTATTATTAAACCTATTTTTAACTCAGATAATTTGCATGGTTTGGCAGGATGAGGATGACAGATGATATAAAGCAAGAAATAGGAATAGTTATTTGTCAATTTTGATCGTAGTGCAACAGTACAATACATACAGACACAACTCTTTGCTCATCCAATCCACTCTGTAATATTTCAAATGAACAGAAGTGACTCCACACTAGATTAATGGACCAGGTGATGACACTCTTGTCAGGCAGTCAGCCACATCTACTTCTTGGTAATAAATAGTATTCTACCGGAAATGAAATCCTCCTTACATTGCTGGTCTGTCTAGCAGCTCATCAGTTTGTAAGAACCACCATGGTAGAGCCTCTGAGGCAACTCTTGATATCTTCCTGTAAGGCACTTGACTATTCCCTCCATCAACCTTCCTTTAGGAAGGATTATCTCTTTATTGATGGCAAGTTGCCAGAAATATTTGTTTTGTCTTGATCCATCAGGAGTGTATCAACCAGGAAGTATGGACAAATTATTTCAAGCATACTTCCCTAAATAGATCCTACAATCCAGCAATTTTACCATCAGTTTCATAGTTTATCATTTTGGGTTATCTACAGAGGTGTTATTGCATGGGTAAGCAAGGTCGATTCTCAATTCTCTCAGAGGTTAATATATGCCAAGTCAGGAGGTAATGAGCCTCGTCTTGAAACATGCAGGGTTAAGGTTAGAATGTCCCCTTAATGTATTTACTGAACCCAGGTTACAAACAGCAAGCCAGGGGGCAGCTGGGGTCCCTGGGAGGGCTGAGGAGGAGTTCAGAGTGACTTGGAAAGGTTTAGTGGGTTTTTTAACCCTTTAGGGTATGCATGTCACTAAAAGATGACATTTGTCTGCATGATGCAATCCATGGTCTTCACTTTATTTTTAAGCACTATATGTCTGCCAGATATCATCTGTAAAAATTGAAAACATATGCTCCATATATGGCTCACTCTCACCAAATCAGTGCAACTAAAAAAGTGACGTACATGATCGGTGGACGTACATGATCGGCAGACGTACATGATCGGCAGAGTACAAAATCCATCTTTTACCCCCTGCACTACGATGTTTAACTCTCCCAACCATACCTACAGGCTGTAATGTATCTTTGGGGAGTTTATTAGAAAAAAAAACTCCCAAAATATTTATAGGGGCCGGAGGGGGGGGGGGGCTCAATGTGTAACCGATCATGTACGCACATGACGTACATGATCGGCTTGGAATGTCATGTAACATTTCCTCATTACCCACTGCTTCACATGTCTATGATTATACATATTTAGACCTACATCATATGTACACCTTGCTATGATTGATTTATGTTTTATATATGGTCAGAAAGGGTAATTAAGACAGTCAATAAATAATGGCCGATCATGTACGTCACATGACGTACATGATCGGTATTTCAAATGTCATGTAAAATACTCTTACTAGTCGCATCTACACATGTCTAACATCTTACATGTCAAGCCACACATCATATGTACACCTTGGTAAGGTTTACTTATGTTATATGATGATCAGAAAGACTGGGGCAGTCAATAATCACCGATCATGTACGTCACCGACCATGTACGTCACCGATCATGTACGTCACCGATCATGTACGTCCACCGATCATGTACGTCCACCGATCATGTACGTCACTTTTTTAGTTGCACTGGTTTGGTGAGAGTGAGCCATATATATATATGCTTTACGAAAACAAAATTCACAGAAACCAACAGTGTCTTTACAAGTGCTTTGCGTATGTGATCCTGTTTAGAGCATGCCACAGTACATACAGAGCACCCACACCTTTAGTTCCTCTACTTCTAACATATGTGGCTATAATTACTTATTGACGGGCCATGTGTGAGCATAATACTGTGTGACATGATCCTTTCAACTGAGCACCTTTCATACATGAACAAAGGTTTCATATAAATAACAGATATAGCCTTCATAGCAGATTTTTCTTGTGTGATGGCCGTTTCTAAAGATGGCATTGTAGTACCCAGCGTTAGTCAGTTATATGGCAGGGTTAGCCAAAGTCAGAGTGCCCTGGTGATGTGTGCAATCAACCAACATCTCCCATAGAAAAGTAAATAGGAGTAGCATGATCGTGAGGAATAGATACCATGGTCAAAAAAATAATGCACATTTAGCATCACAGTAGATTGGAATAGGGCTGGGCATGATTATCAGAGGTGAGGGCAAAGAATATTTGAAGGAATATTCCTGACATATATTCTGTGAACTTGCCTTACAGTGCTGATATCCCGTATCATGGTTAAGCTACCTTTGACACAGATTTTGGATGTTTTGACAGATCACTAGAAGTTCACTGCCATACTTGCCTTCTGCTTTCCTTTCACCAAATGACCATAGTCCCAGCACCTCAATAGAGTTCAAAGCTAGTAAATTCTGACAATATATTATATTCTTCACTGAATTCCCATGTCATATTTCTAAGAACACGAAGTTATTCAATTCAGGTGATCTATTATTAAACCTGGTGCCAATTTTAAACTCAAATGATTAGAATGGTTTGGCATGATGAGGATGGTGAATGATATGAGGCCAGACATATGAAGAGTTATTAGTCATTTTTTGATCATAGTGCTATACTACAATATGCAGACACTACTCTTTGCTCAGCTTATCAACTCAATAATATTTCAAATGAACAGAAGTGACTGCACACTAGATTAACAGACCAGGTGATGGCACTCTTGTCAAACAGTCAGCCACATCTGCTTCTTGGTAATAAATTGCATAGTACCGGAAATTAAATCCTCTTTCCCAACCTGGTCTCTCTAGTAGCTGGTTTGTATGACCATGTGGGCAGAGTATCTCAGGAAATTCTTGATATCTTCCTGTAAGGCACTTGACTACTCCCTTCATCAACCTTCCTTTAGGAAGGATTATCTCTTTATTGGCGGCAACTTGCAATGAAGAAATATTTGAGTTGTTTTGGCTTGATCCATCAGGAGTGTATCAACCAGGAAGTATGGACAAATTATTTCAAGAATACTTCCCTAAATAGATCCTACAATCCAGCAATATTACCATCAATTTCATAGTTTATCATTTTGGTTTATCTACAGAGGTGTTATTGCATGAGTAAACAAGGTTGATTCTCAATTCTCTCAGAGGTTAATACACGCCAAGTCAGAAGGTAATGAGCCTCGTCTTGAAACATGCAGGGTTAAGGTTGGAATGTCCCATTAATGTATTTACTGAACCCAGGTTACACGCTGCGAACCAGGGGGCAGCTGGGGTCCCTGGGAGGGCTTTTGAGAGTGGAGTCAGGGATTCAGAGTGATTTGGAAAGGTTTAGTGTTTTTTTAAAGCTTGACCGTCATGGTTGAATTGAAGCCAAAAGCACTTTCGGATATAGTTCAGTTTTTATTCACAAGAGGGCTCCTAAGGGCTGGGAGCTCAGCTCTTACAGGCACAATATAGGGTGAATATGTTGTAACTGGACAATGCTCATGGTCCCCTGTCCAAACACTGCTGCCCTCTGGTGGAACTGTTATTTTAGTCCATGTATGAAAAATGCTGAACTTATTCCCTGATGGCCCAGCTTTAACCCTTTAGGGTATGCATATCACTAGAAGATGACATTTGTCTGCGTGATGCAATCCATGGTCTTCATTTCATTTTTAAGCACTACATGTCTGCCAGATATCATCTGTAAAAATGTGGCTATAATTACTTATTGACGAGCCATGTATGAGCATAATACTGTGTGAACATACTGTGTGAAATTATCCTTTCATTTGAACACCTTTATTACATAAACAGCGGGTATCATATAAATGACAGAAGCTTAGAGGGAACATACAGAGCCTTCATAGCAGAAGGTTTTTCTTTTGTAATGGCTACTTCTGGAGAGAGCATTGTAGTACCTAGTGTTATTTGAAAACTCAAGAGCATATCACTAAGACCATCATGGCGTGACTATCCCAGATTTTGGCGCTAATAAGGCAGGCAACTCCCACTCCACATGTGACCCTGCAGAACCAGTCCTGCCGTCAGGCAGCAGATGATTAGGTTTACTTGGCTACACCAAGCAATCATACCTTTCTGCTTACAGTCTGTTGATATAGTTGAGGACATATTGCTTTTGACTTTTTGCATCTTCTAATTAAAAAGAGTGTATTCCTTTATATGAAAGTCCTTTGAGCATTTGATACTTGTGACTCAACTATGATCACAGCGTATTATTGCAAAGGCCTATGCAGTTGTCACAGTTTACCTTTTGATATAAGATCTCCCTCCGTGCCTTTGTCAAATAAGCTTCTGTGGTCATGACTCATGGAAACTTTAATTCAATGCTCATACTTTGATCTTATCTGCTTTGCTATAATGGGTACTGTATTACAAATGCAAGTTTCATAAAGACTAAATCCACATACATAAGTTGTACATATGTATGCTTACCTATCACTAAACATGGAAATATGTCAGATGTTTGAGAATGAGAAAGGTTTGTGTCTGCAAGTTAACTATAAAAGAAAGGTTTGTGGAAAGAATAAATGAAAGATATGTGGTACTTTTTGGAGTCTTTGTAGATACAATGGACCAGATGAACGCTGCTCCAGAGATGCATAGCATCAGAAGACTCTCAGAAGTTAAGGAACAGCTCACAAACTACACAAAGTTGTAATGCGATGCTGTAAGATCTATCTCAAAATGTTGGACGGGTTACTGTAGCTTATAATATATGGCCAAGCTGAAACGGTAAAAAGCAGTGCTGGAAAGCTCTTGTACCATCCTAACAAGAGTGTATTCTTCACCACTGAATACATTTCTCTTGGGTTTCTGTTAAATTGATATCTATGAAATTTATTACATATATATATCATGCTGACTGTATTTTTCTCATAATAACGCAAAGAGCCACAATCAATTCCTTCAATGTGTCATTGTGATGCATCAATGCGGGCCTGATAAATTAACATGCAGTCCTTGACAGAATAATGAATGGTTGTCTATTTCTCTGAGTTGTAGTGGCTGAGTATTGTGGAAAATGATAGCTGTGTGAAGTACACCCGTATAGAGCACTCAAGCTGTGAAGGGCCATACTGCGAAAGCAGCATGATAATAGTAAGTGACACCTTCTACTGGAGGGGATGTCCTTTGGAAGAGAGTCTTCACTAGAACATGTGTAAATGGATGATGCATGTCATTGTAGAGCACTGCTTTGCAGTGCAGAACCCATTCTTAGCGATTCTAGTCGCTGTTGGGGAAGAGGCTTTCAGTGCGCTTAGAATTATAAGCTATCTAGAAATATATGTGAAGGTAAAGATCCTACTACACATTTACTATTTTGGATATATTGAGTTTTCAAGTTTAGATACAAAATGTCTTGAATTTACATGTTACCAATACACAATGCCACATGGCCCGCCAACATTTCCTTAACATTGCTATGAACTAACCATTAAAGGTCGCTGACCTCAATATTAGCCTTTAAATAGGCTAAGATGCGACCCGTCTTTTGATAAAGCCATAAGATAATAATGTATAACTGTGTAAATGTTCATTCAGCAATAAAGACAAATTCAAACTCAAGGAATTGCAAAATGACTCCATGGGACAGCCTACGAACAATCCAGCCCACATAACTTTCCAACGGGGCCCACTTACTCGCCTGAAACAAGGAACAATGTAGATGGCTAGAACCTAGGCCATACAAAGTAGAGCTGCCGTTCTCTATAGCCCTGTACAAGGTATAGCAGTAGCAGCTGCCCATGTGAGGGACTCGGGTCTCTGGAAACACTTGAGCTGCTCACCTTTTGAGTCACTCACCTACCAACGCATGGGGAGAGGGGTGCAGTACGGACTGTGCTGACCTTTGAGCTGCTCACTGCCCACATGAGTGAGGAGCAGGCTGTGTCTCACGAACTTGGGCCAATGTTTCCATCTCTGACTGCGTGCCATCTCTGACCGGGTGCCATCTCTGACTGGGTGCAATCTCTGACTGGGTGCCATCTCTGACCGGGTGCCATCTCTGACCGGGTGCCATTTCTGACTGGTCTGAATGGAAACAGTTTATTTAGTGCAGATGTATATAGAATTTGACTGAAAGAGTTGATGGATTTTATAACTCTTTAGAGTTGTAATTAGTTGCCCATTTTTATCATCATCTACCCCAAAAAAACATGTTTATTCAGGCCGGTCAGAGATGGCATCCGGTCAGAGATGGTACCTGGTCAGAGACATTGACATCGGCCCAAGTTCGTGAGACACAGCCAGCAACTCACTGTAAGGGAAAACACTGTCCCTAGTCACAGTGAGGCACATCTGTCACCTCTGACATTAAGAGCCATGAAAAGTGGCCAATCACAGATAGCATTAGAATGGAAGTACTGGCTAGTTTCACCAAGGGTGTTAGCTTGGTGATAAATCATGGTAAATGCAATGGTTTGAAAGAAAAAATAAATGGAATGCATTCCTTTTAGAAATTCAGCAATTGTGTTACTTAATAATAACAGTGTCATCAGCTGGTTTAAGCTCTCGGTAATATACATTAAGTAAATATATAACAGTCAGAGCCCTGCAATATGGCTTATTTGGGATTTGGAGAAGCACTGTGAAGGCTCAGCATGGGTCTGAGGCAGGCTAAGTCAGTAACGGCTAGTGAATAATCAAAATGAAGTTCGGCTTTAAAAATGAACATTGATTAATAGATGTATTTTGATTGATGCGATTAAGATTGCTGAGTCATGTTAAATCATGTGAAACAGGACATTAAAGTTGGTATAATGAATAGCCTCTCACAGTGACATTGCAGGGCAATTAGGTTTGTGTTACGAGTTGTAGACATGACACTTGACGTCTGGAAGTGTTTTGCCTCAATAGCCTCCTCAGTTAGACATTGATTTAGACCAGACAATGCTGAATAACAATGCTTCTGATCCAAGGTATGAGGGTGCAGACAGGGTGAGAGACCTACAGCAGCAACCCTTCACAAGAGATCTAACTGGATCTTTGTGTAATGCAGTCATAGCATATCCCATACTTCTAACTTCTTATCCATACCACAAAAAAAGCAGTTGCCACATCAAAGCAGTATCTGGAGCAATGCCAGTTTTTCACCAGTTCTCAATGATGTTTTTGTGCTTTTCTGACTTGCCTACAAAGAATACTAGTTTGATGGATCAACTGATTAAATATCTTTGCATATCCAGACATTACAGTCTATGCAATAAGGCCTTTGCTAAAAACCAACATCAGCAACACTTAAAAAAAAAAGAGAAAAGTCCCCCATTCTCGCTGGTGAGTCTACACCTATATGAATACTGTGATGGAGTAGTTCCCTATGTGACCTGTGGTGGGTGGATGTTTGACACGTCACTGATGGGGTATAGAGACAGTGTAAAGTGCATCCACCTCAGCCATAGAGAACTGTAGACGGGCAGCATCATTCTATGTGATGGAGTGATACAGCAGTGAATGACACTTCTACATGGAGACACTATCCCTTACTAGAGAGCCCTCAAGAGGATCGGGATATGTGAACTACATTATGGCAGTCATATAGCCAACTGAAATACTAGATCTTTCCCATACAATCATCTCAGTGTTAAAGCATAAGGATGTCTGTATGCCGTGTCCAGATGGAGTAGTATACGGTCATATTTTCATGGCCTCAATATAGGCCAAGAAGGACAAGGCACATTGTATCCTACCGTAATTCAAATGTATATATTTGGTAGGAAGGGGGAAGCTGTTAGGGTTATATGAATTATTTTAGGGATTGTTGATCCTGTATCACTATTCTATGACCTGAGTCTCTTGATAGAAGTCGTGACGTAGGATCCAGCAAGTTGGGAAAAATGTAAACAGAGCGTGCTGAGTGGGCCCTTATACAAGAGTCACTATTGGAAATGAAATCAATGAATTATATGGCCCCCATATGTACAGTGAAGAAGCAATATTATTCGGGTAAAGTTGAAATTAAGAAATTAACAGAATAAATGTGACCTCAATGATGAAATTGTCATTCATTCTTTTGGGTGCAATCTACTATCATTTTTAGTGGTCATATATCATGTGTCTCACGGTTTTCCTTTGTGATATGATCAGGTCAAAGATGACGCTCATACAATGGAATTACTAGTGTCTGGGTACCACAATATAATTCATAATTAGGAATATCTATGAAAAAATTCCTTTCTCAAGTCAACAATAAATTATACAAGATCTTTATCTGTTAGGTACTAAGTTGAAAATTCGAACCGTATTTGGCTGAGCAAATAATAAAACATGACCTGTATATATCTCATCATCATAAACCATATCCCTGAAGGGGTCTACTTATGAGGTTCATGATATTTGACTTTGATATTTACCAAGCGGCTTAGACCATCTAGGCAAAGTCCCTTTTATAGTATGTTGAGTGCTTAGTATAGTGCTTAGTACACATCAGTTGCTTGTTATCAGAAGATAAAAATCAGGCCCTTTGAGGCATGAGCATAGGCTTCAAAGTTATTTACACACGATTTAGTTATAAAAGGACACTTTGAAAAAATGTCATCTCCATGAAGTGTCCTGGTTTATAAATATGCCCATCCCTTGAGCCTCAAGTGGATGATATACGCCAGATAGGGATAGTATTGTAAGGGATTGATCATTATTAAACAACAGGGGGTGGTAGCATTTTTATTGTGAAATGCACCATATATTTTTACCCTCCTTTTTTGGACAACGTTGTCTTGACGATTAGGATAGATAGCTCAGATTAAAGCCTAAAATATGATTGTAATGTTGAAAATACCAGAAATGGGATGTTAATCACCACTATGAGGCATGAGTGATCAGGATGACTAGTCAATCCCCCAGTAAATTGTTGGATGTTCTTATGAAGTCAGAGAACTACCTAGCCCGCCTAGGTAGTCGTGAGCAACCTTTTACTCACCAATGTTTGCTAGAGTCAAGATAAATGTCAATATCTAATGGAAACAAAGACAAATTCCAAAAAGAATGGGGGGGGGGGGAAGCATACTTGTGTAGGGTCTGTTGCCTGAAACACACATATTTCCTCTTGCTTTGCCCTATAGTAGCGCGAATGTTAAGCCCCCCCCCTCTTCATCGTATAAAGAGTTTTGCTGCCAATAAAGATTTCGCAACATGACCCAAGTACACCCACTATACGATGTGAGGCAACTCACTGATGCAAAAAAAACAGTCCTTGTAAACATCAATATGGTCTGCCCAATTATTGAATATTGTCCATTCATCATCGGCAGAGAACTGGCTTGGGTTAATGGCAAACTAAAGGTGTTGCAAAATATCAGCTCTCATATTTACCCAAACAATCAGGGATGCCAGAGATGTGAACGTTAACTACCATGGAGTACAAACTGGAATGCCAAGTGATCCATTTTGTTGCGCATGTACAAGCTGACTTGTAACCATGACTACCTCATAGCCTAAACACACCCATTTAAAAACAAATTACAAACTTTGCCTCAAGACAAAGAGACAAAGGTCATCCAGTAGAGGAGACTTATGGCGGGATGGATCTGTGGGGGCGATGCCACCACAGCAAAGAGCTCATGGAGGCCAAAGAAGGTTTGAGTGCAGCAGACCTATGTCCTATGGAGGGGGATTAGATTGTCCAGTACCCGTACGCATAATGTACAACCACACAACATTAAAATACCACTGACTCTTGAAATGGAAATATATGACACAGTCTTTACTGTTCTGTAAATGTCTACTTTAGCATGCTTGTATTATTTATTGGGATGCAAGTTAGTTATGGCTTTATTGGGAGAGCTCTCCTAGCAGCAAGATATATTGCCTAATAAAATAATTGTACTCAAACGAATTGAAAGTTAATCCCCTCCTCACTCAACAACAAAAAGGACATCACATATGGTTGGTAAATTGTAATATCATTCAATCTGTGAATTATACATGTAAAAGAGGGTAGCCAGGCAAAAAAAAAGTGCCTTTGAAAGCAAGTTGTATAAGGTTAGAAAACGTAAGACTGATTCATCAACGCCAGATTGACGTTTGTAATCCATGATTTTTTCCAGACTATGTGGGAATGATGTTTGATAATATTTAAGGTGCAGAAATTCCCTTTAAACCCAATTGGATACGTTTTAAAACTTTAAGAAGCATTCTTTATTAACAGGTTAAATGACTGAAGTTGAACATTTGTTCCAAAACTAAATGAGTACATCCTGAAAGGCTGACCAGAGGAGTGCGTTGATGATATCCACATCTTTCAAGAATAAGGGTACATCTCCCTGAAACCCAAAAATATAAAAATGAGTTTTTTTTGTCACCGATTTTGTTTGGGACAATTCAGAACGTGGGTGGCATCCTTTTTTAGTGCTGAGTTCAAGGTGACCCCGGTGAATCCCCCTGTAGCTATGTAACACAAGTAGATGGCTCAGTCTCATGAGTTTGTAACAGTTCAAACGTCTTTGACCGGTGGCGTCTTTGACCGGTGGCGTCTTTGACCGGTGGCGTCTTTGACCGGGTATGTGATTAAAATGAAGAAAAAAGTAGTATATAGTAAAGAAATTTAAGCTTCAACTTCTTCATGTAATAAACAGTCTATGGTTGTTTTACCCAATTAAAAAAAAATAATTTTAATGCACATATTAAGGGTTCCTTTTGGCCTTTCTTTCTTCAGCCGGTCAAAGACGTCACCGGTCAAAGACGACGCCGGTCAAAGACGTTTCAACTGTTACAAACTCATGAGACTGAGCCAGTAACATAAATATATGAAATATATCAATTTTAAATAATGCCTCGAAATGATGTGTTATAACATATTATACAATAAATTTACCCATTTCTTTACTATACACTACTTTTTTCTTCATTTTAATCACATACCCGGTCAAAGACGCCACCGGTCAAAGACGCCACCGGTCAAAGACACCACCGGTCAAAGACGTTTGAACTGTTACAAACTCATGAGACTGAGCCAGATGCAAACACCAACCACTTACACTACAGGTTTGCTACAAGACACAGGCAGACTTATTCAACACACTTAATATACACTTCAAGAAAGACTTAGTTCATACAGAGACTTAACGTGCCCTGTATCGTGGTGGTACATCAGCGCCCTCTGCCTGACTGAAAAGACAACGGTAGGTGCGCTGTGCTATATCCTGTCTGCACGACTTATACAGGGTAAGTTTACATATTTATGTATTTTATTTTGTATATGTATAACAAAGAGAACTCATGAGGCCTAAAGAGGTGTGACAAAAACTTTAAAAAAACATAGTGACATCGGACAAGACCACTTCTTAGTTTTGCCACGGGGCATTTGCATCATTTGCCTAAAATCATCATAGGACAGGAAGACCCCTACCCATACCCCTATTTAAGTTGAGTCGATCCCATTGAATCAAAGACATCAGAATTCCAAAATTCTTTTTCAATGGCTACCCTAAATCGTTTGAAAGGCCAAAGTAAACTTAAATAAAACTAAAATCAATAAGGACTATAACCTACCTAACCTAGATTTAAGACCATCTAACCTGTAACACACCTATTTTGGCCTAAGACGTATCCTGTTCCTCACAGGGTAGCCACACAATAAGATGCTACTCCGACCGTTTAGGATCTCCCTCGTAGGCCTGCTTGTCTGCCTGTGGATGCCCACTGTGACTGCAGGTGTGTCAATCATCATACAGAATGTTCTGATGGATTTTACTGCCATGCTGTAGATATCATAATAAAAGTGGTATTGAATTTATTGTATGAAGGTGTTTTTTCCCGGTGGGCACATAATATATTCAGTGTTGAAACAAACTTGAATCTACATTCAAAACCATTTAATGATGTTGATTCAAAGTTCTGTGCCCACTGGAATAGACCCTGAATGGCCATTAAAGTAAAGGTTCGGAATGCCTCCACTGATTTAATTGGTTCTTAATGAAGAGGGAATTATTATATACAAACAAGGAATGTATCATCATTTAAATTTTATTGTTAAATCAACTAAAACCTGATTTGGTCATAATTTATGCAAGTTAAGCATGGGATTTTGTTCACATTCTTGTAAACCAACTAGAGGGCTCGATTGTAGGAGATTGTAGAAATGTACACTACTTTGCATTCTTAATCAAAAATAATTGTCTTACACCTTTTTATTTCTAGATCTCATTTCTCCTTCCCTCATAGTGGCAAATGGAGACGACATCAGCATGATCGAGCTTGATGATCTAAAGGTGTCCCCAGTAGTGGATCCGGAAGACACCTACAGTATCGGGGAAGTTGAATACGATATGACTAATGGAGTTCTGTACTGGTCTGAAGTTATAGAACACAGGATCATGTCTCTGCAACTCAATGGGTCAAATGAATCACATGAGGTGGTGGTGCGGACAGGACAGGGTGGCTGGGTTTACGATATAGCCCTGGACTGGGTACATGGCAACTTGTACTGGACAGATTGGAACCTGAACACCATAGAGGTCATCAACCTGAAGACTCGGCTCCGGAAGATCCTGATAAATGAAAACTCGGGTAGGCCTATGGCCGTTGTAGTGGACCCCAGGGATGAGCATGGGTAAGCATTCTTTCTCAGCAAATAAGCAGATTGGTATGATACCTCTTTATGATATGAATTAGTTTAACATCAACCACCAGACTATGTATGTGTCAATATAAACCTTGCCAAATATGAACATGATTGCCATTGTGTAACATAGAGCAGGCTGTCCTATGCTGGATTATATCCTGACTTTGCTACAACATAAGATGCTGTGTATCTTGACTCCTCCCACTTCCCCATCTGCAGTAGAACAGAGTTGACAGTTCTGGGATCATAGTTGCAGGCAGGGGCGCTCTTATCAGCATCAAAGAAATCGGGTTTTTGAGATTTTGTTTTTATTTCAAGTTATTTAATGAAAAACAATTACCGTATTCGACGTAATAAGCGCCCTGGTAAACTTGTCCATAGGTGCTCCTGTTGCCTCTGTACTTAATGAGAAACAGTTTGTTTTATGATAATTAAATATATAAACATAAAATATAGGCACCAATGTAAATTCTTGTATAGAAACCTAAGACCTATTTTTCATTAGCCCATTTGTAGGTCTTATTCGCCGATAGACCTACCACAACCTATGATTAGGAAGAGGTGCTATTGGGAGGACAATCGATTAGTACAGGTGGAAACCACACATTTCTTGTCACTTTAAATTGCAGCATCGGCAATTAGCATCTCTGTAGGCCAGTCAGCCATGATATGAGGTTCTAGTGGGTATACCTGCCGAATGGACCTTCAGATCGGCTAATGGAAAATGGAAAATTGTATCAGCTGCACCCTGCCCTTAGTACACTTCTATAATCCATGCTAGGATTATGACAGGCTTTTAGTAGTGGCTCCTACACAAGAATTAGAGTAAAATAAGGCTGTGCTACTTCCATTTCAGACCTTATATGTACTGGACCACCCATGGGCCAGTAAGTATATAAAAGGCTGGACTCGATGGCTCTAACAGGAGGCAAATAGTTGGTGAAAACATTGAGATACCTCATTGGCTGGCTATCGACTTTACAGACAACCGGATCTACTGGGCCGACAAACAACTCAATCACATTGGTTCTGCAGACCTGGATGGACAGTCAGCTAAGGTCATCGGGAAGACAAACAACCAACATACATTATATGGCATGGACCTTCTCCATGACTCAATCTACTACACTGAGTCAATTAACAACGCAGTGTACAAGTTCAACATGCAGACCAATGAAACAGTACTCATTGGCAGGCTCACTTCAGATCCTTTGGATATCAGGGCAGTGGATGCTGTGAGGCAGCCCTCAGCCACTGACAGGTGTGCAGGGTGGGACTGTGGTGCCTCAGCCCTGTGTCTCCCCTCACCTTCACTCTCTGGAAAGCTACAGCACACCTGTGTTTGTGCTGACAACCCACCTGATAACGCTGAAACATGTGTACCTGGCCAAGGTGGGTACTGCATATAGTATCATTAAGTATGTACTCTGCATAACCTAATCAAGATGATCAGAGATATTCTCAGTCAGTTTACAACTATCCAACTAAATGTTTTTTACATGAGCCAAAGGACAATAGATTGCCAATGCACTAGTGTCAATATAATCCCATTTAAAGTTAATGCCCCTAGGGTCATGTCTATTTGTTGGAGATTAACTCGCCAGTCTTACATTGCCGTATAATGCTGAATCCTCAAGAATAAAACCATGTAAGGTCAAAATTATTATTGAATCTAGTTGTACTAGGGCTGTATGTGTACATCATGACAGCTGAAAATAGATTAACTAGAGGGATAGATCTAGGCCTATAATAAATTTGTATGTGACCGTAAAACCTATGCCTACAAAGCTGTGTATAGTATGCAAGTCAGCTGACGATTGCGGCTAATACAATCCAGACAAAGTCAGGGGGCGGCTTATACACACTGTTATACCACAGCGGGTATGAAGAACAAAGCATTTCACACCTGTACACAGCTAGTGGCATGAAGCATAAAGCATAGGACTAGTAGCAATCTGTCCTTCACTGTATTTCGCGTAAAGGTTGGTACACGACCTATAACTAACACTTATACTGTACTCTCATTCTTAAAACAAACAATTATATATTCATTTCTAGATCTTATTTCCCCGTCCCTCATGGTTGTGAGCTATTCAAACATCAGCAGGATCAGGCTAAGTGATTTCAAGGTGTTCCCTCTAGTTGATGGCACGGCCGGCAGTATAGCAGTGGATTATGATGTGACTCAAAGAGTACTGTACTGGTCTGAAACTATACCACCCAAGATCATGTCTCTGCCACTCAACGGGTCTGATGGATTTCGGCAGGTGGTGGTGAAACCAGGACCGAGCAGCTTGATTATTGGTATAGCCCTGGACTGGGTACACGGTAACTTGTACTGGGCTGATTACAACCAGAGCACCATAGAGGTAATAAATTTGGAGACTAGGCTCAGGAAGGTTCTGATAAAGGAGAATATGGTTAGGCCTATGGCCATTATAGTGGACCCCAGGGATGACCATGGGTAAGCATTCTGTCCCAGCTAATTAAGCAGATTAGTCTCAATCTTTTTGATAATGAGTGAAACTTGTTCTATATGATTGCAGTGCATAAATTAATCTATATTGTTCTGCGAAAGAGATCCTATGTTCCTGGTTCACTATTCCATAAAGAGACACAGGCTCACACACATTTCCCCTGCTTGAAACATGATTCTTCATGAGGTTAGCATGGATCAAATGTCAATCAAGTTTTATCCATTGCTCTCAATCAATCAACTAAGTAGAATTTGTATTCATGAAATAAAGAAAATATAATAAACTTGTATTAAAGCCTATTCTGATATAAGCTGCACCAGCAGTTCACAAAAATTGTAAAAAAGAATGCATCAGAGAATATGTCCCTCATAGTACTGTAATACACTACAAAAACCCTCATATGAGCTACACCCTGGGGTTCTGACTCCCCTTCAAGATGCTTCTTCCACACAGTTATATAAGGACAATAAGCCTTCACTAGATTTTTTTCAGACCCTACATGTACTGGACCGCCCTGGGAGCCGCCAGGATAGAAAAGGCCGGGCTCGATGGCTCTAACAGGAAGGAAATTGTGGGAGAAAACATCCAGGTGC
Source organism: Harmothoe impar (assembly GCA_947462335.1). Taxonomy (NCBI): domain Eukaryota; kingdom Metazoa; phylum Annelida; class Polychaeta; order Phyllodocida; family Polynoidae; genus Harmothoe; species Harmothoe impar. Next base: position 10,047,096 of record OX381709.1, on the reverse strand, counting down.
CACAAGGGCTGGCCATCGACTTCACAGACAACCGGATCTACTGGGTGGACAGTAGTCTCGGCTATATTGGTTCTGCAGATTTCGATGGACTGGCAGTGCGGATCATTTTCAAAACAAGCACTCAGCACAATATAAACGCCATGGACTTTCTCCATGATGCCTTCTACTACTCTGAGTTGGATGCAGTGTACAAGGGCAGCAAGAAGACAAATGAGACAGTGCTGGTGATGGGGTACACAAACCATCTTACGGATATCAAAGTGGTGCATGCTGTGAGGCAGCCCTCAGCCACTGACAGGTGTGCAGGGTGGGACTGTGGTGCCTCAGCCCTGTGTCTCCCCGCTCCTTCCCTCTCTGGGCAATTACAGCGCACCTGTGTGTGTGCTGACAACCCACCTGATGGCACTGACTCCTGCACTCTTGGCCAAAGTAGGTGCCATGATTAAAGAGTATCTTTGGTTATGTAATCAAATTTTTTAAAAAGATTGTACTATTCTTCGGATTTATGTAACCAATGTATTTCAAATATCTGTCAGATACTTCTCTTTTCTTTAATATCCATCGGATTTGTTCTCTGCTGACTACAATCTAACCACCTAGAAATGTATATACTTGATGCTAGATTTCTCCCACCCACATGATTTCTAGTTACAGACGAACCCGCATCCAACTGGACTATAAACTGGAGCTTGGTGCTCCGTGTTGGCGCTAGTGTCACAGTGATATCTGTCTGTCTTACTATTGGTATCTACTACTTTAGGAAACAATATGGAAGAACAGGTGCATACAATATGTATACAGATGCCTATCTAATCTACATTAATATCAAACTCTCATGACACATACAGCTAGATTATGCCGATGAGATGGCAATTTAATGTTTGGATTCTTGGTTTATATGACCTAGTTCAGGTCATTCGGGGTTATGTTGATATTTAAAATCACCAATGCTATAAGTGCATTTTGCTATACAGGGGGTTCCCCTGTTCCTTTCTTCTAGTTGTGGGGGGGGGGGACTCATTATAGGAAATTCATGAAAAATATGAGGAGGAAATTTGCAATTTACCTTTTTCTCTTGCTTCGACCAAAATGCTATAGAGTCTTGTAGCCTCTAAGAAAACTAAATTCTCATTCTATGAATACACGATTAAGGATCTGCAAAAGTTGTAAAAGTGGTAAATTACTTTATTCAGGTAGAGAAAATGGAGGTGGGACAGTTTCTCAGCATCAGGAAACCGAAAGAGCCGATGGATACGAAACTCCAATGCCTTACTACATTGAGATTGACAGCGGTAATATTTATTGTTAATTCACATGTAAATTTACTAGTTCTAAAACACTGCATAAATTTTCACATTTATGACAATTGAAATTTGATGTTCTTGGTAATACTTATTGTCCGCAGATGTACAAGTATTAGTAGCTCTTTATGATCATTTTTGATTTTGCTTTCAATTAATGACTGATACTCTGAGAAAGATAGTGTCTTGGGAATCTAATGACTAGTTTTTATGTCACACATTCTATCATTTTCTCCCGTAGATGCTGAAGATGACTATGATGAAATAGTCATGTATGACACAGACCACGACAACCCACCAAGCGGTGTGGTAAATGGTAAGTAGGTTTAATGGCAGAGATAAATTAGTACTTGGCCTTTGGTTGTATCTCTTGGGTTGGATCAAGGAGAAATTTATTCCAAGGCCCAACGATTGCGATTGATAAGTGGGGTCTTTACAGATTTGGTTCATGGCTATTTTGATGATGTCACAGTCTAGAATGGCATTCAATCCCTTCTCTAGGGTGCATAGTACCTTTGTTTTGTTTTTTCATGAATAATACAGTAGCTTCATTGATTCAATCAAAGATGCTGGGTATCATGAAATAACCCTCACCAGGATTTTCCCAACCTGTCACCCCACCATAATTGTTGATGCAACCACTCGCATTGTTCACAGCTGAGGGTTATATGACAAAATAAGATACTGATTCTCCTGTGCAAAAATAGCCATTGGAATTTCTCTGATTGATTAAATTGAATACAAATTCTTTGTTCTAGGTGCCAAAAATGATGAAGGAACCCAACATGATTACATTGAAGTTCTGCCACCAGTTACCTACCAGAATGCAGTAAGTTACCATACCAATGCAAACACCATTTGCTACTATACTGTTATATATACCTATGCTAGACTTTTATGCATATGTTGCTCATCCAGTTTCAACTGGGATCGTGGACTCCGGACCAATTCCGACAACGACCTTCCCCTACCCGCTGGGTTTACACCTGTCGGAGCTGAAAAGACCTGCTTCGGAATCGGACGGATACCACTGATACCCACCCTTGGTGAGTAATCACTCGCCCTACCTCTACCTCTTGCCCGGCCCACTTGGAGTGGTCGTCCTGGCGTTGAAGTAGACAAGGCAGCTTCTATGGTTACCCCACGTCCCATAGGCAGATTCGGGGTGTCCGTAAAACTCATGTAATGAGGACCTTTCGGACTGCCATTATCAGCGGAAGCGTATGAGGTACTGCTGTCCTGCATACTATCCCGAGTCTCTGATAAAAACTGCTGTAAAGCATTTCTTTTTGCTTTCAGAATGTCACACTCTGTAACCAGGCTTCGGCGGACCTCATGTAGGTGATGCCATAGGTGATGGTAACCACCAGAAGCCAACAAGAGGATGAACCTACTGGTGGAAGAACAGATCAGATTTTGGATGGCAGTAAAGAAACTGCAGGACATGAAGTGAAGGGCCGATAGACTGTTAATGTTCCGATGTAAGAAAGCATTACAAAGCGGACAACCATATTCAATGTTATATGCGCACAGTGTTTAGAATAGTAAGTTCCTACTAGATTAATTGGGTTCAAAATTAATTGGGTTCAAATGTTGACATACATTGGTGTTTTTTTTAATCAAAGAAGGCCCAAAAAGGGTGTGGGTTCTTGGTATGGGATGTGTGGGTATTAAGGTGAATACAGTAGATGTCGAGTAAGATACATTATGTCAGAGCTCTTGACATTATAATTTTGTGATCTATGTGTAAGATCATAGGGTCAATGTAGCGATTGTAAAACAGATCTAGCATTTGTCAAATCAAGAAGGGCCGAACAGAAGAGGATAAAATGACTTCAAACAATATTACAAGTATTGAAATAAATAAAATTGGAAGATTCCCTGGAAAAAAGTGAGCCTTTCATCATGGCAAACTGTAAAGTGTAGTCTGTAGACGGCAAACCGCAGCCAGTGATCACGGCAAACCGCAGCCAGTGATCACAGCAAACCGCAGCCAGTGATCACAGCAAACTGCAGCCAGTGATCACAGCTGAGTGCAGTCAGCTAGTCACTCAGTGACGTCACAGTCTTAGTGATCACAGCAAACCGCCAGTGATCACAGCAAACCGCAGCCAGTGATCACGGCAAACCGCAGCCAGTGATCACAGCAAACCGCAGCCAGTGATCACAGCAAACTGCAGCCAGTGATCACAGCAAACTGCAGCCAGTGATCACAGCAAACTGCAGCCAGTGATCACAGCAAACTGCAGCCAGTGATCACAGCAAACCGCAGCCAGTGATCACGGCAAACCGCAGCCAGTGATCACAGCAAACCGCAGCCAGTGATCACAGCAAACTGCAGCCAGTGATCACAGCAAACTGCAGCCAGTGATCACAGCAAACTGCAGCCAGTGATCACAGCAAACTGCAGCCAGTGATCACAGCAAACTGCAGCCAGTGATCACAGCAAACTGCAGCCAGTGATCACAACAAACTACAACGCAGACAGCATCACAATCAAAACATCATGAACTGAGGATGAAGTGACGTCATTGCTAGGCGGCGTAGTGACGTTGCTAGGTAACGTAGTGCCGTTTCTAGGGGATGCAGCTACGTCACTAAGACTGTGACGTCACTGAGTGACTAGCTGACTGCACTCTCGATGCAGAGTTTTAGGCGACTTGCATTGACAATGTACTACTGCATATGAATGTGTTAGGAGAATGTGAAAATACACATAATGGCAGCCATTTTGTGAACGCTCAAAGCTTTTACAGCATTGTCCAGAAAGTTTACATGAATGGGCCTCCCTCACTAATTTATTTCGGTTCTCATATAATGGTGAGTGAAAAATATTCATGACTGCAGATGGTTTGAGCCATTTTAAATTATTAATGGTCTTGAACTCTCTCGAAATCAACCATTGAATCTGTCCATGTTATGCTGCAAATCCCCCATGAATTTCGACCACTGCATAAAGTGCTTGGAAAAGCCTAGCCTGAAGGCTAGCCTTTGCCTGAAAATTCCAGATCAATTAGGCTACATATATGCAGGTGTTTTTAGTTAGAGCCAGGAAAAAATCACGTTTATGGTATTTTGGGCATTTTGTGGTATCTTCGCAAGACTTCGGTGAGCTATAGAACCATCAACAGATGAGATGCGATGTCTGTGCCTATTGCTTGGTTGCAATAGGCACCGCATCTCATTGCAAGCAGCTCTTGTATATAAACAATCAAGTTGGTACTTGGGTATTGTGGATATTTCTTTAATGGTGTAGTCTATATCCAGCATGAATATTAGTTTTGCAACTGATGCAAAATAGTTGTCGGAGTATAACACCCAATGTTTAAAATTGCTTTTATATTACTGATCTGCATAACGATGCCAACATTGATTAACTTTGTGTTCATTATGACATGGGATTTATTAATCATTATTCATGAATACTTGTGGAAGAACAGATCAGATTTTGGATGGCAGTAAAGAAACTGCAGGACATGAAGTGAAGGGCCGATAGACTGTTAATGTTCTGATGTAAGAAAGCATTACAAAGCGGACAACCATATTCAATGTTATATGCGCACAGTGTTTAGAATAGTAAGTTCCTACTAGATTAATTGGGTTCAAAATTAATTGGGTTCAAATGTTGACATACATTGGTGTTTTTTTTAATCAAAGAAGGCCCAAAAAGGGTGTGGGTTCTTGGTATGGGATGTGTGGGTATTAAGGTGAATACAGTAGATGTCGAGTAAGATACATTATGTCAGAGCTCTTGACATTATAATTTTGTGATCTATGTGTAAGATCATAGGGTCAATGCAGCGATTGTAAAACAGATCTAGCATTTGTCAAATCAAGAAGGGCCGAACAGAAGAGGATAAAATGACTTCAAACAATATTACAAGTATTGAAATAAATAAAATTGGAAGATTCCCTGGAAAAAAGTGAGCCTTTCATCATGGCAAACTGTAAAGTGTAGTCTGTAGACGGCAAACCGCAGCCAGTGATCACAGCAAACCGCAGCCAGTGATCACGGCAAACCGCAGCCAGTGATCACAGCAAACCGCAGCCAGTGATCACGGCAAACCGCAGCCAGTGATCACAGCAAACCGCAGCCAGTGATCACAGCAAACTGCAGCCAGTGATCACAGCAAACTGCAGCCAGTGATCACAGCAAACTGCAGCCAGTGATCACAGCAAACTGCAGCCAGTGATCACGGCAAACCGCAGCCAGTGATCACGGCAAACCGCAGCCAGTGATCACAGCAAACCGCAGCCAGTGATCACAGCAAACCGCAGCCAGTGATCACAGCAAACTGCAGCCAGTGATCACAGCAAACTGCAGCCAGTGATCACAGCAAACTGCAGCCAGTGATCACAGCAAACTGCAGCCAGTGATCACAGCAAACTGCAGCCAGTGATCACAACAAACTACAACGCAGACAGCATCACAATCAAAACATCATGAACTGAGGATGAAGTGACGTCATTGCTAGGCGGCGTAGTGACGTTGCTAGGTAACGTAGTGCCGTTTCTAGGGGATGCAGCTACGTCACTAAGACTGTGACGTCACTGAGTGACTAGCTGACTGCACTCTCGATGCAGAGTTTTAGGCGACTTGCATTGACAATGTACTACTGCATATGAATGTGTTAGGAGAATGTGAAAATACACATAATGGCAGCCATTTTGTGAACGCTCAAAGCTTTTACAGCATTGTCCAGAAAGTTTACATGAATGGGCCTCCCTCACTAATTTATTTCGGTTCTCATATAAAGGTGAGTGAAAAATATTCATGACTGCAGATGGTTTGAGCCATTTTAAATTATTAATGGTCTTGAACTCTCTCGAAATCAACCATTGAATCTGTCCATGTTATGCTGCAAATCCCCCATGAATTTCGACCACTGCATAAAGTGCTTGGAAAAGCCTAGCCTGAAGGCTAGCCTTTGCCTGAAAATTCCAGATCAATTAGGCTACATATATGCAGGTGTTTTTAGTTAGAGCCAGGAAAAAATCACGTTTATGGTATTTTGGGCATTTTGTGGTATCTTCGCAAGACTTCGGTGAGCTATAGAACCATCAACAGATGAGATGCGATGTCTGTGCCTATTGCTTGGTTGCAATAGGCACCGCATCTCATTGCAAGCAGCTCTTGTATATAAACAATCAAGTTGGTACTTGGGTATTGTGGATATTTCTTTAATGGTGTAGTCTATATCCAGCATGAATATTAGTTTTGCAACTGATGCAAAATAGTTGTCGGAGTATAACACCCAATGTTTAAAATTGCTTTTATATTACTGATCTGCATAACGATGCCAACATTGATTAACTTTGTGTTCATTATGACATGGGATTTATTAATCATTATTCATGAATACTTGTTCGATAAAAAACATTACTGCTTTGAATTGGAATAAAGATTGGGATGGCCAGCATATTGTTGGGTATAACTAGGTCTATAAATGCTGCAATCAGCACCATCAGCTTACAGAGAGAAGTAAAGGAGTCGCCACAACTCTGGGAGCCATAGTTTGTCTCCCATGTGACACCTGTAGAGGAGAGTCAAATGAGTTTGACTCTCCGTTCCTGAAGATTCAACAGCAATTGACCCCTCAAAAGGGCAGGAGTCAAAATCAATACTTGAATACATGAGTGGTTTACAGGTAAGGTGGATCCTGTATTTATAGGGTAGAGTGGGGCAACATGTGTATATAATTAGTGGGCAGGTGAGGTGAGGCCTCTGAGAGAAGTGAGTAGCTGAGGTTATAACCCAAGACAATAACAAGACATGTTGTCATATCCACCACTTCCCCCTGTGTGAGAGGGCTAAGTTATAATATATATCTGCCTCACACTACAGTCTACAGACCATTGGCCACATATTGGATCCCATTATCAGATCTATATGAAGTAGTAAGCAGTGCCACACATTATATCTTACACAGTTAATGCCAAGCCTTATGTTTATTTCCCATACCCACAAATATGGTGACTAAGCTCTATACTCTTGATATTTTTGGAATGGATTGTATATTTTGTCAACACATTTGATTCAGGTAAGTTAACTGAAAAGCTTACCCATTGACATCCCTTAACCCTTTGTGGGCGAGCATCAACTATAGTTGATGCCATGGCTGGGCGAGCATCGACTATAGTCAATGCCATGGCAGGGCGAGCATCGACTATAGTCATCATAACTCTATGGGATTCAGCAAAGCCTCATCCTTAGGGAAAATTCCTGTAAAAAATCTCGCCCTCCCAGCTAGCTGTATCAATATTTGGCCGTCCTCAAAGGGTTAACCACGCTATTTAGACATAGTGGACCTATCCGTAAAGAATCAAAACTGTGTGGCATGTAACAATTATCTAAATTATAGATAGTGACTCTGCCTTGTGGTTGCCACTGGTACCAAATTAGTGCTGGTTGCCCCACCAGGTGGTCTCATATGCAACTACTATCAGAGTCAACACATTTTTAACTTGACTCTTCATGAAAGGTCAAACTACAAATGACTCTGCACTTGACTCTGCACTGATAGAGTCAAGAGGGAGAGTCAATTTGTACAAGGAGCAATGGGTATAACTGGAGTAGCTGTGACCCCTCAACCAGAGTCATCGTGACTCTGCTACCAGAGTCAACTAGAGTTGACTATAGTAAAAGAGTCATGGCGATGCCTTTACTTCTCTCTGTGCTACTTCTGAGTATAGAAGGAGTCTGCTTTATGAAGTGGCTTCTGTAACAGTCTTAATGCCTCTTGCGATAATAACCGATTGGCATATTTCAAGGCTTGAGTGAATCTGTAGTTTAAGTCTTATGTGTTACTAGACTGCCTATTGCCTAAATGTTATGGAAACAAAGCTTCACATATTTGATATTGTTCTACTGTATGCCATATCTCCCTTTGTGACAAATGACGTTTATTGTATTTCTGAACTTCACCTTGTAAATATAATGTTATTATGATCTCAAAATATTGCAATTAATAATGAATGCAGTTAAAGTGAAAAAAGAACTACTTAAATTTTAAGGATGACGTTGACAATGATAGATGAACCAGCTAAGCTAGCCAGTAACACTGTCTTTAATCAACCAGGATCCTTAGAGCAGTTATTAATGTAACTTTTTTAACTTTAAAATATGGAACTTTAGAAGATGATAATGTTACAGCTGTGTTGGTAAATTATGATAAAAAAAAATAGATTGTTGTAAAGTTGGGCCCTACTAAATATTTCGGCAGATAGCGACAGTTTCAATTCCAACATACTCTCCAAGTCAAGATATGTATTTCCCAACGATACGAACTTAGATAAAGGCATAATGAAGATGCAGATAGGAAGTAGTCGGTATAGATGGTAAGTCTAGCAGTAACACCCTTGTGTTTAGAGATTAGGAAGTCGACTGATGTGACAGCTGAACTGTTTACCCAAAAAGGGCGGCATAGCGGGCTAATGCATTGCACCATTTTGTTAGCTGTACGGAGCAACTCTCCAACGTTACATTGTTGCATCATGCAGACCCCTAGAGCACTAGAGCAGGACTCATGCTTGGATGCAGCCCCTGTGTTAAGCATGCTCCCTTGACCCCTCTGACAACAAAAGGGTCCAGAGCAATTAAGCTACTTTGCAGACCTTAAAGGGTCATGAGGAAACTGGAAGCAGTGAACGTTAAGCACATTCTGGCTGGAATGAGGGGGATCAACCACAATATACGGTGGCCAACAACGGTCAACAAAACAGAGAAATTGTCCAATTTCCCACTGTTTCTTGCTGTCAATGTCATTCAACCTGCTCTCACTCAACTTCATCTGAAAGAAAGCTGTCAACACCGTCTTGTCATGTTTCTGTCTGTTCTGTTTGTCTTTTTTCTTTTTCTTTTTAATCCTGGGAAATAGGACAGAAAAGTGTTTTTTTCTGGTGACCCCTTGTCGGCTTCCATAACAAAAAGATACTTCAGCGTTGAGGGTCTATTGGAAATTGGAGTAGGTACTTTGTGAGGAAACTGTAGTGTCTGGGTAAGATGGTGACTATTATATCAGGTACGACACAAGTTAGGGTTAAAGGGGCCTTCTCACCACTCGCACTTACCACATAGCAGACTAAAACAGTACTAGAATTGTGAGTGGGAAACGCTTGGTGAGAACGTCACTTAAAGGAGCTAGATAATATGGTGGCCCGGGAGGCTCACTTATTTAATTTTTTAAGTTTATTTTTCAAAGTGACGTGTATATTGTTCCAAAGTGAAGTTGTTGTTTTTTATGAAGTGTTTTTTTTTCAACGTTTCTTTCTAAGTTTGTGTATGTGAGCCTCCTGGGCCACCATAATATAAGGCTCGTTTTATAGAAATGGATGGTTTTGGTGAAGAAAGAGCAGCTCACATTTGACCTTGTATCATAAGCTGCCACAGCTGCTTCTTCTCAACAAAGTTCCTCATAGCCAATACTTACTATGGACTAGAGTACTTACTACTTAGTAAAATAAACCAATAAAATGTCAAGTGTCCCAAAAAATATTAGCCCATATATGTTCTCCCACAACTAGGAAAACATCAGAAAAAAGGCCACTCTCGTCATATTATTCAGTCCTTGGTGATGAGAACCACAATCAGTCTATACGAAAAGATTTTCACCATGCAGGACATTCGGTCCTGCAATTCTTTGTCTTTGCAGGCCCAGCTTAATCTTTGCAGGCCCGGATATATCACAGTACAACCTTGCTATTTAAAAATAGAATATAGAGCAAGTGTTTGTACTGACAATGATAATAGATAGGGTTCCCCTATATGTCAAAATGATATCAACCATTTTAAAATGTACATAACTGAAGAACACCACAGAAAATATTCAAGCTATCTGTTTTATGCTTAATAATGGTCCTATTTACAAGCCGTAAAAAATGGCATGCAGGCATACATCTCTAGAATACAGGCAGCCATTTGGACCGGCAATAACCATCTATCTGCCGGACTGGCAGCTATAGCCGGTGTCCGGCAGGTTTTCGTATAGACTGGACCACTCATTGTGAGTGGCCTAAACATGTGCTCTTTATCTCCATGGCAGTCCTTGCAACCATGCTTCTTTTAGCTAAATCTATGCTCTGCCAGTATTCCAGTACAATGCCTGTAGCTGGGGTGTAACATTTATTTAGCACATCAGGGCATAATGAGTGTCATAGGCTGCAGGTGGTTACATGACTTGAGAATCCGCCAAAGGAGCAGTGGAAAATGCACCTACCTGTCAGATTTCAATATAGTGTCCAAGGGATAAGTTTCTCGTTATCTCAACCATAGGCAAAGGGCATAATGGATTAAAACACTATGCAGCCTTAAAAGAGATAAGCTATACTCTGGTGGGTATTTTTTATTATCTCTATTATGTGAACTAAGGACTTTTTTTTAGCCTTTGATTTTAAGCAAAGGATTTGTTTGAGACGTGAACCTTGACATTCAGTTGTATTTGTGCTTCCGTAACTCTGACACTGTGTTTGATAGGCTGACTCATGAAAGGTCTCGACTTAGGCCAAAGGAAAAAAAGTGTTTCAGGTTACATAGTCTGAAAATCTAGGTAGGGTAGGTCGGATTTCTTTTATTTCATTTTTTCTTACCTTGGACTGAAAAGTACCCCAAAATGTACTCACAAACTTCACTGCCGACTCGGCGACAACGGTGTCGATTCATAGATCAAATTGACCCTGAAATAGGCCCAAAATCAATCAATCAATATTGGATAAAAGTTTCTCACTGACTACAACGTTGACTCATGGGTTATCAAATTGACCCAGAAAAAGCCCTAAAATCACATTATTTTTTTTTTCAAAATTGGATAAAGATTTCTAGGGTCGACCCTGTGTTGCTAGGTAGGGTCGGGTAACCTGAAACACATCTTTTTCTTTATTTGGCCTTAAGTAAATAACATCAGTGTGAATCTTAGGATGTTAGTTGGGTGCATTAACGCATTGAAATGTTAATTAAACTAATATATAGCTATTGTTTTTAAAGATGCCTATATAATACAGACAGCATGGGGTCTGTTAGGCCCATTCTGAGAAAGTCTTTGCATTCCGGCCTCTCTTCTGTCTAATGCCCTTTGGCTTGAATACAATCTTGTAAGTGTAGTGATAACTTTCAGCAGACAGAAAACTTTCTAAAGTGTGACTTGGTATGGAATAACAATTACCTGTATCTACAGGAAAGTTAACACGATGTGTCCGGAAAATAGTCTAGTACAGTGTGGGCTGGCCTGTTGTATGAGTGCATATCAGGGAATATAATTTCAAGTGTGTTTGACCCAAATAGCTTGCGTGAGGGGTCGGGTAGCGCACCTGTCACTGAGTCAGGTGTGCGGTCAACGATGGTGTCATTGGTTCAGTTTTCCTCCATGCTTTCACATTTAGAGGTATCACTGTCAGGTTTGTCGGTCACGGTCTGTTATTTAACTAGGTTCACCTTGAACCTAGTGCTAGGCTGTTCAGTCAGGTCTCGCTTGTGCTTCTTGCCAGGTGGGTTCGCCATGTTGGATTGAGGTAGGCTACTCACTGCCGGGTCGGGCATATGTATTTGGTAACAATTACGCCAGAGTATTCCATCTATTAATATTCTATAGCTAAGAGGGATCTAAGTATGTTTATAGATAAGTGTATACAAAAATAACCTACCTAAGCCCAATGTAGGTTAGTGATATTCCCATAATATGGGCTCCATTTTTACCTGTGCGTTGCCATGTTATTTAGTTACTTCATCGAATACGCAGCTTCACTGGGGCCATGAATTGATTTAATTCCTTCAATGTCAATAGAACGACAAATATGATTAAAAATAATCAGTCAAAGTTAAATATAATAAAGTTGAGGGACTGATAATGTGCCCAAGGTCACTTTCCTGTCTGTGGCATACCTTCTCTCCGCTAGATAGCTAGGGAGACTACTAGGAATGTCATTGGTATCCTCTTTATTTCGATTACATTTGTCGCTATTCTAGTCTCGATTTTTCGATTATATCGATTTATTTGAAATCAATTATAAAGATTATGCTCGATAATTAACATGTTCACTTGTTAATATCAACTGCGGGGATGCTGTACCGTATATGTAGCATACTGGGTATATGCATAACTTCTGTAGACAATTGGTTGTTATGGATTATTTTTTGCTTCAAATTCTTCAGTAAATTCCCCTAAATATTAAGCTTTAAAGTACATCAATTTAAAACTAATAAATAAGTTAGTTCTAGTTGGAATTTTAACACATTTCTTTCAGTTTTGGATAGGTATATTCCTGCACTACCTTGGGGTTTAAGAGGTGTATCGATATAATGCTTTTCTCGATGAGATAATCGGAATTAGGTAAATTTTAGTGTATCGATTTGGGGGGTATCGATGACCGTCCTAGAGACTACTGCTGTCAGTCTGTCTGTGGTGGAGAAAGTCCCGGAATGTCCAGTCCTGATTAAGCCTCTGACATGTGTCTATTTCTAAAACACTAGGTATAATATGGTAAATATCACTGAACAGTTGAGCATATCAGAAAAAATCTGAGTATTGATATAAAGTTTGATTGTGTACTGAGGCAAGAGGTCTGGTTAAGGCATCAGTGTCATTGCACTGATCTCAAGACAAGGATTCGCTGTAGCTTTCCTACAATATTCAGAGGTGGGGACAAAATCAAACATATGACTGTATACTTAAACTGGATTTATTTATGATCTTGCATTTCACACACAAAACTGAGTATTTTGTGATTCCATGCTGCGCGACACAACTAGGATTTGAGAATTCATTGATAATAACTCAGTGATAGCTTTGTTCATGTGAAAAAGTAACATCTGTTAGTCTACAACATGATCCTTACTTTTGAGGAAAATGAAGTTATGCCATAGACATTCACAATAACCTCATGTAGGTACGAACAAATAGGGCAGTAGTTATTCATATAGCTCTTGTGAGTACACTGTAGTAGAGCAAAAACTAAATTATTCGCTCTTAGAGTACACTCTCTCTAGCTACTGTAAGCTTAGATATTTTCGCGCAGCTAAATTTTCGCAATTATTAAGGCATTTACAGCCCAAAATATTTGTTCAAATAGATTGCCCCCCGAGGCCCTTCCAACAGAGATTTTATCAGTTTATACATTATAGTCTATTATATGGTCACATCGGGGGCCACATATCATACAGGCATCATATAGGCCTAGAAGTTTTAGGATGTGTTTTCTCCAGCACGTTAGATTTGATAATTGAGTCTCTTCTGCAGTACAATATAGAATGCCAGATATCATTGGAAAGCAATTGGAAAAAAATTGGAAAGAAAATATGTACTGAGCAAAAATTAATACTTTTACAGTATATTCATTCATGGTTCATCCCGAAAAGAAGCATGGTACTTGCAGTAAAGAAATATGCAGCTCTCATAGGAGGCAGCTTTTCAGCTGTTCAGATAGTTTGCTTTGAGGCAATTATCCAAGCATCATTTTTCATATTCTTCTCAATGGTCTGTTCACTAAAGGTATTCTCAAGAGTATTTATAAACATAATTTTCAGCAAAATTATGACTCCAAATGAAGATACAGTATTGATTACGTTGCAAATAACTTTCAAATTAGAAACGTTCATTAAAGGTGCTCAATAAACACTGACATTTAAAATGCAGACTTTAATGTGTTGATGTACACATTGATCTTTAAATAAAGTTATCACATTACAAACATCCAAAGACTTTCAAATTAATATGCTATTAAATACCGAATATCAATCATCTGCAATCACATGGAAGTGAATATAGAAAGTCTGTGTCATAATTACTACAGCCATATTTTAATGTAAAGTTTGACTTCTCAGGAAAGGAATGTTAAAGGAGCACTGAGTCGGTGACCTAACCCTGCCAGGTTTTAGTCGCAAATGATGACGTGGATTCAGAGCTCATTTAATAATGAGTTTCTTGCCATTCAAGAGTGTTAGACAAAATAAGGCCATTCAAAAAAATAAGATAGTTCTCATCACCGCGCGCATCATGAAAATCGGCTTTTGAGGAAAACTTTTTAAAAATATCTTTATTTCAACCTTTAGAATGAGATGCTTGTCCTACACTGTACCAAAGTCAATGAACCACCAGCCATGTTAACCACCCAATGGAAGATAAACTGTAAAAGGATGCAACCTTTTTCTAAAACAGCTGTGCAGGGTGTGATGCCTTTGCACACAGTCAAGAAAATTGAATAAAAATAGCAGCAGGTGCCAAATGCTGGTTGCATGACTACAGTGACTTCACTGATGGGCACCTCTTTATATATTACCCATAGACTTTTGATACTCTTTTATACCGTTCCCCCTCAGTTCGAGCAACATCTTAAGAAGACATTTGGTCCTGCAACACTTGGGAATCTGCTGGACCAGTGGCATTTTAGATGGAAGTTGCCACTGTGCTGTATGTTTTCTCAAAGACAGTATTTTGAGCAGTTTAATTCGATTGCTGTGCAATTTGATCTAGCCGAGCAATTTAATGTATGTAGTTAGAAATTGGAAAGGCATGTCTTTGCATTTAATATTTGTGCAAAAAGTCTAAAAGATAGCATTCCATGGTGACGGGCAGGAGGAACTGATTGCTAGTTGCATGACTACAGTGAATGCACCGATGGGCACCTCTTTATATATTACCAATGGACATTTGGTACTTCTTTTATACCATTCCCCCTGAGTCCAAGCAACATCTAAGTCTATCAGAGACATTATTTGTTGCAGGGTGAGATAACCATGTGCTGCATGCTTCCTTATGTTTAACACGCTAATAGCTGCAAGTCACGCAGACGAGTACAAATGTGATATACATGTCACAAATAAAGGGACGTTGCTGAGCCAGGGTAGGTGTTTAAGAGGCTTCTTCTGTGATACTATTCAGCCCTATATTTGCAGTGTGGAGAGTTTTAAAGAGGATATCTGAATCCTTAGGCACACAGGTGTGACTCAATGGTATAAATGTATTCAAATTAAGTTGCAGTTACTGTTTAGAAGGATTGCACACTCTCACAGTATGTGTCTTCTAGCTGAAAACAAAAGAAATTTTGACAATATTGTACTATAACTACCTTTTTTATCCTCCTACTTAACAAAAACATCTTGCCACAACCTCTTGAATAATATTCAGGTTCTAGTCATCAAATTTAAACCTCTGCTTCCTATGGTGGCATCCGAATTATGCATTTTGGCATAGAAATATGAGAAAAGTGACAATAAATGAGTGTACCAAGTCCCCTAGGAAACTGGTCAGTCTCCAATCTGGTATTTGGCATGCTTCGGTAGCCTTCATGAAAAGAGTCGCAACATCACCATTCTACATGGATGATGTAACACCTAGGGAAATGAATGGATAGGTGTAAACTGTTTGAGATTGTTTACCCTGTGGTGCATATAACTAAAGACTTGCCAAGTGTGCCCATTTGTGTGCCCATTTGGGTATTCTCACACTGAATACTACTATTTGTGGCATGGACATAACCATGCATGACCTTGTCAAACATACTGAATTTCCACTAAAACCAGTTTTTTTTTAACTGCAACAATTTGAGTGTTTGCCTGGTGTTCCATATCGATATTTACAGGGCTTCAGACAGTCTAAAACATTTTGAAATATGACTGTTAAACCAAAGTTTGGAGACAGTCATAGTGCCTATGTTGTAATAGCTGAAATATTTCTCAGAAATTCAGTACTCACTATATTTGAGGATGCCAGATCAAAGTGTAAACTATTACTTGTACTTATCACACATACTATTCCATTAGTCATAGAAGGCTGTTTAATACATGAACCTCAGAATCTTAAATATTAGAAGGAAATGCTTAGAGATTAATTCTCTCTGTATGCAATCTCTGAATGTATTGGATTTGATTAGCATTTCAAATATCAAAGGCGGTCGCTAGAATGCCACACTTGCTACTTTATAAGTTGACCACATGAAGGGTACTATTCCCAAACTTTCTACAACTGATGCCGCCATGTTACAATTGATAACTGCTCGATACTATTCAGCAATATCTTTCAAAACATGTATGAAAATTGTTAGTTAGTAAATTGCTTTTTACAAAGCTATCAAAAATCTGACACCAACCACTGCATTTTGTTTTATGCAACACAAAACAACATCTCTCATACCTGATGCTGGCGTATGCATACGCATTGTGCATAAATCGTTATTATGGTGGTACATGGATTGTATCAACATAGGCATACATTGTGAGACACAATTTTAAAGCTTAATCTTTGTATCTCATAGTACTCTTTGTATATATTTTGGCCTAAACCAGTCCCTTGCTGGAGGATGGAATAGATTCCTGGGAAATTCCAGCCATTTTGAAAACATAGCTCTAAAACCACACTCACTTAGACTGATGAAGTGCGCAGGCTCTTGCAGGACGGAGCAGTCGCCCGACTGTAGCAAATGGGGACATAAAGATCTATGTATTAGCAAAAATAAATTCATACCCCTTCCTTCTGTCTAAGCAGTGTTAAAGTCCCTTAGAGTCATCATTTGTTTTCTGAGTCACACAACATGTTAATGATGAATGGCTGTGGAGTAGATTCATCACATGCTCCACACAATAAAATGCTGTGATCCTTGTTTCTTCTATCCATCAAAGCCCTCAGGCTCGGGATCTTCAAAATTCCTGGTAATCTGCTAATTGCTTAAATTTCAACTTTAATATAATGTCTTAAGGACGGATAAACCTACAAGCTGGCATAATGCATGGCTACACCATATGTGAGTTACTCACCAGGGCTGGAAGTAAACATAGCAATGATGAAGTGTAGAGGACATTAAATCAATATCTGGCCCTTAAAGTGAGTATTCAGAGAAACAATGTTTGGTTCACTGTTAACAACCATTTGATGAAGATTTTCTAAGAATGATTTCTAAGAATGGTACAATTTTCAGCATGTAGTCCATACCAATGTACACTTCTTTGATCTAGAATTAATTAAAACCCTAATTGGCAAATAATCACAATGTCTTAGATGTGATGTGTACTTAATAAGAAACAACCCCTCAGACATCAGGATTAATGAGTTGTAAGAAGTATCAATTAATCAAACTTTAACTTCTTCTTCCATATCTTACAGATACAAGAACTGAAATGAAAGGCCATAACGTGGAATACATTTGCTTCTGAAAATTAGAGATGTAGCAAGGCTTCATGCTAATTAGTCAGGATAAAGATCTAATATAAATCTGCACCACAGTCAAGATTGATATTTGCAATTAATTTAAGAGAGAACATGTCCTAAAGTTCTTGGTTAATCACAAAAAGGGTAACTGCAGGTAACTTTCTTTCTGCCAGGTTACATTAGGTAACTGGAAAGTATTCATTTAGGCCACTCAAAAAAATAAAATGGTTTCTCATCACCACGCGCATCATCTCTTGAGGAAAACTTTTTTTTTTTTTGCTAATTTTTCATGAAAAATATGATAAAAATGGACAAATATTGGGTTATTTGGTATCAAATCAAAGCTAATACTGCCAGTAATGCAGTAGGATAGAAATAACTTAAATTTTCCCTACGTTTAAAGATCCATAAATTCTTAACTACTAAAATGTGAATTATGGTCATGAAAAAGGTATATATCATCCCAAACATTTTAACACGCGAGTAAAAAAAAATTTAAAAAGCCTCCCTCGTCAAACTTTTCAGACCTTGGTGATTAGAAACCACTTTTTTTTTGGAGTAGCCTTATCTACTGGCAGGCTAGCACAGATAAGGGAGGACAGGAGTAAACGTGAGACCATGTAATATTTGGTCATCTAAATTGTAGATAAGACATTGCTAGATAAAACACATGTTGTATAGTGATGTACGGTCAGTAATGTACATGGTATATAAATTATAAATGTGTGATGTAGACACGGTAATAATAAAAGAATAGTAACATGTAATGAATATTTGATTGATGCGGTATGATATTTGAAATGATATATTGTAGGAGTGGGTGGGTGGGTGGGACAAAATTAAAGGTGATATGGAGTCGGTTGTGGGCCACCAAGGAGTGTGGCGGTACGTGTTACCTAGAGGGACCACAGGTGGGGTATGTGAGTTGAGGAGGGTTAGTGCCTGACCCTGCCTTAGGCCTAATTAAAAAAAAGGTTTGTTTCAGGTCACCCGACCGACCCTATCAAAACAAGGCCGGCCCTACGTTTTTTGATGCAATTGTGAAGAAATTTTCGTATTTTTACCATTTTTTGGTCAATTTTAGGGTCTTCGGAGAGGCTGGGTAGTACTTTCATGTTTAAAAAAGAAAGTTAAAAAAAAAAAAAAATCCGACCTACCGACCCTACATTTTCTTGCCATGTTACTTGAAACAAACCTTTTGATTTTTTTGGCCTTACCGTCAATGCGGCACCAATTCTGTCTACAAATACTGTGCACCTTTTACAGGCCTATTTCTGCCTTTGTTATTCCCCAACATCTGACATGTTCCTATATTTAGTGGTTAGCAGTAAAATAAATATGAACATATCAGAGACCTACATGTATGTGGTTGTACATTTCATGAAACTTTAATCTGTAATACCATACATAGATGAGGGTGTATCAGATCAAAGTAAGAGAGTTGAAAGAAATCTCCAATGAATCTTCATCAAAGAAGCTTATTTAACAATGGCATTGTAGGACATTTACTATCACAGGTACTTTCTGTATTCACAAATATAGCTGTGCATGCCATATATACTGTTGGTCTTACTCATATATGGTTAATCCAGTCAACAGTATCAAATACTCAAAGGATGTTACATTATATCCTTGAAGACCTTGCGTAATTTGCTTTCACTCAAACTTAAAAGACATAGCCACTAACAAAGACTGAAATTACGAAATTGATATTCAACCATACATGTAATTCTGTAAATGCATTCCTCTATCACAGAGTTATGTTTCGCAAAGAGCAGCTCAAGAGTTCCAGAATATTTTAGCCGGTATGCCACTGAAGCTGAAAAGCTCCTTTTACTTGATTTGAATAGCAAGCAGATCGTTCACCAAAATCCATTGTGTTTTTCATTTGAGATTAGTGTTTTTATTTAGGTATACAGTTATTATGTAAATACATAATCTGCCTCTGGACTCGGCGATGCCATTGTGCTGTCCAGGCCTTCTAATGGTTTGAATTACTATCTGACTATTTGTGTAATGACTTAATATAATACATTTCGACAAGAAAAGAACCCAAAGAGCAATAGTTTGCTTGCTGACAAAGTTAGTATACAAGACAAAGTTGCCAATTCTAATAAATAATACCTAGAAGCTGGAAGTCCTGACATTAGGATAAATCTCACCAAATCAATACAACTTGAAACCCAATGTCAGATAACCGTCTGTGACCAGCAACTGTCTATGAGGGCAACAACAGATCTAGAAAAAGGCTCATTTAGGGTAGATGTACATAGAACTGTCAGGAAAGCATAACTTATGTAGTCATAAACTTTTCATTGTAAAGCTGTTTTTATATTTTAACATGGATCCAGGTTGTCAAGTCATAGATGTCAGCCGGTCATAAATGGTTGTCAGTCATAGTGTTTCGACTTTTATCGATTTGGTGAGTACTACAAAGTAGCAACATCAACTCCATTTTTACTGTTACTGTCCTAATTGAGTTCTTTTTGAAACATTTGCAGGCAGAGGGTTTGTTTAAGACCTGAACCTCAGTGCATTGTATTTGTGCTTCAGTGGCAGCGTCAGGCTTCAAATGTCAACTCAACTTGTATAAGAATGGTGAATAACATCAGGGTGATGAAGTTTATCTTAGCAATGAGGCTGCTCGTGAAAGACCCTTATCATAGGAACACACATCTGGGCTGGGAGGAAAAGTAAGGAGATTATGTTTAATCTTCACAAAGGAATGCTGTTGAAGGCTGTATGCATATCTATTTGACTTTCATGCATAGAGCAAATCAAACAGAATTGATATACTTACAGATTTAATGAATAATATAATAATGCACCTTTCAAGAAAGGATGACATGCAATAAATTCACAATGCGGACCTTAAATGGTTATTCAGGAAACTGGAGTCAGATAATGTGAGGCAGAGCCTGACTTAAATAAGGGGATTGGCCACAACCGGAATGGATGTTACTTTTAGGTGAAAAGCCTATTGGAAATTGGAGTAAGTACTGTGATGAAGTTGTACTGTCAAGGCTTGACTCTGATTAATTTTTCAGGTACAATCCCAGTGGCACAAGATTCAGTGCTCAAAGCTCAAAAGACAAATAAAGACTATAGCCAGCAGGAATGAATAGCTAACTAGGAGAGTGGACCTCACCAGTGGGATCATTTCTATATTTCATTAATACCCCTTTCCCTTTAACTTTCCACATCATTTCTGTCCGGGTTGAACATTCTCTTCTAGAAAGTTCTCTATGGCAACATAGACCTCCATATTTCTCTGCATAAGATGGCAAGCAGCTACCCTTTTATGGGTGACATAGTTCCTGAATGTGTTAGGAATCTGCAGTTCCACTACTTTATGGGTCAGGAGTGATGAATGTAGTCTGGGTGACTAACTCCCAAGTCCTACATTTGCAAGTTGTGCCGACACCTCAAAAATCTATCCATCACTTAGGGGTTGCATTATGCATGAGCTAAACACAGGTGAGTAAAATACACTCATTCATCAGGTTGAAAAAAGGCAAAAGACCTTAAGGCACTATGCTGTCCTCAAAGGGTTGATAGCTGTGGTAAGGCAGCCCTCTCACCCCTGACCTTTGGCCATGACAAGTGGCCAATCAGAGGCAGTGTTACAATGGAGGGAATGTGCTGTGTCCCCCAGACATGTTTTCTGGACAATATATCAGAACTATTTGGGTGCTTGGTTGTTTTGTCTGTTATACAATACCTCTCATTGTAACACCTTATTATTCTAAGTGGGCAATGAGCTCCTGCATTTCCACACTAGGTTAAAAGGTGGGGCAAGTGGAAATTGTTCGCAGTGAAAATCTTTACGATACAATTGTATTATTTCCTTTGGCCCTATAAAAAACAGTTTGGGGCCTTGAAGAGGAAGCAGCATTTCTCAACCTAACCAAATAGTAGGTACTGTTTATAATTATGTGTAGAACATCCTCCCAAAAAAATATGTGGCTAATTTTATTTGGCCCGGTCAGAAATAGTCCAAATCAGGCCTAACAGATGAGCCTAATCGGGCCTAGCAGAATCTAACTTGTATCACTCTCATGAGACAAAGCCAGGGCTGCTGATTTTCTTTTTTTAAATGTGACATCCACCCACCAAGCTACCTTATCTGCTATGCTGTATAATAAGGTATTAACCTCTGAGGACATTGGTGTCAACATGAGGCCATGTGGGGGCTGTAGTAAAGGCTGTCTAATCAGCAGGAAGTGTCAGGGTGCCACCTCCTAACCTGATACCTTAATAATTCATAAAACATGACAGACTATGGGTGGGACACACATACATGTTTTTGAGCTAGTTATGGCAGTTATGGCTGGTCTGTGCAGAATATTCATAGATCCTATCTTGGTTAATATGTTGTGGTATTAGTCAACCTCTGTGGCTAGAGTTTACTCTTTTTATCAATCAAAATGCTCTACTAATATCCAGAATTTTGAATGTAGGCAGGCCTAAGGTTGAATACATGTAGGATCCATGTGGAGATTGATGGTGTTGTGGGGATATGTCAATAACAGAATGTAAGCTGAGAGATATTATTGCCTGGTGTAGCTGTGTAAACCTCATCAGACCATAACCTGCTGCCTGAGGGGAGGGGGAGTGAGGGTGCTGCAAAGCAGGGTCACACATGAAAATGGGGTTTTCGCCACTCATTAGCCATGACCACAGTGAATTGTAACTCTTAACTTAGAAGGCATGAGGCTTATCCTTTATTACTCTTCTCTGGCTTGGGTTTTGCTTTATCGTCATATGTGGAATACAAAACTGCAATAGTTTCAACACAACAAGCTACACAACTTATACCTAGTATTCTTTAGCAACAGGAGATTTCAATATATAAGCCTGCATTATAACAAGTATTATTGCCTGGTGAAGCTTAGTAAATACGACCAGCTGCTCCCCAGTTGGGGGGGGGGGGGGTAATGCAGGGTCACATATTCTTTAAAAACAGGAAATTTTAACATATGAGCTTGCAATATAGCGACTTATTTAACAGAATCTAACCAGAAAAGTATCATTGCCTGGTGAAGTAAATATCATCAGCTGTTCCCGGGGGGGGGGGGGGGGCACTGGTACTGTAGGTTCACATTTAGAGTGGGGGTGTCCTGCCTTATTAGGATCACCAGGAATATGCTTTTGAGTATGTGACTAATGCTTGGTACAGGTACAATAAAGGCCCTGTCTGTGTCATTGAAGCTTCAGTCATTTATTTGATCATAATATGTCCATGTATGATTGATTTTTAATTAGAGGTATCATTTCACACAGTGTGCTCACACAGTATATGTTCACACATGTCCTGTCAATAAATAATTATAAACATGTCAGAAGTAGGGAACTAAAGGTGTGTGTGCCCTGTATGTACTGTATCAGGCTCCAAATAGGATCACACATACAAAGAACCTGTAGATGCTGTTGGTTTCTGTGAAGCATACATGGCCAATTTTTCCCTATTGGCCTATCTTTGACATATAGTACTTGATAAAGTGTCATGTGAAAAAAGTAAGCATGGACAGTAAAGAACACAGCAAAAGTTACATTCAAACGATGTACCATAAATGCATCAACAAGCTGTGTAAATAGATGATGAACAGATTCTAATATTGATCATATAATGTTTTGCCTATTCATACAGTTCATTCACTATGTAGAATTCTCTAACCCAGAATAGAGGCAATCGCAGCTCTTATTGACACTATCACATCTCAGATGTGATGTGTACACAGTAACAAACCACCCCTCCCACATCAGGATTATCAGACTCATATTCCCTATAATAGATGAAGTCATCTAGTTTAGTTGTTGGCAGCTCCTAGCATCTGTTAATGTTATCTCAATATGATCAGTCTGCATGTATCATGTGACACCGGGGGAAATGTGGCATTTCCTTAAGGAGAGGGATTTAAACTGTCTCATTATTTGGTGGATGTATTTGGAGGCCAGCACTCATCAAGTATTGAAGGATTTGAATGAGAAAGTCAGCATGTGTTTTCATGACCCCACTAAGGAACGTAGTCAATTTTGTGGCATGGAGATTTCGATGCTTAATGTTTTCAACTGTAGTGGCTTTTTTCTGTGCTCATATCTGAGATCAACAATTTTAGATGATGCTTCTCGTCACAGTAACATAAGTTGTATTGTAAATGTAATGGTCTGTCATGAAATGAAATACAATATTCACTATTCGAAGCATTGCAGACAAAGGGCTAAACTAATGAAATACTTATCAAATTCCATTACCCATAGAAGGCCGTTTGATGAATAAACAGCTGATTTGTTATAAGAATCTTTAAGCCTTTAATTTTGCTATATTGTGGTGATTAGCATTCAAAATTTCAAAGAGTCTGTGCTAGCATGAAACAACTTTTGATTAAGAATCAAGCAGATAGTACCATGTCCTAAAGCATAAATTCTACACATCTAAGCATAAAGCGTGGACATTCTAGAGGTAATTGTCTCCAATCTATGTGAAATCTACTACTGATTCTATAGCATCATGCCAACCCTATGAAACAGTCCTGAAGTATATGGCTGATGCAGCAATGCAATCAGTGCCATCACTGACTGCCTTATTATATATACTATTTCTCAGTCCGACTGCTTTCCAGTCATATCAAACTAATATAATTTCCCTAAATTGCACTGAATTACATCAGGGACAACAATGCATATTTATATACCTCCTAAAAGTGATCAATGTTTCGAACTTCGAAAAGAAAGTCAGGTTACCTAGCCAAAGTTTAATTTCGCTCTGGTGTTACAAAGCCATTTGGTGCAAGCTCTTGACAAAGGGAAATAGCTGTACTAGATGTATGGCTTAGCTGTTGGGGTAGTGTTCCTCTGTCTGATGGGCAGTTTGACCAGACAATGGGATATAAAGGATGTAATAACAGTGCACACTTCACTATGATATAGGACACTGACACCAGAGTCCTGGCTTTGTGAGTGTGTGGTTATAGCTCTCACACCCTGCTGTGCTCTGTCCTGATACCAGTAAAGCTGCAAAACTGCTTACAACACTTATACTACCTGGTGATTCATGCAGGCTGCCTCCTCCTCAATCCTGCAGCACCATACTGTGTCGGGACCATTACAATAGTGAATGCCTCATATTCAGAGGCAATGTGCCTGGGATTCCGCTAGCAGTTGTTTTCTATTAGCCAATTTGGCGAATTTTCATCTATTCTGATTAGCCAAATCATATATCAATTAGCCAAATATTTTTGCCTTGAAGTATTTTAACTATAGGGGATAAACCACACAGGGATATTTGGTATATGTTGTATATATACAGATATATGGCTGGCATGGACAATGTTTAAACAAACGGGTCAGGTTTTGACAAAAGTCTCTCTAGCCAAGGGTTACTTTTCACCAACTCCCTCTATAAACTAGCCGAATTACAAACTCTAACCATTTATCGTCATTTAGATACCATGCATTGAACATGCCACGTTTATAAAATACTTGTATAGAGACCCAACAAAATCCATTTCCGAATTTTTTGTTAGATTTGCTGATAAAAATAGACATACAGAGGGGTAGCCTAGACACTGATTTATAACTCTGCGTTTTGGTTTTATCTGTCAATAGAATGGTAAGGTCAGAAATAGGGAAAATCATGAGAAAATGTGGGATTCTGCCCCCTCCTAATGCTCCCAATGATACCCATTGTTATATAATTACAGATAAGGCACTGAGGGGGCTGCAGACATAGCCATGGGCTAATGGTCATGGTCTAATGATCACACCAACTGTACCAATTAAATGGTACGGCCCAGAACCATGCACAGTACCAGAACACTGGTATGGGCTAGTTGACTGGACTGTACCACAATAGTGGAACGTACCAATAAGGTACTCCTGTCCCCTACCTGATTCTGGCTAGCACTGGATTGGTGTCGGATGTGAGCATTGAGTAGATGGCTAGGCCAAAAAAAAAAAGGTTTGTTTCAGGTCACCCGACGGACCCTATCTAAACAGGGCCGACCCTACGTTTTTTTATGCAATTTGGAATTTTTTTTTATATTTTCATGCTTTTTGGGGGCAATTTTAGGTTTATAAAATTTGGAAAAAAATCTCCGCATTTTTACACTTTTTCAGGTCAATTTTAGAGGGGAAGTAAAAAAAAATAGTTAAAAAAAGAATAAATTCCTACCTACGGACCCATATTACCTGAAACAAACCTTTTTTTTTATTTGGCCCTATGCACAGCTGCCAGTAGTTAAGGTCCAGTTTTTTAAAGAAAGCTCCTACATGGCATGCTGCATTTGGCATGCAGTCTTATGAAGTCCCTTATATAGTATTTGTCCCTGTGTTTCTACTTTCATATCTACATTTGAGTCATCCCAAATTGCAGACGTAGGAATATTTCTGATTCACAATCAGCAAGATGAGAAAGATTATTCATCAATGTATGTATTTATACACTCAGGATAACAGGACATGCTACTTTTGCATGTGACATATATAGGCATCATCATATGGCCACTCAAAATGATAAACTTGTTTTGCATCATTTTGCGAAACAAATACAATGGGGTTGAGGGTAAATAGGCCTTTTTGCTGGATCTTTTGTAAATCCTTAAACTGTTAATTATTTAAAGATTAAGTTTAGTTGAGTCTAAATTCCTGCCCATTTGTTCTTTAGCGAAGAAAAAAAAAGCAAGAAAAGCTCCCTAGTTATATGTCTAATAGCTTGGTGATAACAGACCATGTTTTTTAGAGTGGCCTGAATGGTTTACTGATTCACACAAATTTACAAACAAACACTCTGGAGAGGCCATAAGGGGCTAGCAACCCACACTAGACCTTTCAAATCCATCCTGTATCCCTGGCTCCATTTACACCAGCCCAGACTCGGCCCCCCCCCCTGCACTCAGGCTTACTGCTTGTAACTCAGGTTCAGTTAACACATCAAGGGGACACTTCAACGTTACCCCTGCATGTTAAAAGATAAGGCTCTTTACCCACTGAACTCAAACGTTTTCACTGTATTTTACCTTTCCAAGAAAACCTCAGCAAATAATCCAAATTTGTGAATATGTAATGGTAAATGGTAGTATTTGGGGAAAATTCATTTCTGCTTCATTCCTGGTTGAGACACTCCTGGTGGATCAACAAAATGCCTATGAATTACTCATTGGCACTAAGTCATAGTATGGAAAGAAAAAAGTCAAATATTGTTCCATGGCAACTTGAGCTCCTTAAAGAAATGGAAGGAATAGTCAAGTGCCTTACAAGAAGATATCAAAAGCTGCTTGAGAGCCTGTACCATGGTATTTCTAACAAACTGATGAGCTGCCAGACAGACCAGCCAGGGAAAGAGGATTTAATTTCCCGTAGAATGCTATTTATAACCAAGAAGCAGATGTGGCTTTATTTCATGGTGAATACGGTCTATGAATGATAAACCAATGGGCATACCATTCCCAAGTGCAGCGTGCAATAACCCTGGGCCGTTCTGCACGCTCTGGCCGTATTGCACGCTCCCAAGGGTCACGTGACCTGTGTGGAATTCAAAATGGCGGCCGACGGATGTAAACAAAAACCGTGGAAGTAAAGAAACATCGTGAAAGTAAAGAAACATAGACTACATATCTATTTTACATCGAAATACCCTGAAATAAATACAGAGCGTCACTTAAAAGTGACCTCTTGACTGGTTATTGCACTCGTGGGAGTACACCCGTATTGCACTAGGCCTGCGGCCAGCGTGCAATACGGGTGTACTCCCACTTGTGCAATAACTAGTCACTCAGTCACTTTAGCGTGCAGCTCTGTCTATGACTTTCTGGAAAAAAATGCTATCACTTGTTGCGTATGTCTAATGGTATCCGGAATACAGGCCCTCCTGACTGTAGGCCCCCAGCCTGTAGGCCCCCAGAACACAGGCCCCCTGCCCACAGGCCCTCCGGTTTTGCAGCCCCCTGCCTTTAGGCCACCCTGACTACAGGCCCCCTGTCTGTAGGCACAAATCTCACGACCAACCGTCTCTTTTAAGTCTCACGTCCACTACCTCTTCGTCACGTCCACTACCTCTTCCTCACGTCCACCACTTCCTCCTCACGTCCACTACCTCTTCCTCACGTCCACTACCTCTTCCTCACGTCCAACCCCTCTTTTAGCCTCTTCCTCACGTCCACTACTTCTTCCTCACGTCCACTACCTTTTCCTCACGTCCACTACCCTTTCCTCGCGTCCACTACCTCTTCCTCACGTCCACTACTTCTTCCTCACGTCCACTACCTTTTCCTTACGTCCACTACCTTTTCCTCACGCCAACTACCTCTTCCTGTAGTCCACCACTTCTTCCTCACGTCCACTACCTGCTCCTTACGTCCACTACCTGCTCCTCACGTCCACTACCTGCTCCTCACGTCCACTACCTGCTCCTCACGTCCACTACCTGCTCCTCACGTCCACTACCTGCTCCTCACGTCCACTGCCACCTTAATTAATTAGTAGTGGACGTGAGGAGGGGGTAGTGGACGTGAGGACGTGGTAGTGGACGTGAGGAGGGGGTAGTGGACGTGAGGAGGGGGTTGTGGGTGTGAGGAAGTGTTAATGGACGTGAAGAGGTGGTAGTGGACGTGAGGAGGATGTAGTGGACGTTAGGACGTGGTAGTGGACGTGAGGACGTGGTAGTGGACGTGAGGACGTGGTAGTGGACGTGAGGAGGGAGTAGTGGACGTGAGAAGGGGGTTGTGGATGTGAGGAAGTGGTAATGGACGTGAGGAAGTGGTACCGGACTTGAGGAGGGGGTAGTGGACGTGAGGAGGGGGTAGTGGACGTGAGAAAGTGGTAGTGGACGTGAGGAGGTGGTAGTGGACGTGAGAAGGATGTAGTGGACGTTAGGACGTGGTAGGGGATGTGAGGACGTGGTAGTGGACGTGAGGACGTGGTAGTGGACGTGAGGAGGGAGTAGTGGACGTGAGGAGGTGATAGTAGACGTGAGAAGGATGTACTGGACGTTAGGACGTGGTAGTGGACGTGAGGAAGTGGTAGTGGACGTGAGGAAGTAGTAATGGACGTGAGGAGATTGTGGCCTATAGCCAGGGGGCCTATGGCCAGGGTGCCAAAAGACTGGGGGCCTAAGCTCCGGAGGGCCTAAGGGCAGGGTGCCTGTGGTTAGGGGGGCCTGGAGGCAGGGTGCCTAAAGACCGGGTGCCAAAATTCCGTGTACCATGTCTAATGTGGTAATTTGAAATATTAGAGAGTGGATGGGTAGAACAAAGAGTGCCTGTGTATCTATTGTATTGGTGAAAATTGAAAATAACTAAATACATTTGTGCTTATACGCCATCCTCCATCCTGCCACGGCATTCCAAATATCTTAGTGATAAATAGGTACCAGGTTTAAAACTTTCTGTTATAGGAAATATTGCATGGGAATGCAGTAAAGAGGAAAATATTGCCAGAATTTATTGGCTTGGAACTCTATCAAGATGCTTGAATAATTGGGACTTAAGAAAAACAGAGGGCAAGATTGGTTAGGCACTTTCAGTGATCCATCTAAGATAAGGTTTGTGTTTAAAAACCATGAGTCTCAAATATTTAGGATCTCGAGGTTAGAGGTTATTTTCAGCATTGGATAGGATATTAGCCCTGTAAGAGGAGCAAGACAAAGTCACAGAATATAACCTTACATTTATGAAAATTGACACCAGTCACGATCTTCTAAACTTCAAGGTATTTCTCTCTTGTACTTGGCTGTTCTTACCCTTGTTATCTGTCTTTAATGTGCCTGAAGGCTATAGATTGCCTGCTCTCTTACTAATTTGTTATAACAGTTGCTAAAAGGTTCAGGTAGAGCCATGTGTTTTAACTCTCGAATATATAATCGAATAAGGGTACTCCTTCAGAAATATTTTTTCCAATGTTTTCCTCTTTCACCCCTTATATTCAAGAAAAAAACACTCCCAAGCAATATTGATACTATCTGTGCTTTCCCTTAGCTCTCTCTGTTCTTGACCATGGTGTCTATTCCGCTCCAAGATTCCACTCCTACTTACGTTTCTATGTGACTGCACTCAATCTGTTGCTCTGCTTCTCGTTGTGACCAGCTCCTCACCCAGAGACCATGGGAGACCACTTAGGTTCATCGCACACATTACTGGGACACTCTGACTTTGGCTCTCCTTGACAAATGACAATTTTTCTGCTGAACAAAGATTTTATTCTGCCTGGCATTTTTAGACAACTTCTAAATAACCATGAAAAATCCGACTAAATAGGATTAAAAGGAATAAAAAGATCAGGTACATGAAAATAATCTGTTTGCCTTAAGGAAATACACCAGATCAGGTGATAAGATTCAGAATAAGAAGGGAATAATTTTAAAAGCAATAGTAAATGGCGAAGTCCAATATTTTCTATTGACATTTTAGATATTAGTGTAGAGTTCGTCTTTATGTAATTCGATTAAATAAGGACTCGAACCGCAGTTTTCATGTAGAGATGCAAGAACACAGGGTTTATTAGTCGTTCACCTGTACAACAATGCTAATCCTTGAAGTATATGAGGTTCGATCAATGTATGTTTGGCTTTCAAATAACTTTCTATCTATTACACAGTCAGAGACCTGAGAAGGTCTGCCAGAGCAAGGGGGTGAGGACAGCTTATATACTGTCCGCCTCCGATAGGGGTGCCCCCTGGCTCCGGCCGCCCGAACTACCTTGTAGGCGTTCGATTACAATACTAATATTAGTGTCCCTACACCACCCCCCCCAGACATTACATACGCTTACGCTTTTAAATATATGTACAATATAATATAAACTCATACAACTGAGTTTATTTTAGTAAAGCGTTATGTTACGTCGTGAACACAGTAGGGTATATAAAAATATACAAAACTAATATTATTTACATAGGTGGTAATATATCCGAACGGCTCGACACATTTCGAATGATTAAGGACACTTGTATAGTATACATACAAACATATATAGATTAGCGACTAGAACAATTTGACATCTCTCATGACAAAAAAAACAACACAGGAACAAAAAAACTGAAGATCCGGGCAGCCATCCTAACCTTTTTCAACATTGGTTAGGCACGAAGTACCATCCTTTCGGAAGGACTCGGGTGTGTGGTGCTCTCCTCTTCAACAGCCGTCCTGTCCCAAACTGGACAGGCACGTTCATTCGAACGGGTTAGTGGTGCTCTCCTCTTCATTCTCGTACTGCTGCCTCTGTTCTAACTGAACAGACACGTTCTTCCGAACGGGTGAATGGTGCTCTCCTCTTCAGATGTATGGTCACCGTATTCAGCTTGCGTACTTCGGTTACTGCTGTTTGATGGTTCAGTAGACGTTCATACTACACTAACTCGTTCTCTTTCGAATATCAAATCACTCCTATTTTCTCACTCTTGAATCGTGGGCTCACCCCTCCTCACTCTGGTTCTTTAGCAGTTCCAGAGCGGATTCGCGGGTGCCATCCCACTCGTCCAAGAACACTCCAAATACCTGCTGGAACTTGACGTTCATAGCCTCGTTCCGGTCATTTGACTCCTGCAGGCGTTTCTGAGCCAAAGCAGTCCGTGATGCGGCTAGCTTGGCTTCGTTCCGAATTTTATTCGTTTCGGCGGCCAGAAGCGCCTCATTATCTTTTTCCAGGTTCGTTCTGGTTCTGGCCTCCTGTTCAACCAGAGAGCGGGCAAACAAGTTCGCCACCCCCTGGTTGTATCGGACAGCCAATTCCCTCTGAGTTTCCTGGAAGTCGTCCACTGCCTGCTGGGCTTGGGCGCACACCACTTTGTCACTCGGATCAAAATACAGATCCACCGGTCTCGTGCTCAGTCGGGGCCTATTGTCCGGAATCTGAGTCAGTACAGGTTCGACACGGGCCGGAACCTTCTGTGCGCTCAATTCTGGGAAATCACCCGTCTCCGGCTCACGGGCCGGTTCTTTCCGGTCGAACCAAGCAGGTGGATTATCACTCTGCGAAGCTGACGCTGATGCCGAACCTGCTGACGAGGACGGACGTGACTCCGACCCCCCACTCATTGGTGACTGATAGTCAGTCGAATCTCTCCGTTTCTGCTGCTTCGATCTGGAGTCACGAGCCACAGCCAGGGGCTTCTTAAACTCCGATCTTTCGGGAGAATCGGACCGAGATTTCTTTCCTTTGACACTTGCTGGGCTGCGGCTAGCTCGCCTCTTCTCGTCAATCTTTGCCTTGGGTGGATCACCCCTCCATTCACACACTCTAGAGAATAGTTCATTCGTCATTTGAAATTTCCCTCGAGCTCTCACTAGGGCAATTCTCGCACATATCTTGCCCTTCTTGGACTCATGCACATTGCAGAATGAATCCGTCTTCACGCCGATGTGCTTGAAGTCCGAAGGGATCATTCTGTTGTATTCTGTCATCACTTTGTCGTGCAGGCTCATTACCTTCTCGCGCGCTGCACTCAGTCCGGGGCTGTGGCAAAACTTCAGATGGCGAAGCATGACACCCCTTCGGGGAGTAACGCAACCATTGCAGGTTGCACTGTCCCTCTGTCCTTTCTGATTGGCACATTCGTAGACCACCGTGTGGTGGAAGTGCCGTTCGCATAGATGCCTCAGGAACCGCATTGCTGTCGGATATGTCCTGTCCTTTCCTTTCTCCTCTATGCAAATGGCGAACGGGCAATATCGCTCACCATCTTTCTGATACCAACATAAGTAGGCCCAGCGCAGCTTTGACTTCTGGTCTCTTATGTAGTAACTATCGGGGTATTTCGTTAGTTGTTTAAACCACTCCGTATAGAAATCTGATGGCAAGGGATCGTCCTCGGTTTCCCGAATCCAATCTTCGTCATCGCTTTCGTCATTCATATTTCGGGGTTCGGGGCAACCGTACGCTTTCTTGCCCTTCGCACATTCCTCGAACGAACCCGGAATGAAGTGTGCGAACTTCGCCTCACTATTCTTCCAGATTCGTTGATTTCTTTCCCGTTCTTCCTCATCTTTTGATCCCTCTTCACCCTCTCCCTCTTCTTCCTCCTCTGGTTCCTCCTCATTCGGAACCTCCATCTTGTCCTCCGGATCCTGTGTGTTTGGATCCGGATCGGTTTCCGGAGGTTCGTCACCCGAATCTGGTCCAGACTCGTCGTCCGGACTATCTACGGGTTCAGTCACTTTGATTGCCTTCTTAGTGGCTCCTTTGATAATACCACTGACCTTGGCGGCGGCAGCAGCCTGAACGGCAGCCATCCGTCCCTCCAGTGGATTATCACTCGAAGGATCTTTCCTGCCCACCACCTCTGTGACTTTAGCAATCACTTTCGGAGGCACAGTCATTTTTGTGTCTTTCTTAGATTCCTTCAACTTCTTTTTTTCTTTCGCTGACAGAACCGGTGTGAAGGCACCCTGGTCACTGTCAGATTCGGTGTCGGTCAGAGACTTTTTCTTCGTCTTTCCCTTCACGCCTTTAACTTTCGTTTTCTTTGGGGTCTCCTCTCCTTCGGTTTCGCTCCCTGTTGACACACCACCTTTTTGTTTGGCGGCCTTCAGGATTGCTTTGCCCTTTCGGATGGAAGCCAGTCGTTCTTTATGCTCAGCAGAGGTCAGTTCTTCCTCTGCCCCGGGAACATATGCCCTAGTGGCGTAGGTCCCCTCTCGAATCATCGTGCTGATGATTCCGTTCAATTTCTCCTCCGGCTCCGAACACTCCTCCAGTCGACGAAGTAATTCGTCTCCATTCAGAGTGTAGAGCCTCGGGACGTCCGGATGCTCCGCTCGTTCTACCCAGTCTTCCGCAGTCCTGGGTTCTTTCTCCATATCGGGTTCCCGGTACAGTACCTCTCCTGCAATATCCATTCCGGTCACCCCCATTCCAGTATGGTCAGTCAATACATGGGGTAGGTTCGGAAGGCGATTCTGTCGATATGCGATTTCGCAATCGAACATCGCCCTTCGGAACGGCTGACTCACTTGCAGTCCAGCCTCAGTTCGGTTGTAAAACAGGAGCCATTCGGATGGCAGTGCTTGGTACTCTGTCGGGGATAGGAAGTGTCGAACGCAGTCCCTAGTGGTTGCGTCCCAACACTTTCGGTCTCCTTCTAAGATCCGGTCGTGAATATGGACTTCCCGACCGTCATACCTTGATTTAAAGCCATCCAGATTCGGTTCGAGCAGCGGCTCGTCCGATCGTTCCAGGATTTCTTCAATCTCCATTCCTTCCATTCCCATGCTACTCTCCTCTGCTCCGGATTCATTCAATGCACTTTCTTCGTTCTTGGTAACTGGCGACATCGCCTCGGTCTCCATAAATGCTTCGGACACCTCGTCGAGGGCCGATCGTTCGGAATGAGAGCCAGACGCCGAAGCCATCGTGACACTCAAAAAGTTCTTTCACTCGATAATAAATGAATGACAGGTACCAGGACCCTTTCTGCGGGATCCTGGCGACTTCACCCACCTGCTATACACCGAGTTCACTTTCAAACAGTCTTTATCTCCTCGCTTTTGTGCTCTGATACGCTTCCCCTTGCTCTGTCCGGCGAACCGTAAACAAATATGGCGGATTGCTGACCCGCGTCGACCTTTGCGCACGCGCGTCGGTCTCGCGAGATACCGCGCATTCGGCGAGACTTCAGTCTTCCCGCGCTTGCAAAATATAAACAATCATTCATCCTTCCCGCGCGTCACGCATTACGATCAGGTAATTATAGCACTGATACCCTCACCGCCCTGTCGAATTCATCTCGAGTCATTATGGATCTAAATACGGATAGCAACTACTAATCCGCCGGATTATCCGTCCATTACCCACTGGCACATTCACAGGTAAGTTTGTTGGATTTCTGACTTTTGTCGTGATCATTCCTACATAGAAGACGAATTACCCGGTTACCCCGGTAATTATGACAATATTTAACTGATTACATCGTTGTGTTTCAGGTTAGGTAACAGCACCCCTCACCCTCAATCTAGGGCTGCGACGAACCCCTACTGGATTCTCTTTACACCTGACATTCGGAGAGGTCTTCGCCCGTTCCCTCGTAGCCACAGAGGGGACAGTCCTTCTCTTCCTGTCTACACCTGCCGAGACATTCTTTGTTTTCTCCGATCGCTTTGGAGATGATTTAATTTGCACCGCTTCCTTCCTCACCTTCCTGGGTCTACCCGGACCCCTCTTCTCGATTACTTTATCTAACTCTCTTTTCATCTCCTCCCTCTCCTCTTGTCCCATCTTGAACATTTCCGTGGAGTACTCTCTCCCCTTCCATGGTTTCAACCGGGCCACATTCGATTTCTGATTCCTCCCGAAGGTATCTCTCATCAGGACTGTATCATCACTTACTCTCTGGGTAATCCTCCACGGACCATCCCAATTATCTCTCAGCTTGATGCCAACCAGAGGTTCGTGGTATCTCGCTACTAAGTCCCCTACCGCAAACCGCCGAACCTTTAGATTAGTATCATAGCCCACTTTCTGCCATTTAGCTGTCTTTCCTAATTCCTTTCTTACTAGTTCGTATGCCTTCCGGAATTGTTCCTTCAACGCCTCCACAAACATGATCTGACACGGGACATCTGGATTCATACCAACTACTCCGAACACAAGGTCCGCTGGCATAATCAGATCCTCCCCGAATACTAACAGATTCGGAGAGCAATTCGTACTCGCATGTACCGTGCTATTATAAGCATGGCAAACGAAGTCGCACTGTTCATCCCAATCATCCATCTCTTGATTTACTAAACTCTTCAGGACCTGGATTAGGGTACGATTGAATCTCTCCACCTGACCATCACTCTGTGGTCGATACGGATTGGTTCGGGTCTTGCAAATGGCCAATTGATGACACATTTCCTGCCATAGATTCGATTCGAACTCTCTCCCTTGGTCGCTATGCAACATCAGAGGCACTCCCAAGTACAGTATCCATCCCTTCACTAACATTCTAGCACAAGTTGCTGCTTTGTGATCCTTCATTGGGAATACCTTCGTATACTTCGTATAGTAATCCGTTACTACCATCATACATGTATTTCCTTCCGGAGTTGTCACAAATCCTGTGATTATATCCACTGCCACTCTTGCGAACCTGACTCCAAACAGTTCCTGGGTTAAGGGCATTTTACCCAACCCAGGCCCGGGCTTGCTCGTACAACATTTCGGACAAGTGTCTATCCATCTCAACAGATCCGTACTCATACCTGGCCAGTAATACATTCTAGCCAGCCTTTCCAGAGACCGTTTTCTCCCAAAATGGCCACTGGTCCGATGCCCATGGCAAAAGAACATGATATCCCTTCGCATGGCAGTAGGAATAAAGATCTGTCTCGACTTATTTCCCAACGCATTCGTCTTCCACCTATAGATCAGTCCATTCACCACCTCTAACTCTGTCCATTGAGCTATTAGTCGCCTCATCTCCCTGTTCTCCAACGATATTGCTGGCCGAGTCGGGACCCTTCCTTCTACAAGTAACATCTTCAGACGGATACTATTCGCATCTCTCTCCTGGAAGCTCTTAATGGAGTTCTCGTCCCATTCTAGTATCATGGGTTCGAGATCTCTAAAAGGCTTTCGGACTCCTGCCAACACGGCATTATGCTTCCCACAATCATCACATCCGTCATTCTGACACTTCCTCACCGGGATTCGCGACAACGCATCAGCGTTTACATGCTTAGCCCCCTTTCTATGCTGAATTTGGCTATGGTCCAATCCGAACTCAGATAGGTGTGCCAACCACCGTCCTATCATACCTTCCGCGTCCTTAAAGTTTAATAACCACCGGAGGGAGGAATGATCCGTACGTAAAGTAAAATCAGATCCCCACAAAAAGTGCTTATATTTCTTTGTATAAACTACCACTGCCAATAATTCCCTCTTTGTCGTACAATAATTTCTTTGTGCCTTACTCATTGTATTGCTTGCAAATGCGATTGGAACCTCTTTCCCATCTTGGACTTGAGACAAAGCTGCCCCTATACTTTCATTGCTCGCATCAGTGTCTAATATGAAATGACCGTCCGCAGTGGGGTATTTCAAAACTGGTGTTTCCACGAACAACCGTTTAATCAGTTCGAATGATTCCCCTTGCTCTTTCCCCCATGGGAACTTCTCCTTACGTCTCCCCGGGGTCCAGTGCGACAGACATTGTATTGGATAACTTATCCGGGAGTATCCTGGTAAGAAATCTCTATAATAAGAACAAAATCCTAGGAAGGATCTTACTTCTTTCGGTCCTTTAGGAATGCTCCAGTCTGTTACAGTCTTAACTTTCTCCGGATCAGCCTTCACCCCATCTGTTGAGATGATCCGTCCTAGATAGTTAATACTCTTCTGAAACATATTACACTTTTTAGCTTTCAGTTTTAACCCATTCGAGATTATTCGCTGCAACACCAACTTCAGGTTCTCCAGGCATTCCTCGAATGTCTTTCCGAATATGATCACATCGTCCAGATATACTAGACATTTCTTCCACAATAAGTCACTCAGTAAAGTCTCCATCATTGCTTCAAACGTGGCCGGAGCATTACAGAGTCCGAATGGCATCACGTTATACTGGAACAACCCTACATGGCTCGAAAACGCAGTTTTCTCCTTGTCTTCTTCTTTCATTCCTACCTGCCAATAGCCAGACTGCAAATCAATCGTACAAAACCATTTATTTCCTCCGAGGGAATCAATGGTCTCATCTATCCGGGGGAGCGGATACGAATTCTTTTTAGTCAAGCCATTTAGTTTTCGGTAGTCTATACAGAATCGGATACTCCCATCCTTCTTTGTTACCATACATACTGGACTACTCCAAGGGCTGGTGCTCGGAGTTATCACTCTTTCCGCCAACATCTTCGTAATCTCCTCTTCCGCCACCACTTTCTTCGCTAGCGGAAGACGTCTATATGGTATCTTTACTGGATTCGCCCCTTCTGTGTTAATTGAGTGCAGGACTCGATCCGTTCGTCCCAACGGCTCTCCGGGCCGCGCAAAGGCTAAACTACACTCAGTTAACATCTCCCTCAGGGCTTTCCTCTGTTCCTCCGTCTCTACTCCGGATCCCTCTATTAACTTTTCCAATCCTTCTTCCATTACTTCATTGTTCGGGACTAGTCCACTTCCATTCTCAAAGCTACTGGTGACCGCTTCCGCGGATATCACTTCTCCCACTACAGTGCCTTTCTCTAGGTAGATGGTTTTCGAACCCGGGTTCGTTATAGGGGCCACCCCCCATGCTATGTTGCCTATTAGGGTGTCGGCTGATTCCAAACCCTTCTTTCCCAACACTGTCACATTAGGTTCGAAAACCCCCGGAACGCCCCTCTTCATCCTACTGGAGGCTATTAACACATCACATGCCATTCCGGGAGGTATTTTTACCGTCTGTACCACACTCGCTACTCCACTAACTTCTCGTGCCAGGCATTGTATCCTGTCTTTGTAGGGACGATTTACTTTCAACATTCCAGTGATGGGGTCCAATTTTACCCCATATAAGGAAGCGAAATCCATCCCAATGATACCATCATCCTCTATCCCAGCGACAGTAGGGGAAATGATATATTCCCTACCACCCACCAAGATGATCATACAAGTTCTACCAAACGTTCGTATCTTGCTCCCATCAGCCGCACATGCATTTACCCTCGTTGTGAGGTCATCATCCATGTTCGACACCAGATCGTAGAATCTTTTCGACATAGCGGAGTGGCTAGCTCCGGTATCCAACAAAAATTCTCCCATTCTGCCGTTTACAGATACGGACACATACCATCTCTTTCCTCCCATCATAGAGGGATTACTTGCGAACCTTTTGATGTCGTCTGCCATGTCAAAATTGAATCCGAATCCTTTCAAATACTCCAGACACGGATGACCTTGGGGAAGGCGGATCCCCCCGATCCTGGATAGTTCCTCTACCCAACCTTCCTCTCTATTGGTGATCGGTTTCCCTTCTTTGCTCTCCCTGGCAACTGTCTCACCAATACCCCCAGCCCCACATGTTTTCGGCTCATCAGCATTTCCCATGCTGCTGGGCGGATACATTACAGACTCCTCAATCGCGTTCGTATGGATTGTATCCTGGCATACTTTATTCGGGGTCGTCAGCTTGCCTTCACGGACAACCCCCTCTAATTTCCCGTCTCCTCTCTCTTTCTTTCCCTCCAAACTGGTTTCTCGGCCGTACATTCGGCTGCGAAATGTCCGGTCTCCTGGCACCTGAAACACTTCACCGTTGCTCGATCTAGCTTCGGTCGTTTCTGATAGTCCAACAATCCTTTCATTTCCTCCATCATGGCCATTAACCGTTTCTCATTCTCTGATGACGCTCCTAACTGGGGGGTAGGGATGGGTTTGGAGCTTGCCTCTACTGGCTTCTCTTTCTCGGGTGGTTTACTACCATTTTTCTTCCACCGATTCTTTCGATCCCACTTATCTCCCCCTATTGCTGCAATTCTTTCCTCATCCGAACCAGCGTCCGAATCACTTTCCTCTGGAGCAGCCGTATGTGCAGACGCCACTCTTTGGTTGGGTACGAACCCAGAAAGTAGTCGTTTCTTCTTTTCATGCTGATCTATAGCCAAAAAGAAGTCTACCATTGAGGATCCTCGCCCCCATTCCTTCTGGACGAGTTCAGCATGGGACGGATCCCTCAGTCCTTTTATGAAGTGTGTGAATAGTTCATCTAAGAAATATTCATCATCCCGTCTCCAATAAGGTCGAGCCTTTTGCAATAATCTTTGAAGCTCTAGTCCGAATACTTTCGGAGACTCTTTTGGTTTCTGTGTTCGTACCTGGAACTCCGACCAAGGATCATTCGCGGACAGCACCCCAAAAATGTGTGTGGCGGCTGCCACCAATTGGTCATAGTTTCCATCTTCCCCATACGTCTCCCGCCAATCATCTACAGCTATTCGTCCCGGACCCTCACTCAACCATTTAATGAGAGGCCCCAAGGAAGCCTCCTTGTCCCACCCATGATAACGGTTATCGTCGCAAAAGTCTTGGTAGCTTTCCTTCCAATTCTCTCCATTGAACCGTCGGGGAGTTCGAACAGGCTTCCTGGCACTGTTCTGACTCCATACCAGTCTATCAGACTGCCTCCGGCTCCATTCCATTATTTCTGACTCATCTTCCCGGGTCCGACTGCAACAGTCTATCCCCATTCCTTGTATACAAGGATCGGATTCCACTATGGCAGCAACCCTCGGGCCCATAGATGATCGTTTTGTCAACCTCCTCGGGGCAGGGACCGGTCTTGGTGCTCCTCCTCTTGGATTTGGCTGAGTTCGTTCAGGACTGGGGGGGTAACCTCCGTACGAACCAGGGTTCGGCACAGTTCCGGCTCCTCCTCCCGGATTCGTTCCGGGGTTCGGAGCACCACCTGTCCGCCTGCTCGGAATCGATCCTCCCCCTTCGTTATAGGACTGATGTCCTTCGTTCGGTCCGGCTCCGGGTAATGGTGCCCGATACTGGTAGGTTATATTATATATCGGTGGTGGTGGTACCGTATAATTATGTCCTGCCAGCGTGTCATCCGCAAAGGGATGCAGAGAGCCGTAACTATGGTTCATTCTTTTGGGTGGGGCCTCGCTCGTGATATCATGG
Source organism: Harmothoe impar (assembly GCA_947462335.1). NCBI lineage: Eukaryota > Metazoa > Annelida > Polychaeta > Phyllodocida > Polynoidae > Harmothoe > Harmothoe impar. The sequence goes on along the minus strand of OX381709.1, from coordinate 10,007,084 downwards.
GTGCTAGAGATTTCTTTCTCCTCGGTTCCCCCATACGTGACTTTACGATAAGTCTCATTCGGAACAGTCCCTCCCTGGGTTCGTTCATACTTCCCCTCCGAAACAACCCCCCGTGTTTCGATAGGCTCTACTGTACTCAATATCGGACTAGGTGTGGATGCAACGTGTTTAGGTAGCTTGGCTCCCTCATTCATTGTTTCCCGCCTCCTAGTCTCTTCTTCTTTGCGGATCTCCTCTATCTGACTCTGATAAGCCAGGTAGGTATCATTGATTTCATCTTTCTTTTTCTGAATATTTTCGAGGTCAGTCTTCATGTCGATTCGAGCTTGCTTCAACGCTTCTCGTTCTTGCTCGAACTGTTCCCGCAGGGCCTCGCCGGCTTTCTCTTCCTTCGAATAATCAGCCTTGATTTTCTTGACCCTTTTGGATTGTCGTTCGATCTCGCTTTCATAGGTATCCCGAAGATCACGACTTCGGCAAGCCTCTTCCTTCTCTTTCTGGAGTTGTGCTTGCTCCTCGGTCAGACTGTGTTGAGCAATCTTAACCTTCTGTTGGACCTTGGCCAACTGAGAAGTTTCGAGAGCCAACTGTTCACTTATATATTTCCTATCCGCTTGGATTCTGGATTTTACTTCACTCAATTCCGCTGCTTCCTTCTGGTTCTGTGCGATTACCCTTGCCTTTTCGTTGGCTAATCGGATCAAATCTTCATTCATGGCTGTATGCCGATCCCTCATTGACTCCTCTTCTGCTTTCAATTTCTCGCAGTAGGCGTCATAATCAGGGACCTGTCGACCTCTTCTAGACAAATCTCGTTCCATATGTCCGAGGTTCGGTTCGGAGGGAAGCATGTCCGCCCATGGGTTCCCTCTGAACGGATTGGTGTTCGGCACTGTAGGAGGAAATTCTCCCGGAGTTCGAAAAATCAGACTCCTCTTTCGAGATTTTTTATTCTCTGGGGTATGCATTCGAGAGGCAATATCCCAGATTTCATTTATTTGGGCGACTGTGTAGTCCAGTTCCCCATCCTCCAGCTCGGCTCCCGATCCTTCATCCCCCCCGTTCCTTGACTGAGCCTCTGCCAGGGTCAGTCCGCTATCTTCTACATAAAAATCCTGGTCACGGCACCAGTGTAGAGTTCGTCTTTATGTAATTCGATTAAATAAGGACTCGAACCGCAGTTTTCATGTAGAGATGCAAGAACACAGGGTTTATTAGTCGTTCACCTGTACAACAATGCTAATCCTTGAAGTATATGAGGTTCGATCAATGTATGTTTGGCTTTCAAATAACTTTCTATCTATTACACAGTCAGAGACCTGAGAAGGTCTGCCAGAGCAAGGGGGTGAGGACAGCTTATATACTGTCCGCCTCCGATAGGGGTGCCCCCTGGCTCCGGCCGCCCGAACTACCTTGTAGGCGTTCGATTACAATACTAATATTAGTGTCCCTACATTAGTTTGATTTAGTTGGAGATAGTTCCCAGCTTCTACTATCTTCACACAATTATATGATTAGAACAATAGTGAATTTTGAGATCTGGGAGAGGTTGCTGAAGATATGTGAGGAAGTGAACAATTCCCTAATTACAGAGAAAGACGTTCGGTAGAATAGCTGTCTGGACGTTTCAAAAAAATAATTTTTATTCCAATAAAATACCTATTTCGAATGAGTATTTACCCTGAGGTAGGGAATTGGGGAACTTCCACAAAAAAAGGGACACCCATCATCTGAAATAATCCAAGTGCAGCACTCAATGACATGTTGAGGTGTGTGGGTGTATGAATAGAGAGCTGCACCCCCTAATGACACTTTAACATCAGTAGATCATCCTCATTATCTGTACTGGGGTCATGGCGATATAACCCTTGCCTATCACCCTGGGAGATATGGCCTGGACATGAACTCATGAAGAAATATGAATATGAGGTGCACTATCCCTATATCTATATCTATATCTATATCTATATCTATCTATATCTATATCTATATCTATATCTATATCTATATATATATCTATATATATATATATATATATATATATATATATATATATATATATATATATGTCACTCTGTAACATGGTAAGCAATATGTATGCAGATAGATGGCCAACCTTAGGCAGTGAATACTGTGTAGCATCTCATGCAAAATGACATGTAGTTCGCTGAGAGTCCAACGCGTGAAACCTTGTACATCATGCTACTCTTAAATTCTAAGTGAACCAAAGGGAAAGGTAGAGCTGTAAGGGTAATGTATGGCAGATAGTGTAGTCAGCTGGATGAGTGGGCCAATAAGCCTTATCCCAGTAAACAAATAACGTTATACACCATTTTATAACGTTATATAACGTTGTATGTGAACGTTTTGCTAAGGCTCTTTAGTATGACATAACGTTATGTAAAGTTTAAAACGTTATTTTGACGTAAAATAACGTTTTTCTGTTAGCTGGGATATCTCTTGTCCATACACCTCTTCCGACCAGCTCTGGGTTGGTGTCTAGTGTGAGCATGAAGTAGATGACTGGGCCTCGATTCATAAGTTTATACTACTAAGTTTATTTTTGTGTCATAGTCGGAAGTAAAGCTACAACTATTAGAAAAAACGATTGCATACCCATTTCACAAGAGCAAGTAGTATCTCCTTCAAAAACAGTCAGAAGTAAATTGATTTACGATTAGGAACATCTGCAGTTGTAAAGTATAATTGAAATCGTATGTGCCCCTGTCATACAATGTGGGGGAAACCAATTTATTTCAATATTTATTTCAATATTGGGGTGTTTCCAATCAATATGACGTCATTTCCGGTGAGGAGTTCCCACCTAGTCGTACAAAGAAAGTTTAGGAAATGGTTATGTGAGGCTAACTCAAAATATGACACCTGTAGACTGACAGGCACCCTATATTTCTATATAGCATATAATAAAAATAGTAAATAAACCAGGTCGGAAATTTACTTCCTATCCTGCTGTCATGTTATCCCACTGCACCATGCGATATATAAAATATAGTATGATTTCTTATAACGACCAATGTTTTATTTATATTACATCCACTTGATAAAGCATTGTATTGTAATACACAACATATTGACATAGTGCAGTACATGTTTCTCTTTCTTTTGCACCGGGTTTGGAAGGTATGCACCTTCAGATGGAGAAAAGGTCATTGGCTGAGATGAGATTGGACCCTATCTCAGCCGTCTGTTGTGAAATGACCTAAACCATCCTTATGACCACCTATTACCCTTGTTTTTTATGACTTCATGAGCAGATATATTGTTACGACAGCATTGTGAAATGCACTAAATATGACCTTACGACTGCAAAAGGAACATATCATTACCTTACCCATATTGAAATCTACTACACCTCTTCATTTTAACGTGAAATGGTATTCTTCTGTCGTAAGAGTATTCAACTGTCGTACATTGTTATGAATCGAGCCCCTGAGTCAATCCTTGCCTAAAGAAACACAGCTGCATGGCATCACGGGGACTACTCCAACACACTATACATATACAGACCCTTCAGCAAGAAGACTTTTTACTTTTTACTTTTTCAAGTGACGCTTAGGTGATGCCTTGTAGCATAGTGAGCAGTCTTAATATACAAATATATTTCATCAATAGATCCATAAACCTATTATCCTTTGTATACTATGTTTTTGATATGCTTGGTAGTTATGAATCAAAACAGAGAGAAAGCATTATCAAGAACTGGCATTGCTCCATTGTGGGACCTCGCAGAGACTGCTATCGTAACAGATGATTGCGTGGTCTGGATTAGAAGTGAGAGGTGTGGTGTGGCTACATTATACAAAAGATCTAGTTAGATCTCTTTTGAAGGAGCATTTCTGTAGGCATTTCAGCTGGTTGAGAGAATTGTGTCTGCACCCTTTTACTTTGGATTATTAGCGTCATTTAGAATTGACTAAATGACAGTCTATAGAGGTTATTGATACAAAGATACTTCCAGACATCAAGTCCCATGTCTGATACTCATAAACAGCTCAAATTTCTGTGCAATCTCACTGTGAGAGGGTATTAATCATACCAAAGTATTGGCCTGACTTCACACGACTCAGCAATCTTAATGACATCAATCAAAAGGTGTCTACCAATCAATTCTCACAATTCAAAGCTCAACATTAGTTTGCTTAGTCATCAGTCACAAGGAAGTTGATTTGGAGGCTACACAAATATAGCCATAGTACAGTTTACGCCCAATAATCTTGGACTAGACTCACAATCAGGCTTAATTAAATCAAAAAAAATCCATGTATGCAGAGCTGAGACTAACTCTCATCACATGATTCTAGCCCTCACAGGCACTCCATATTATCACCTGCAAGCTTGAAGGATCTGCATCTCCAATTACCTACACTAATGTTGTGAGTTTACTTAAGGGCAGAATATTACACAAAACCAAGCTGAGAGATGCAAGGTGTTGGAAGATTGCTGAGTGAGAATGTAGAATAATAAATCAACATTTAAAGGGACGGTCATCCTGCCGTAGATCCAAACCTCTAGGCCAGCCTTGTTAGGTTTATATAACACCTTAGTTATATTTAGAATCCCCCCAACAGAAACCTCTAACATGCAGACATATCCTAGCCCTGTGAGCCTGTATTACCCAGCACCAGTACCCCATGTATAAAGGCTCAGGCAACCAACAAATAGTTTGCTGGTTGTTCCTTCCCAGTAATGCTCTGGCCTAGATGAGTTGCACTGGTGTGACCAGCAGTTGGACTGTGCCAGTGGTATAGTATTGAGTACTAGTGATACCCACCAGTGTACTAACTGCCACCAGTGTGCCCAAAGAAAACGGTATACTCCCCCTTGAATAGGCCACATGCTATTATTTTGGGTGAAAAAAGAACATCTATACACAATGGTACCATTACATAATGTCTATACCTAGAAGCCAATGTGTAATCATCAAATCTAATAGGGTGCTATAGTTTCATTATGCTTTTATAGACTATTTAATTCCAAGGAAAGCCTGATTCATGGCCCCCCTACTGAAGTCACCTGGCCAGGACAGCATGATTACCTGGTCTCACTGCTCACTGCACCCTTCACCCATACACTGTAAAAAATGTGAATAAAATTTAAACACTTTCACCCAAACATATTGATGGCAAGCTTTTTTCTAGCTATGTGTAGGGATGTGGCTGCCAGTGAGGGGTGAGCTACAACAATGAAAAACCGTGGGTGAGGGCAGTTTAACTAGCCCACTGGTATTATTCTCCTATTTCTTGTTCAGGCTTTTGCCCATGTACAGGCTCTCCTTAGTCAAATATAGTACCCATTGTATTGGTTGACATCAATGACAATTTAGATAATGTCAAAAATAATAAGAACAAAGTGCTGTCCAAAATATTCCAGTGGACCAGCCAAACTGGCCTTGTCCACCAATATTTTACTTTTGTAGGCTCAACCACCACCAGCAGCCATATCCCTGGACCTGCTGACAGAAGAAAGTGCTGAGATTCTGAGATTCTGAGATTCCGTGAAAGTGTCTAACTTTAATATGTTTGGGTAAATGTGTTTAAAAATTAGAAACACTTTTTTACAGTGTATGTTTGAAGGCTGTCAGCACACTCAAGACTGCAGTCTACTAAGTGGCCTTTGGTGGCTTGGGGCCTTGTTTACAGACACATCTGAAAGGTCACTTGGTTATGAACGACATGCTCTACTCTAAGCTGTTGGATCTACGGCAGGAGGACGGCCCCTTTAACCCATATAAATTGGTCTTTTTCAGCTTCTTCACTATTGAGAGTTGTTTTGGATGGAGTTTAAGCTCAGCTGTTTGTTGCTTCATAAGTTTCCACGAGGAAAATAGTATATTTATTCTCCTCTTCAAACTGTTATATTTAGGATGGAGGTCCATGCGGTACCTGCAGCAGCCAGACATTGTTTTTGGCTGTGATTTATCACCAAGCAACATTTCTGGATGAAACTAACCATTACCTCCATTGTAACACCATCTGTGATAGGCCACTTTTCATGCCCCATAAGGTCACATGGTCCAATGATTAGGGTTCAAAAATCAATTTTGTTAGAAATGAACCAAAATGTTCCCTATGGCCAAACTTCATGTGCTAACTACTTTTTTTTTATCACATTCCCTACAATTCAGCTTAAAATCTGACTAATTATCAGATTATGGCTCAATTTACTAATTTTGGAGTGCACGCTATAATTCCCCCAGTGAAAAAACACTGTAAAATACTACGATTGGGCCACGTCAGACCCTCTAATGGGGTTCTTTTTGCCCCTAGGTAACATTTTATTGGGCCCTATTCTGGCAATACTGGGCAGGCATCTCTCGTGAAATAACCACTGACTCGGTCGAATTAGCGTGCAGCTCTGTCTATGTATGGGATGAGAAGCCACACAGCTGATTCAATGCTTGTGTAGGCATGTAAGCAACTGGAAGGTCTCCACAGTAGAGTGGCTCATTTGAGCAGGTGACACTCCTGGGCTTCACTGCTAGGATATACACATATTTAGCCTTGCAGCACAACAGGTAAATTCCTGTTTACGACAGCATTCCATCTAATATTCAGCTTAAGTAGGGAAGTGCCTTAAAAGTTATACAGTTTTAATCCCCTCAGTGTTTGAGCCACAAGTGTGCATATATCATTGCTTGGAATTGCAATTGAAATCCTGTAAATTACATGTGTCTTCTTGTAAATTTCTCCTTTTAAGAGTTTTTTCCACTGCCAAAAATGTCGATAGATTGATAGATAAACGCCAATCCATCGAAGTTAAATAAAAGAAACTTGATAGTCTAACGAGTTTCAAAAGGTGACTTCTCTGGCAGTGAAATACCCTCCCTTAACTGAATAGCTGGGTAACTAGCCTTCTGTCAGTCTGGGGAGTATAATCCAGGTGAAAGCCAGTTTGTTCCTACTGCTAGTCGAACTGTAGGAACCCATTCATCTTTAGAAGGCATTCAGATTTGGTGAAGCATCAGTTTGGAAGACTTGCCCAACTGTAAGCCTGCAACTCGCAGTTAAGAGTCATATGTCTGGTCGCATATATCTTCTCAGATTCTTTAGCCCCATACTGAACTAAGATTTATTATTAAAACATGAGCCACATCCCACAGCTACTGATCAAGGGTTCACCTTTACAGGTTCTATGAGATCTTAAGGGATTACATATATATTGAAGGATTGATTGAATATTGGTTCTAACCATACATTTTGGTCTATGGACTGGGATGATTTAGAGGTTACCCTTTAATGTCTAATGAGATTTCTTATTGCACTCATCTCAAGGAACACCCCCATAGCTACTAAGTAGTTAAGTAGTAGAATCACAGTTCTCCATATTCCTATGGAGAAAAAAATTCACATGTGCAGTGGCTTGGAGGTGTCCTCTGAGTAGTTGCTCTGACCTTTCCTACATCTGTCCATATGTAAGTTTCAGAGGTAATTCAACCCACTTGTGAGACATCGAAATTAATGATGAAACATAAACCCCCTATTTTATCCTGAATCATTGATTCGCACCAAAGTGTCTCCCCTCTGATGACCTTCCCTTTAAGCTGTGGATTACGTGAGGTTCACTATCACAGAGCCATCACAGTGCAGTATTCTTTTGAAGCAGAAACTCTGAGGCAGGTCTCAGTTGGATTATATTCATTATGTTCATAACGACAACTCTAAAAACTGTGTACTTTTCTTTCAAAGTTCTTTCCACCTGGCCTTTCCCTATAGTATTGATGTCATAGTAAATGAAGAAGAACAAGCCTCCTTTATCCGTTGACATGTTTCTATCACTGAAACAGGTAGGAAAATATGATAGATATTTTTGAACAACTGCCCTTTGTTGAATTACAGCCATTTGTTGAGCATATCAGATCAACATCTGGGTATTAAAACAAAATTAGTTTGTTTTGTAAGAAGGCGAGACTTCTGTATGAGTTATACGCATCAGTAACTCAATACACTAAGCTTAAAACCAGAATCTGCAGATCACCCACTCCGTGATCTGGCATTTCACATACAAAACTAAGAGTATTGTGATTCTAGGCTGTGAGAACTTGAAATACAGGAACATTAATTTAGTACGGGGTATGACTGGGTTAGCAGTTACCGCTGGAATGGCCTTCAAAAAGTTTGAAGTGCCCTTTTATAGTGTCAGACATGTGACCTGAATTGACCAATCAGGAGCAAGATGACTTGCTGCTGGTTTGTTGACAGTGGAATGGTTGCCATAGATAGGATGACTTCCTGGGCACTGTGACCTCATGACCTCTGTGGGTTTAAATCGAGGGATGGGCGGTTTCACCTGTGGGGATCTTCAGACTGCATTGAAATAAATTAATTTAAAATAGATATCTTAGAGATAAAAATCTAAAATTAATTCATGGCGGTACCCTGCTCTCTGGGAGCGGGGAAATGAATTTTTTACATTTAGAAAAAAGTTTTTTCTGGTTGTAAAAAATTCCAAAAGGGGTGTTTACATTTATTAAAAACTCTTCGAGTCAGTAAAAATGTAAATTCCCTTTCATTGTCGACTCAGGGGTCAACAGTAATGATTTTAAAAATCAATATCATAGAGATGATAATTTCTAAAAACTCGGGCGGTCATGTCTGTTTTTTCCAATTTCTCAGTGGAAATTGGCACTATTTTTCTATGATGGAGGGGGATGTCAGTTACACCCCTTACGGGAATTCGGTTAGTTCTACGTGGCAACCAACCAACTACCCCCTCCCCCATTATTATGTCATCAATGGACTAGAGGGTCAGCCACATTCATGCCTTGGGGGGCATTTGTGTGTAGTCTCTGAATCCAATTATACTCAATCAAATTCCGCAGGTACTTGGCCCTGTCAGATTTCGAGTGTGTATGTATAAAGTCAACAACAGTGATGGTCATGTCTCTGTGTTTAGACTCTTGGCCCCTTTTGGAGCAGGTGTTCATGTGACGTGAGACTTCACTCACTTTGAACTCCTTCCTCTGGATTTTACCATGGTGGTCACAAAACCGGGTTTTTATGGCATTTTCTGTCTGGCCGACATATTGCACGCCACAAATTTTACAGGTGATGCAGTAAATTAAATTGGTGCTGGAGCAGCACACGTTGTATTTACTAATATATTCACGGCCTGTGACTGTGCACTTTATTCTGCCACTTTTGTCCAGCTGGGGACAATAGTTGCATTTGGGTCATGAAAGACACCTGTTTTTGTTGGGCTTGGGAACTAAGGGTTCCTCTGGGCTCAACTTTGCTCTCACAAGAAGTTCCCTCAGACTTTTTGGGCGTCTGTGGGACATTTTGAAACCATGTTTATAGATGGCCCTGGTACTGCAAGATTTGCCCTTCATTGTCTAAAAGGACAGTGGCATCTAAAAAGTCCACCCTGCCGGCCGAGGTGACCACAGTGAATTTTATAGAGTCATGGATTCTGTTCAAGTAGAGAATGAATTCTTCTAGAGCAGTTTGGCCATGTTGCCAAACAAAGAAGATATCGTCTATAAATCTCACCCACATGAGTGGTTGAAGTTTATAGGTGTATATTTTGGATTTTTCTAGACTGGCCATGAAAAGGTTGGCGTAGCTTGGGGCTACCCGGGTTCCCATGGCAGTGCCACCCACTTGTATATAATGTTTCCCATTGAAGTCGAAATTGTTCTTGGTGAGTACAATCCACAACAAGGTGTAGATTGCTTCATTTGACATTTCTCCTCTGAGAGGGGTTCTATTGTAGTACAGATGCCTGTATATAGATAGAGCCCCTTAAATGTTGGGAATGTTTGTATGAAGTGAGGTGACGTCTCGAGTTCCAAGTATACAACCTTCTGGCAGTGTGCCAGATTGTAATTTTAGAAGGAAGTCAGTGGTGTCCCTTACATAAGACTTAGTAATGGTTACATAGGGTCTTATATAGTGATCAACCAGGCATGAGATTTTCTCTGTGGGGCTGCCATTGGCTGAGACTATGGGACGACCAGGGGGTGGTGTCTTACCTTTGTGTATTTTCGGTAGAAGATACAAATAGGACGTCCTGGGTCTAGTTGTCCTGAGTTTGGCGCAGAAAGCCTTGTCCATTTCTTTAAGCTCTAGGAGCCTATCAAGATGGGTATTTATATAGTCATTGTGGGTTTCAGTGAGGTCAGCTGGGACTTCCCGGTAGAATTTAGAGTCAGAGAGTTGTCGTTCTCCTTCTTTAATATAATCGGCCCTATTTTGGATGACTATAGCTCCCCCTTTATCTGCAGGTTTAATGACTATCTTGCGATTTTTCATTAGAGATTTGAGGGATACCTTTTCAGCTTTTAAGATATTCTGTGTAGAAGGTGATTTAACAATTAGCTTGTTTAATTCAGTTTCATTTGCTAGAATAAATGCTTTTAAAGTAGCTGGCACCGCAGGGGGGGGTCCAGACTTCATCTTTTTTGATAACTTTGGATCTATTGAGGGTACTCAAAAGTGAGTTATCTTCATTAGAGTTGGGGTCATCAGGTGCAGGTAAAGAATTTTCAGTCATCTAGGATGGTCTGAGATCTTTATTTTCTGGGTCAAAAAAGGCTTTGATTTTTAACCTGCGATGGAAACTGTCTAAATCTCTGCGGAGTTCACCCATGTTGGGCTCACCTGGAGTGGGGCAGAAATTAAGACCTCTCTCTAACAAAGATTTCTCACAAGTGGTTAGAGGGTGATCAGACAGATTGACAACACTATTTGAGCACATTTCAGAAATGTCACAAATTTTATTCTTAAACACTTCAACAGGATTTATGTAATCAGTAGAATTGTTTGATGTAAAATTGTCTGGATTTACAAGCTGTAATAAATTGACCGTTTCACATACAGAAAGATCTAGAATTGGTTCAATTGAATTTTCAGAGTTCAACAGGAACAGGTTAACAGGAGTCTGTGGAACTGTGTCCTCAGGGGCTGTTATAGCCCGGAGTGTGTCCAAGGGGGCACTTATAGCAGGGCCTCTCGTATGGCCCTCCTCAGGTCGGACATGGTCACTGGCCTGTCTTCTTGGGCGTTTTGTTGGGCGTTGCGGCTTTGGGGGCGGCGATGGGTCTGGACCTGTTGCCAGTTCCCTTTCTGGCCTTGGGCTGGGGCGCCTTTGGCTGAGCGGGAGTTCTGAAAAATCTGGGGCTGTTGGCGGGCACATGGTGAGGCTGAACGGGCCCGGCGCTCCTTGGCCGGTGGGGCCGAGGGGGACCTAGTGTTGGCACGTTTCTTACTACCATTTTTGCCTTTGCCTTTGCCCTTCTTGGTTGTGGCCTTACCCTGTCCACTGTTGGGGCCTTGGGGTCCCTGGTTGGGGCCTTGGGCTGTAGTGGGCCTATTGGTGGGTAGGGGGGGATATTCCGGGTCCAGCCAGTTATCAAGGGCTGCTTCATCCAAGGATGAGCTGCCTTGGTCATTGGTTGGTACCGGGGGTCTGCTCCGGGCTCTGGGCCAGGCATCAGTGGACCCAGTGAATCTGGGTGGGGGGGTGGGTCCACTGGCATCGGATGTGGATGCAGCAGTGTTTTCGCCATGAGGTGGGTTTGAACTAGGTGGGGCAGTGTCTGGGCCTCTTGTGAAGTTACCATTGGCCAGTTGGTAGAGGGTCGGCTGGCGGGCCCTCATGAATTCCTTCTGCCTCATAACATGTTCCCGGATTTTCTTTTGTTCTTTGTCAATAAATTCCTCTAGTTTGGCTCTGGCCCGGGGGCCATCAGGGGAGCCCTCGGTAGCGAGAAGTTTATCAACAGTTTCTAAAAGAGTGTTTCTGGTGGTGAGATCAGCTGTGGCCCGTCGCTGTAGGTGGGCCGCCATACAGCTTTGGACCCTCCCAGCTGCCTCTCGGAGTATACCACCAATTTCCAGGTTGAGTTCCGCGGTTGCGGGTCCGGGTAGATAGTTGGGGAGAGGGGCCTCTCCAAGGGCCCAGGGGGTGTAGAGCCCCTCCTTGGTTATTTCCTCCAACCATGCAGCCCGCTCGGTGCTCCTGGCTAGGCCTAGGGCAGAGTTGCGGGCCTGTTTCCAGACCTTCTCGGCCCCTTCACTCATCACTAACCTCCGGGTGGGGGCGGTTTGTGGGGGTGTGGGGTCGTCAACCTGTGGGGAGAAAGAAACAGATCTGGTGTTATTGTTTATAGTAATCTTAGGGCCAATTGGGGTGGCACTCTGTAGAATACTATTTAAACTGGGATCTTTCCGCACTGTGGCAGGATCCGCTACAACTACACTGCCCGAGTGGAGCATTTTAAGTTGTTCTAGAAGGCATAAGCTTAGATCTTTGTCCTCTAATAGAGTGTTGAGAAACCGGGACACATCTGAGGTTGCCACGGACGTGTCCATGTTTATCGAGTTACCAGAACTTGTTTTCTTTCGTTTTTGACGCATCTGCGATGCGGTAACCAAGGTATCTGAGCGTTGCGCGTCAGTAACTATGGACTCTCCTGTTGCTTAGTGTTTTCTGTGTCGCGAAAAACCGCGTCAAGTAACTGCGTCAAAGTTGCCGAGTCATTGAGCACGGAGGGCGCAATTTGAGAATGCAAGACTTCCACGCTACCGCTGGGGGTAACAAAGACATCTTGAGACTCAGGTAAGAGAACACTTCGCGTAGAAAGAGATTTGAATAGAGGATTACTTACATGTCGTTGATTTCCCGGTGGTTGGGAGTCAGAATCCATCGCTCCAGGCGCACTTGTCGTCGTTGTTTCGGTCGTTGTTGACGTTGACGTTTACGCTGATGCGGATTTCTCGTCGTTTGAACCCCCGGGGGTTTGATCCGACGATGCCGGTGACATTTCGGTGGGTTTACACAGGGGTAAATGCTGATAATAACAGTAATTTAGTACGGGGTATGACTGGGTTAGCAGTTACCGCTGGAATGGCCTTCAAAAAGTTTGAAGTGCCCTTTTATAGTGTCAGACATGTGACCTGAATTGACCAATCAGGAGCAAGATGACTTGCTGCTGGTTTGTTGACAGTGGAATGGTTGCCATAGATAGGATGACTACCTGGGCACTGTGACCTCATGACCTCTGTGGGTTTAAATAGAGGGATGGGCGGTTTCACCTGTGGGGATCTTCAGACTCCCCCTTTATCTGCAGGTTTAATGACTATCTTGCGATTTTTCATTAGAGATTTGAGGGATACCTTTTCAGCTTTTAAGACATTCTGCGTAGAGGGTGATTTAACAATTAGCTTTTTTAATTCAGTTTCATTTGCTAGAATAAATGCTTTTAAAGTAGCTGGCACCGCAGGGGGGGGGGTCCAGACTTCATCTTTTTTGATAACTTTGGATCTATTGAGGGTACTCAAAAGTGAGTTATCTTCATTAGAGTTGGGGTCATCAGGTGCAGGTAAAGAATTTTCAGTCATCCAGGATGGTCTGAGATCTTTATTTTCTGGGTCAAAAAAGGCTGAAATACAGGAACATGTTTTTTTCATATCCCATACTTTTTTTTATCCAAATATGAAATAGTTATATAAATACTTATACCCCCCAAAACAGTTTAATCAGAATAACCTAAAAGGCTTTAAAGTATTCCAGATGGCACATCCTGGCCTAAAGTAGGGGATTGGTCACAACAGGAGGAAATGGGACTTTTAAAGGATAGACTGTCCAATTGAAATTTGAGTATGTACTGTGAGCAGATTAAAATGTCAGGGTTGGATGTGGATAGAATCAGCCAATCAGAGATGCTGTCTCTAAGTGATGTCGGGTGTGCCTCCTTACATACACAGTCCTGATCAACAGATGTCACAGTTGACAGTTAGTTTTGATTTGAGGGGGTGTACTTCCATGTGTATTGTGTTGTATACAGTGTCATTTGATGGTGTATACATGCGTATCTAGATGGGATCGTGTTCATACACTACCAAATAACATTACTTATATAAGTCAACATAATCCGCATTTTCAAGGAGGATAAAATGTACAGAACTCAATTCAACCTTATACTTCTTCCCCAGATTGGATCAACCAGTTGCCATAGAACAAGCTCTTAATGAATAATTTATTACCAATATAGAGTGAGGCTGATAATCACCATCAATGAAAGTGTCTGAGAGGGATAATTCTATTTTAGACGAGTATGACAGTAGATTATCATGGTCAATCTGTTTAGTAGGACCATAAGCAAGATAAATGCAAATAATAGTTCTCTTTGTTCAATGTATCAAACTTGCAAAGTGATGAAAACCTCCAGTCTACAAAGTAGTCATGTTTCCCTAATATCGAGACAAAATGTGCCTTTTATGGTCAGTGGATAATGCATGGAGGTTTTTAACACGGCCGCAGTAAGTTATGGAGCAGCTTTCAGTGCAGAGAGATTCGTCAAACCTCTAAGGGCTTCACATTGCTTTGCTGCGTGATGAATATTGGCATTATGATACATGAATGCAGCCCTAGTTAGTCTACTCATCCTGGCTGGGTTCATCCAAAGTACCGACTCTGTAAGAGCGTACTTGCAGGGTCAGCATGATATTTGAATGCAGGTACTCATGGTTACTGTCATGACAACATAGGACAAATGCATTAAAGCATAATGGGGCCTTTCAAGGGTTGAAAATATTGTACTAAGGGTGTCATGTACTGTTATAGTGGTTATGATTATGATGAAATAGTGTTGAAGCAAGCATGGAAACTGGTAAATGGGCTTATTGAAGTGAGGCATGCAATTGCACAGGCACATTAATATATTAACCTGGGGTGAAGTCAGTTCATGAATTGTCTGTAGTCACGCTTTACTCATGAATGGTTTAGTATTAAAGGATAAATTCATGTTTGTATTCGCTTCTCAATATGATTTAGGCATCAAAAGTATTGCACCGGTAAAGTTATGTTCCCCGCAAATTGAGTGTTAATGTGTGCAAACAATTAGATGCTGCCACAAGACAATGTTCCTACACACATGTCAATATCAGCAAGTTATAATTATACTCAATTACGCTTAAAGGTCTTCATTAATATATTAGAGATATGAAGTTGAAGTTATAATTCCAATAACAGTGGGATACTTTGAATTTAGATATCACCAGAAGGAATGTATACAGCAAGGCTTCAGGATTATTAATCAAGAACTGTCTGAAGCTTTTTGCTTCATTCTGCAACGCCCACAACACGTCTATGTTAAGGTATTGATTTGATTTTTAAAAAAGGTGGGGGGAGGGGGGGATTTAAGAGTCACTCTTTGTAAATTCAACAGAATATTTCTACAGTGGACTCCTTGATGCTCATATATTTTGCCCTTCTATGGAAGTGAAGCAACACTTTCATCCTACCTGTATTTTCTCACCATAGGACATGAAACACATAATTGCTATATCTGAAAATACCCTGCAGTCTTTTGTATAGGCCATTCCAAAGATATATTAGTTTTTCCTCACTGCATGTGTCATATAAAGAATTGTGTTTTGGGGAAAACCTTTTTAAATGCAAAATGTGTTAGTATTTTGACAAAAATTGGCAAATTATTGAACTGGGAATAACCTGAATTACAGCTTTTGCGGAGCATCATATTCTACAAGAGGAAAAATTGTTTACAAAAAGTCTGAAATTCCCTAGGTATTTTAACCCCAAGTAAAAAATAAATTAAACAAAAAAAAAATCTATGTTGAGAAACCACTTGTTTTCGTCTGAGTAGACCTAATAAGGTACCAAACTGCAAGATGGCATCCTGTCATAAGAGCATGGGCCATGGTATGGTATCCGGCTACGTCATAAGAGAGATGAGGAGAAACCATATTCATGACATTTTCCTGTGATACCCCGAAATAGATGGCCTTTTTTAGCTGCAGCATAGCACCAAGACTGGGATGGGATGTGATATATACTACATGATTAATCTCTCGATGATTCCTTCAACAACACTTTTG
This sequence comes from Harmothoe impar, assembly GCA_947462335.1. NCBI lineage: Eukaryota > Metazoa > Annelida > Polychaeta > Phyllodocida > Polynoidae > Harmothoe > Harmothoe impar. The sequence continues at coordinate 9,991,224 of OX381709.1, read as the reverse complement.
ATTGAATAATCTCCCATTAAGATGACATTGGTGCTTTAGCGATGACAAAAACATCATCTTGAATTAAATTAAGAACATTATAATTATGGTCCACAGTTCCACTGTATGGCCAAACTACAGGACTGTGAATTACAGGACATGACAATTACTTTCTCTATGACTCCATTGTATCACTTGCTGCTACATGGCAGCATGGGGCATGCTGCACCAAATGTACATTACCTTTCCACCAGGTGCAATTCACTACATGTATTATATGCTCGGGGACAACCGTGAATAGATACATATAGAACAAATCTTAGTTAAGGCCATCACCTCGCCAATGGCAAGGATTGCTCCATAAAAAATGTGGCCCCCTCAGCTATGCTTAGGGAGTGATCATTTTTTAACAACATGAGGGGTGGTGTGTTTTGGAGGGGGCAAACAAATTTGGACCCCTTGACGGGGGGGTCAAAAAAATTTAACCTGTTTTGAGCCAAAAAGCCCGCGCATTACTATGCTTCAAAGGGCCCGAGTGCCAGCCGATTTTCTGCCTTAAGAAGGGAGGGGGGTCAAAAATGTTGCCCCCTCGACTGCGAGGGGGGGTAAAAGATTTTGTATACTCCACGCCAAAACACATCATCCCTGCTGTTGTTAAAAGATGATGACTCCCTTACTCCTAAGTCTTATCTGTTTGTATGGAAACACGCTAGATCCTTTCTAGATGACACAGATAATTCATGAAAGTATCCTGTTGAGAACAATGTAACAGAACTTCCCAAGCAGCAGTAGCACTTAGAAGATACACAGTTATATGTAACAAGTTCACATCAATGATTTACTAGGTGTTGCATAGATGTTATACAAGGTATGAATAGGAATACTAATTACATGTTGACATGCAAAGGTGTCCTCAGTGGTTTAAGAATCCAGTAAAATAGCAAAGCAGCCTTGCCAAAGCTTATAAAATCCCAACTACAGACTCTATTTCAATTGGTAGTCTGAAAAATAACCACAGACAAAGAATGCATCCCTGTGGGATTGCTGAACCATGTCTTGGATACCATATGACTAACCTAATTAGATCAGGTATAATTTCTGCTCAAGGAGAGGCAACTGTCTGTCAAATCAAATTATCATGAACACTGTGTGCTCCAAAACCTAAGACAGTAGGTGAGATGCTGATATTGAGTTAAAACTATTTTAATGGATTTATATTCATCATAGGAAGATATCGTTATGTGGGAGTTAATCCCAGTAGTGGAATATGCCGATTGCTTGGAATCTAAACCACAATGACGTTATATATCTGCCTAATTTAGTCTTGGAAGGAAAATGGAGCTATATATTCTGTTTAACTTTGGAAGCGGAACATCAATATCTGCATAAATGATGAGAGCCTCCAAAAGATGTTCATGAGGAGCAAATGAGAGTGCGGATTTAATCTGTTTCAATCTCTAAGCATATTCATTGAACTTCAATGAGTACAGAGTAAAAAAATAGTTTTCTTATTTCAGGAAACTAAGATAAATAAACTCACCTGGCGGACAAATGACTAGCTTAATATTTTTCTTAAGACTAGAGATTTGGTGGCTGTGTATTAAATTAATCTTACTTTCATTTGACCACATCAGTGAAACAGGTGCTCTCTTTTACGTTTTGTAAAAGTCACTTTGTTAAAGGCAATATGATCCATCCTGGCACTGTGTGGAGATTTTACTGAGGTTAACTCGAGGGGGTTATGTAGCATTTAGGACCCAAAAGTTACTACACTATCGGTGCATCAGGGACATCTCCATGAGCAGATTGCCTTGATAAAGCTTGGCTTTGTTATCACAAAAAATAACACCTCCTTCATGTGTTCTGTTTCAGTCATCAGTTTACACAAAATGTGTATTCACGATGCAATCCTACCTTCAGACCATTAACAGATTAACCAGACTTGGCCCTCCATGAGTAGTAACACTATCTGCTTCAAGTTTAAATCTGGGAGTCAGAATTCAAGGTCAATTGTATTGACTGATGCTTTTAGTTGCTGTCCTTGAGGTGAAGTTTTTATTCATAGTTTTGAACTGAAATCAAGAAAATCCTCAAGTTTGTGAAGTTTATCTGATTCCGGACCTTCACATTGGTTTCCTAACTATTTGCCTTGATGCATCACACCCTTGGTTGTTATGATGCATAAATGCAGCACTGGCAAGTAACCAGTGCTGCATTCAAGCATCATACCGACCTCATGATGTCGAGACACTCCTAAAGGGTCGGCATGATGCACTAAAGCAGCACTGGTGAGTTGGTGCATCATGACAACACAAGTCATATCTTAGCAACATCCGTCCTTAAAGGGTTTAGTGATGACAGGTAATTGGTAATCACTTATGTGTACCAGGGTCATATGAGGCAATGCATACCCAACCATCACAAGATATAGAACTTGGTTTTAAAAGAGTGCCGGTCTTGTTTAAACATATACATTGAGCATTAAGAACCAATCTGCCCCCCCCCCCGATCCCAAGGGATTCAAATTGAATTTCTTGACCCACAAAAATACACCAAGGCCCCTTTCATAAAATTATTACTTCTCCCAAACATTGTCAATCTGCACTGTGTGCTGTGCATGTGAGCTGAGGGTTTTAGATCCTCTCCTAATTCACTCACCACTGTTTTTCAGACTGAAGCCTTAAGCTTAATTCCACTTTCAGGGGAGTAATCCTTCCCTTGATTTGTGAGGGATCAAAGGCCAATGGTTGAATCCAAGAGCTCATCCCTCATAGTGCAAACGAATTGTATTGTTCTGAAAGGAAAACATTGTCATCTAGGAGAGATGAAGTTTGTATTCTGGAACTGTCTTATCAGAGATATAGAGATATTTTTAAAAGTACCATAGAACGTCTCTGATAAGCCAACCTCTCTGATTAGCAAACCCCTATTTTGAGAGAATATTATCAGTTGGATTTGCATCTATTTACAAATTTTGAATACTTGATGACACACCTCCCTTGTAAGCTGATCTCCCTCTTTCAGTCAATACTATAAGCAAATCACGTCTGAAATAAAAATTAAAAATAGAAAAGAGTAGGCTCATCTGTTTTACAGACCCTGTTAAAGGGTCATAGTTTGATTGTTCGACCAATACAAACATTCAGCAGAGATTGTGAGCCAATTAGGGGATTTGATAAATAAAAACACTCAGATCACAGCCTGCCTCCTTTTTGGCTAAGCATTCACCTTATCCAGCTATTATTGGGAGTATGTAATATGTGGTAAGTTCAGCCTGCAGTCAATCATATCTAGCATGTTGTGTGACCAAGGAGTCAAATGAAGCCTCAGGGGCACATTTGGTATCACACCAAGATCACAGAAGGCCTCATTCTTGTCTAAGGGAGTGGTCATTTTTTAACAACAGGGGGGGATTGGTGGATTTGGGGGGGGGACCAAAAAAATTTGGACCCCTTGAAGGGGGGCGACCAAAAAAATTTGGACCCCTCTTGAGGGGGGACCAAAAAAATTGCACCCCTTTTTAGCGAAAAAGCCAGTGCGTTACTATAGCTCAAAGGGGTCGGCCGCGCTCAATTTCGACTTGCGCGAGGGGGGGACCAAAAACATTTCGACCCTCCCGTGGGGGGGACCAACATTTTTTCGGCCCTCTCGCACAAAAATCCACCGACCCCCCCCCCCCTGTTGTTAAAAAATGACCACTCCCTAAGCATTCACCATACCTGCATGACTTGCAGCTTATGGTGTGTTAACTGTGAAGGACTATGCGACCACTGAGCAGCTGCTAGTCATATTGAAATTGTTGTGTGACTGCCGTTAACCCAGGAAACACATGGAACTCCTGAGGGACTTCAATACTGCCAGGACGGTGGGGGGGGGAGAGGTAGAAAAGGCTCATTGCTAATACATCAATGTTAGTACAGGCAACTCTCGCAGTCGGTCTTGCTGCATGATCCATGGCACTGTCGGAGATGTTTAATGCTTATTCTGTGGTCATTATTTTGACATGTCACGCTTTATTGCCTGTCGCTATAGCTGAGAGGGGGTGCCTACAATGAAATCCAACTGTGCTGGGAGGGTTGGGAAATATTTGGACCTCTCCCAACGGGGGGATTAATTATCAGGCTCACATAGAATTCCACCACGCCACTGTACATAAAAATAACAGTAATCATACTTATTGAGAGGTTCATTCATGAGAACAGAATACTGTTATCAATCTGGATTATGCAAAAACTACACATCTACAACGAAAATATTCTATACCAAGCCTCATATTTTTTTTACAACTATAAATTAATCAACGCCTTTAGATTGGTTTGCTCTCCAAGGCTCCTTGACAATTGTTTAGTCAAGAGAATGTCCCTTTTACACCACATCTCCAATTTCTGCCAACCTCTTAATCAAACAAACTTAGTGGCCTGGTTTCACACGGCTTTTCATTTTAAATGCATCTATCAAATTGTCCAGCGAAATCAAATTGCTGAGCTGTATCAAATTCAATTTACCAAAATGTTGTTTTGGTCTAGTGACTGGTATCTCTCAGAAATCTCCTCCATCTTCCAACAAGAGGCGTGTTTAGGTCATGTGACAGTTGTGGGTCTCTCCACGCATTCTGGAGGGGAGCCAATGTGGCCCCAGTGAATAAATGGTGATGTATTAGGATTCTGACAAAGATCTGTTTTAATCCTGCTGTAGTAGGGCCAAAGCCTGACAATTTTCTGTTCGCATGATCAGTCAATACTAATCTCAATTCTGGGATTTTATAGGTTAGAAGTTGCAGCAGTATATATAAGGAAAGACAAATGGGAAATTCTTAGACCTGCCTTAAAAACTTCTCTGGGGTATGAATTTCGACTTTCTTTATTGGTCACATATCATATAAGGGACTAGCGCATTGGGCTATTGAGGCCACCATATTGACTCAGAGCAATGCATTTTGGATAGAGCCTTGACTCATATTGGAGCATGAGTGCTTGTAGTTGAAATAAATATTTTAGTTTGTGTCTAATGAGCACAACATGCCACTTTGAAGCATAGTAGCTAGCTCCCCTAACTGCCATTGGTGTCACCACCTGATGGCTCTCTGACCACTGAGCACCTACTTGGATCCTGGACTAGACATTTTTATGTATGTGTTTCACACCAGGTGGAGCCGCGGCATACTATATGTGGTCCTATTTAGAGCATGCCACATACATAAAGGGCACACACACCTTATCTGTAAAGGGACCCTACATATGTAAGCATACTGTGTGTAACGATCCTTTTGTAGTTAAATATATTTGATACAAAAGGTCAGTTTACACAGATTAAAACCTTTTAATCAGAAGGCTTTTTGAAGCTGATGTTGCTTCTAAAATAAGGTGGGGCCTGAATATAGCATTAGTCATCGCACAAATATATCATGGCCCATATAGTAGTCAGCTAGCAAATACTAAATATGGTATAAGGACCCTTCTCAGAGTCGGATCCCCTCCAAGTATACCTAATAAGGTAGGAAACCTCCACTCCCTGTATGACCCTGCAGCCCCAGTACTGCCCTCAGGCAGTAGATGATGAGGTCTACACAGCTACACCAGACAATGATACACTTCTGGTTACAGTCTGTTATAGTCACCTCCCAATCTCACAGCCAAAAAACCTTGCCATTCCTACAACACAGCTAGTTTGGGCCAATTGAAATTTTAATCCACTGTTTTCTAAACTCTAAATGTGTAGCACAATCTGCAGAAAGGGACCTAAATGCAATAAACTCTCTATTACTAGGCCAAACGTTGTGCAGCTTGTCATAATAGCCTTATCATAGTATTCTGCATATATGCTTTGATGTTTTAGCATCAAGTTCAAGACATATCGCTCCTTACTATCTATACTCAGAGATTTCTTATGAACAAAGTATGTACCAGGTTAGGATGTGGCACCTTGACACTCCCTGCTGATTAGACAGCCTTTACTACAGCCCCCACAGGGCCTCATGTTGATGCCAATGTCCTCATGGGTTAATACCTTATTATACAGCTTACATATAAGGTAGCTAGTCCTGAAAGTAGCTATCACATTAAAGAAAGTAAACAGAAGAGTATGTCAGTGCCCATAGATTTACTGCTTTACTGTTGTCGTACTATATGTTGTCAAAGAGTTAAAACCTCATTAACATGCCTGTGATTAGTCAGTTATGCAAAAGAATGGAAGTGACACTGATGAATACTCATTGGAAAATGCCGTTTAAATTATTATATTTAGTGTAATACATAAGAATAGATAGCTTTATTTGGTTGTTCATTTTAAGTTTCAGAATACATAAAAGCCACCTGGCTACTGTCAATAAGAATATTACTAACTTATTTATGTGACACATGAAAAAAGTAGTAATACAGAGAGGTATTGTTTCATGACATTGTGACTAAAAACACCCAGTATTACCAACATCCTAACAGTGTTCCCGCAGTGACATATTTTCCAGAAACGTGTTAATGGGACACTGCACATTCGCTCCATTGTAACACTGTCTGTGATTGGCCACTTGTCATGGCCAAAGGTCAGGGGTGAGAAGGCTGCCTCACCACAGTATTAGCCATTTAAGGACAGCATAGTGGCTAAATGTCCGATCACCTTTGTCTTAAATATTGATGAGTGCAGTTTGCTGACCTGTGTTGCATTCATGGAGAAGGCTTTCCCATGACAATGGGGTTGATATCTTTATTTTACAGCGTTCTGTAATTTTTCAAATAAAAAAATTTGCACTTCTATGCTAAATGATTAATCCCTCAATGATATTTTCAACAATGCTTTTGATTGAATAATCTCCCATGAAGATGACATTGGTGCTTTAGCGATGACAAAAACATCATTTTGAATTAGATTAAAAATTGCTTGAATTATATGGTCCACTGTCCCACTGTATGGCCAAACTAGACAAATTACAGGACTGTGGATGTTGGACATGAGAATTACTTTCTCTATGACTCCATTGGATCACTTGCTGCTACATGTACATTACCTTTATACCAGGTGCAATTCACTACATGTATTATATGCTCGGGGACAATAGTGAATAGACACATGAATAACAACTCTTAGTAAAGGCCATCACCTCGCCAATGGCAAGGATTGCTCCATAAAAAATGTGGCCTCTACAGCTATGGGTACTCCTTCGTCTTATCTGTTTGTATGTAAACACTCTGGAGCCTTTCTAGACGATACAGATAATTCATGAAAATATCCTGTGTAGAACAATGTAACAGAACTTCCCAAGCAGCAGTAGCACTTAAAAGATACACAGTTTTATGTAATATGTTCACATCAATGATTTACTAGGCCTTGCATAGATGTTATATAAGGTCTGAATAGGAATACTAATTACATGTTGACATGCAAAGGTGTCCTCAGTGGTTAAAGAATCTAGTAAAATAGCAAAGCAGTATTGCCAAAGCTAATCAAATCCCAACTATACAGACTCTATTTCAATCAGTAGTATGAAAAATAACTGGGAATGCATCCCTGTTGGATTGCTGAAGCATGTCTTGGATACCATATGACTAATCTAACTAGATCAAGTATAATTTCTGCTCAAGGAGAGGCAACTGTCTGTCAAATCAAATTATCATGAACACTGTGTGCTCCATAGCCTTAGACAGTAGGTGAGATGTGGTATATTGGATTTATTTTCATCATAGGAAGGTATTGTTATGTGGGAGGTACTCCCAGTAGTGGAATATGCTGATTGCTGTGAATCTAAACCACAATGACCCTATATATCTGCCTAATTTAGTCTGGGAGGGAAAATGTAGCTATATATTCTGTTTAACTTTGGAAGCGGAACGTCAATATCTGATTAAATGATGAGAGCCTCCAAAAGATGTTCATGAAGAGCAAATGAGGGTCCAGATTTAAGCTGTTTCTATCTCTAAGTATATTCATTAAACTTCAATGTGTACACAGCCAAAAATAGTTTTCTTATTTCAAGAAATGAAGATAAATAAACTCAACTGGCAAACAAACGTCTAGCTTAATTTCTTTTTTTTTTAACTAGTAATTTGGTGGCTGTGTATTAAATCAATATTATCATTTGACCACATCAGTGAAACAGGCAATCTTGTTAACTGTTGTTAACTTTGTTAAAGGCAATATGATCCATCCAGGCACTTTGTGGAGATATTAATGAGGTTAGGCCTAGTCTGTTATGTAGCATTTAGGACCCAGAGGTTATGGTATGGTTACATCAGGGAAATCCCCATAAGCAGATTGCTTTGATGAAGTTTGGCATTCAGTTTCAGTCATCAGTTTACACAAAATGTGTGTTCACAATGCAATCCTACCATCAAGCCATTGACAGATTACCCAGACTCAGCCCTCCAGAGTAGTAACACTATATATGCTTCAAGTTCAAGTCTGGGAGTCAGAATTCAAGGTCAATTGTATTGACTGCTGCTTTTAGTTCCTGTCCTTGAGGTAAAGTTTTTAATCATAGTTTTGAACTGAAATCAACGAAATCCTCAAGTTTGTGTCAACTGGTCAGCAGTCTTTTTTTATTCCTGACCTTCACATTGGTTAAGTGATGACAGGTAATTTGTAATGACCTATTTGTACCAGGGTCAATGATAATCAAAACAGTGTTTTGTGATCTATTACCAAGATAGGTGTCTAGGGTAAACTAGACATTACCTCCATTGTAACACTGTCTGTGATTTGCCACTTGTCATGGTCAGAGACCTTAAGGTCAGAGGTGAGAGACCTCCCTCACTGTGACTATGGACAGTGTTTTCCTCTACAGTGAGCAGCTCGAGGGTCAGCACAGTCTATACAGTAAGCCCTATGTGTGGGCAGGTGAGCAACTCAAAGGTCTCCAGAGACCAGAGAAGTCCCTTAAATGACCAGGTGAAAATGTCAATCAATGCAAGGGATTAGAGAGTAGCTGTGCAGGCAGCAGTTTTGGCATATGAGGTGTACTTGTCAGCAGAACTAAAAGGGTTCATATATTTTACTGCATAGATTCATAAATGTGTTCCCGGGTGTGTTTTAAATCTTGTTTCTGTCAATGTTCATCTCAAAATGTCTCAGATACCATATCAAGTTGAGGTATAGATTATTACTGCTCGGGATGTGTGCAGTGATTACCTTTAACACTACAGTCTGTCCTCAAACACTTTGTAACTCTAACTCAAACTCAGTGTTCTTAATCAAAAACTCTGAGGCAGGTCTTATCTGGTAACTGAATAGTATCCACTTTGTCTACAAGAACTTTCCTTGTCATCTTTTCTAAGGTAAATTAGGAAATAAACCCTCTTCTCCAGCATCTGACATTTTTCTGTACTAGTGATAGGCAGTCAGGCATGTATGTGGATGTATACTTCATGAAGTCTTACTCTGTAATACAGCACCAACCACATGAGAGCATATCAGAGAACATTGCCATAAATCATGAACAAAGAAGCTTATTTAACAAGGCATAGCAGCACATCTCATATCAAAAAGTAAATTCTGTATGTTCAATTACAGCTCTGCATGCCATATACTGTTGATCATACATACATAATTCAGTCACCGGGATCAAATACTCAAAGGACATTCGAATGTATAAATTCAATGCAAATCACTTTAATGAGATAAAAACATTTTCAAGTTGAACGTCCTGCTAAGGATTCTTTCATTCAAACTTAAATTACCTCCGAGCAAAGACTCAAATTTCAAAGTATACATTCAACAATACATGTACTTGTGTAAACTGATGCCCCCTCATTTCCTACTGTTACCATCTCTTCATGAGGACTTAGGTGTATTAATTGGAAACCTACAACATTTGCAGAATCTTGGACCTGAGCCTCTGCAGTGAAATGTACTGGTGCTTCCGTAACTGTTTTGCCGTGTTTGATTGCCTCAGGCATCAAAGGTCAACCTAACTTATATGAGAAATGTTAAATAACATCAGCATAGTTCCCGAATCTTTTAAGCATTTTATCTTTGCAAAGAGGCTTCGTCAGTAGGGGGCCCTTATAACAGGACCGTTAAAGACTTATCTTTTCCTATTTTTACTTTCATGCCTCAAGCAAAGCCAACCAGATTGAAATACTGCCAAAGTAAATGGATAATACAGCAATGCAGTATGAACAAGTTACTCACTCAGATGACAAAGAGGAAAAGTGCAAACTATGCCAATATTAAAGAAACATCATGAAACTGGAGCCAGACATTGAAAGGCACAGCCTGACTTAAATCATGGGATTAGGAACAGCAGGACTGGAGGGTCCTTTAGGATGGAAAGTCCTTTGGAAATTAGAGTGGATATTGTGAGCAAGTTAAAATGTCAGAGTTGCACTGTAATTAATTCATCAGATTCAATGTAGCTTAGAGGCAGTGTAGGCAATGCAGTAGGGATCGGCTAGGTGGGTGGTTAGTATGGGAAGTGATGACGCCTGGGAAAACTGCCTCTACAAGGGCTTATAGAAACCCACATAGCTGTCTGGTGCCACGATTTGAAGGGACCACTAGTATTCTGTGCTAAATGACACTCATGAGTCGTTTTTAAATGGACAAGGGTTATGGCAGCTATATGGCTATGGGATGGTCATACTGGTACATCTTGGTGGCCTGATAGAGAAATGATATAATTTTATATGTGCAGTGCAGTTTCTTTTCTAAGAATTATGATGCAACATTTTGGGTAGAGAGATATCACCATACTTGATGTTTATCACAACTGGCCACCCTGGAGAATTGCTCTGCATTCAATGGCACCATAACCCAAGCCCCTACAGACTAATAGCTCATATAACACCACAGACACCAGGGGAGGTGAGTGTGGATGGTTGATGGGCACTAGGCATGCCTGTTGATGTAGAGCACCTTCCTATCTGACCACAACTCAGTGAGTCCAACACAGTACCATAGTCAATAAACCACCTGCAATGTTACCAACCCACTAGTGAGAACCAGTGCACAGATAAAAAGATGCATTTTTTAAGCCCCTACAGAGGGATAGCTCATATGACACCCCAGGCATTACTGAATTTACTGAGTACATCGCGGGAGGTTACTATGGTGGCGCTATGGTTGATTTGCACATGACATGACCACAGCATTGACCACAACTCAGCCAGTCCCCGGAGTACCATAGTCAATAAGCCAACCATAATGTTACTCAAACACTTGCTGGTTGTCCATGTTCTGATGGTTCTAATGATAAATTGGTATCCAACTTGTTCCTCTTAAAAAGGTAAAATCATAGAATGGCAAATCCTAGCAGAATGCCACACTTGTGAACACAACTCAAAAACATAAAAGTAGATTCATGCAGCAGGAGTTTGAGGCAGGTTGCATGGCTGGGAGGGTTGACTGCACCAATAGGAGCATCATTATGAATTAGCAATGGACACTTTATTCTCCATTTATACCCCTTACCCTCAGTTCCAGTCGCATGTCAGTCAATTAGGGACATGACTTGTTTCCGGGTTGAACCCATTATGTGCAGCATGTTAAACACTGTAAAGGCTTCAAGTCATGCATTTGTGTTCTGATGTTATCTTCCGATCACTTATGTTAGGATGGTACTGAATCATGCAGAGGTATAAAAAGTTTTTTTAGACAGTTTTTGAAATGCTTCTCAAGTTAATATTTGGAATATGTTTTAAGGCTCTTCGGTATTGATGCATGATTCATTACTCAAAATGTTCTGAGGACATTATCGTTTCACCTTTCTATGTGGGAAGGGGAAACTGATCATTGTAAAGGAACACCAGAACAGGACAATAGGACCTGGAGACCAGACATGGTTGTCAACAATAAGTTAATAAGCTGCTTGATAGTCATATACTTACACCAAATGAGATTGTTATATTGTGCCATCCAATAATTACTCATGTGCCGATATCATCATGATGAAATCTCATATTTGAATTGTATACTGTATTTTGGAATATCACTTGGTAAAATAAAATAAAACTAGCTTTTACAAAAAGGGAAAAATCCAGATGAACCACCGATATGTTGGATCATGTTCATGTCTGTTTGTTGTCATGATACACCTATACAAAGCTGGACTGCATGGGTGTATGATATGACTATCTTGAAGGTTTTATATTTATGTATCAGAATAGAGCAGCATAGTGTAGTATTAGTTTAAACACAGCTTGATTTAGGGTAAATTAAAATGATGTAGGGTACAGCAGAGGTGAGTCACTTCCCGCTATTCGAATGCATTGTCTACTAGAAAATCTTCTCAAGTTTGAAGGGACTTCTCAGTTGGTCCTCTCCAGAGATAGCTGGGAGCAGCTCGTAGAAGGTAGGCATGCAGTTATCCTTTATGGGCCGCATTTTGCCTTAATTTGCTCTGCCCTTCATCAGATCTAAGCAATGGCCAGGAAATGACCCTGCAAAGACTTATGAAGCCGGGGCCATTTCTCTCCATGCCTCCCTCCACATTACCCCCACCCCTCCCACCTCCCAAGGTGTGAATGCTCAAGGCAGGTTCATTTTTGGGGCTGCCTTACCCCTCTGCTTGTTATGTAATCCCATTGAATACACCTCCCTTTAGACCTTTCTGGTGTGTTAGTAAAGAATACATATACAAATATAATTTAAAATTCAGTTTTCTCAGCTGCTATACTTCTGCTACCAAAGTTCTCCCGGATTTTACTAGATTGTATTGTGGTCCTACTGATGGGGTGCTTTTTTTCTGTCACAAATTTGGCACACCAGTCACATTTGCATTCTTCTGAGAATAGAGAGCTACTCTTTCCCATGTCTGGTTCAAGTATTCAGTATACTACTTAGAAAAGTCATTGGGAGATATTTTGAAATACTAAATTGCTAATACATATAGTTCTCCTTCCATTTATGATGATTTCACAATTGAAAAGTGAAGGCAAATATCTGAAATATCCATTACAAAAGGGCACTTACTATGATTTAAGAGCAGGGTCATTTTCCACAATGGCGGTTGCGCTGCGACTCTAACCATCAGGCGGTATACGTCACTCTGTGACGAGATCCGAGGTGGCGCCGGTAATGGCCATAGTCTTTGTTTGTGTACTACTTTAGTACTATTTGAACTCTCCAAGCACAGGGCTGGTTAGTTCAATTATTTTATTTGATAAATCGGGGGCAGAGCCCCCGAACCCCCAAATTTTGTGTATCTTATATCAGCTCATATTTGCCTCTCAGCAAAACTGAGACTACTTTTGTAAACTATCTCTGCCTCAGATTGGTCCCTCAAAAACCGCCTGGTGGTTAGAATTCTACCGTTATGACAATGGCTTCATAAGCCAGGGTGAAAAATGACTACAGGTTCAAAAGTCGCTGGCATAGTCATTTTAAGGAGTTGCCAGCACCTGTTCATGATAATGATGCATCAATATAGTCCGCTAGGTAGGTTCCAGTGCTATATTTGTAGAGCCTCAGGGTGTACCAACCCCATCGGGTAAGCCTGATGCATGAATGCAACACAGGTAAGTAAACTGTGCTCATCAATCAGACAAAGGTGATAGGACATTAAGGCACTACGCCGACCTTAAAGGGTTGGTGGTCATGGTAAGGCCGCCCTCTCACCCCTGACCTTTGGCCATGACAAGTGTTAAATCACAGGCAGTGTTACAATGGAGGGAATGTGAAGCGTCACCCAGACACATTTCTAGACCATATATCACAGTTGGAACACTGTCAGGAAGTTGTTGGTAATACTGGGTGGCTTTTTTTCTGCGATGGTTATGACATAATGCCTCTCAGAGTAGCACCTTTTTCATGTGTCAGATAAATAAACTAGTAATATTCTTCGTGACAGTAGCCAGGTGGCTGTGATGTATTCTGCAATGTAAAATGAACAACCAAATAACGCTATCTATTCTAATTGATTAAACTAAAATTGATAATTCAAAGGCATTTTCCAAAGTGTATTTATCTGTGTCACGTCGAGAAACCTTTTTTTGCATAACTGACTGATTACGATGGTCATGTTAATGAGGTTTCCCTCTCATAACCCATTGGCAACATAATTATAGAAAGACAACAGTTAAGCAGCAACTTTATGGGCACTGATCTACTCTGCAGCATACAATGTAATAGCTACTTTCAAGACTAGCTACCTTATATATCATGCTGTATAACAAGGTAGTAACCCCTGAGGACATTGGTGTCACCATGAGGCCTGGGGGCTGTAGTAAAGGTTGTCTAATCAGCAGGAAGTGTCAGGGTGCCACCTCCTAACCTGATACCTGCTTAATTCATAAGATATCTCTAAGCACAGAGGGGATTGAGAGACATGTCTTGAACTTGATCCTGACACAGCATAGCTTATGCAGAATACTATGATAATGCTATTATGACAAGCTGCACTAAATGTGGCCCAGGAAAAGAGCGTTTGTTGCATTGTAAGTCCCTTTCTGCAGATTGTGCCTGGGGGCAGTGATGGGGCTGCAGGGTCACGTGTAGAGTGGGGATTTCCTGCCTCATTATGTCTACCTGGAGGGAATAGGGACTCAGAGAAGGTCCTTATACCATCTGTAGTATTTGCTACCTATGTACTGATATGGGCCATGATATAATTTCTGCTGTGACTAATGCTATGTACATTCAGGTTATGTGCATTTCTTTAGCAGCAACATCAGCCTCAAAAGGCTTACTGATTAAAAGGTTTTAGCCTGTATATTTGATATTCTTTGATTATGTATGTGCATGTAAAGGATATTTATATTACTACAACAGTAAAGCAAACAGATCAGTGTTATATTTGTAGAATTTATCTCTCTCAAAGTCTGCAATATTTGAAGGAAAAGATTAGAATATTGATCCCATCAGTTCTGCCTAGCCATGACTTCAATGTCAATTCTCTAACCTAGAATTGAGTTTTCGAAAACCCTGATTGCCATGAGATGACCATGTCTCAGATGTGTACACAGTATAACAGACAACAACGCTCACATCAGGATTATCAGACTCATATTTCCTCCAATAGATGAAGTCATCTAGTTTAGTTGTTGGAAGTTGCGAGCGGTCATTAAAAGTGTCTCAACAACACCATACTACATGGATCATGTAACATCTAGGGAAATGAGTGGGTGGGTGTAAACTGCCTGGTGACATGGTTTACCATGCATTGCATGTAACAAGAGGTTAGCTCTCATCAAGCTGTGCAGATTGTGAACATGGAAGTGTGCCCATGAGGGTATTCTCACTGTTAAGAGACATGTGGCATCAGTGTCTAATTCTGTATTCAAAATAGGAATTTCCCCTTCTTTTATGCACAAAAGGAACTTTGCTTAGGGGAAAATATTATTATAAGGAATGAATTGAATATGCAGAATATGTGACTCTATCCAGCATAGTGGAACTTATGTCGCTCATCAAACATTTTTAGTTATCTATGTCATGTGATAGAACAGTTCATTACCTCTCTATAGAGCCCATGTGTGAGTCCCAATCTCACCCATACGTATCTAAAAAATATTTTCAAAGATAAAAACACCCGGAGTGCTAATTTGAGCTACGCGTGATCAAAGTGGAACGAGCAGGTCGCGACCTGCTCGCGAGCAGTCAGCGATCATATCACTCATTGGTTACCTTAGCAACGGGTATCTAGAATTGAGATATCAATCTGAAATTTTTACCAGGCATTCCCGATGGTTATATCTACTACATACTAAAAGATTGGTCTCTTTGGGGAAATATTTTTATTGATGCAACATCGTTCAAAAACACGTTCAGTTTCCTGGAAAAATGACAGAGTTAGTGGTTTAGTGGAATAATTATAGATGCACAATACCTGTTCCTGGTGTAGTTTAGGGACAACTAACAGTTCCAAAACCTATTAAATGTAGTCTGTTAAGTCCTGAAAGTCCTTTCACATTATGTGAGCATAGTACACAGATAATTTGATAGGTAAAATCCAAGTGCAGTGGGTGGGGTCCTCCATGTTCATGTCACATTATTTCTCCAGGTCAAAATATATATCCATGGTCGCTGCTTATTGTGTATCATCATTACACCCTAAACCAGTAGCAGATTATGATTATATTAACAACACAACATCATAATAGAGTCTTGTGAGTTGGTATTCTGCCTGGAAGAGCAATGGCATGTGTCTCAGCATGGGATTTGATAAAGGCGAGAACTCTTTGAGTATCATCCAGGTCCAAAGATTTGCCCGTTTTCCTGAAGCCTCCAGCACGTATTCTACGTGTGACCACACCATTGGCCACATACCACTTAAGCACACGTTTCAGTTTGCCCTTACTAATGCTGAAAAAGAAAAATGAAAATTTTAAGCATTGTATTCATTGTAGATCTAAAGAATATTCATGCATACTTCATGTCATGTTTAAAGTACAGATAGCAACAATGGGTTGAAAGCTACATAAATAGCCTATAAGATACCGGTATGTTACTGTAGCCTACAATATACTGATATGTTTCTATACCCTACAACAGACCGTATTGTTGCTATAGCCTACAACATACTGATATGTTGCTATAGCCCAGAAAAAACAGGCATGTTGCTATAGGCTAGAATATACTGGTATGTTCCTATAGCCTAAAAGATACCGGTAGGTTGCTGTAGCCCAGACACACCCTCTGGTTTGACACAAATAAAACTGGGTCGTAACCTGTCAGTTGGACCTACTTCTGGCCACTCACAGCTCCTTGACCTAGATATCATTGGAGCAGACACGGGTGGTAGAAGTATGAGTTTTACCGGGCAGCCAACAATGAATGGGATGGTCAATGTTACATCCTTGGTACTCATGTTGCATGAAGGTTGGCATGATGCTTGAATGCAGCCCTGCCAAGTAACACTCCAGTGCTGCATTCAAGCCTCATCCTTGGTATGATGCATGTACTTGAATGCAGCCCTGTTAAAGTAACACCCAAGGGCTGTATTGAAGCATCATCCTTGGTGATCACGATGCATGTTGGGTGGATATGATGCTTGAATGCAGCCCTGCTTCATTCATGCATCATGCCGTCCCGGCCCCCAAAAAAAAGAAAAAAATGAGATTTTCCTGAAAATGGCCAAATTGGCGAGAAAATGAGGATAGTTAGTGCAAAAGTATACATTATGAACAGAATATAAAACACAATTATTAGTTGACATTTTAAAAAGCCTAGTCACAATGAATGCACATAATTATAATTTTTGGGGTCCATGTAGGTCTGAATTATAAATTAAAAACAGATACAATATTCCAGACCAATGCAAAAGTGCACTAATTAGTAATAGATATATAATGGTATTGATTTAATTCATTCACAAACTTAAAACTAATGAGGGGTAAATAAAGGGTGCATCGAACAGAACACCATGTGGTTTTTGCCACTCACCTAAAATTGGCACACCTTGTGCTCTCTTCATCCTGAAGTTGTTGTAACAGATCTGGAACAACCAGAGGGACATCTTCCTCATCTGATGATTCTGCAGCATCCTCTCCATCATTCTCCTCAGTATCAGACTCACTATCCTGATCAGAATCCTCAGAATCATCAAAATTCTCGGGGAATAGGAAATAATCGTTCACAAGCTGACGCCATACTCCCTGCTCGGCAACAGCGGTTGTTAAGTTGGCCTTAGTTATGGCGTTAAGGGCATTGGCCACTGTGTCCAACTCAGCCATTTCATGTCCTGAATGTTTGCGTATTCAAAATACACTACAGTAAACGTATTTTATTTCGCGCTGTACATATTTTCGCGGATTTCGCGGATTTTAAAATCCGCGAAGATATGTACAGAGCGAAAATTTATCCAATATTGCTATATGACTGTAATATTTCAATATCAGCGAATTCAAGTCCCAGCGAAATTGTATTTTAAAGCAAATCCGCGAAAATTTGTACCAGCGAAAATATGTACGTTTACAGTATTTGGGTTAATAATTGATAATAATTCTGTGTTTAAACATGAAAATACATCCGTTACCAAAATTGTCTCTTGCCGCTGACTCGTGGTAAACAACTCAAACCGGAAGAGGAGGCTGGGCGCTTGGCCAATCAGCGGGTCGCATTTGTGTCACGAGATGTGTTGTCAAGGGATTGTTTGGTCTGATGCGATCCAAAGGCATTTGAAAAACACCCTCTGATTGGCTGACTGACAACTTACTATTGTAAGAGAGCCTGCCATTGGGTAGACAAGTTCGCGCCACACAAAAGCATGCCAAACATGGGCATGGGGCCCGGGATGGAGGGTTCTGACAGAGCAACAAAATAGACGGAAAATGCATCGTGTATACCGTCTCGACGGCCTTTGTTCTTGACAAAACATCCATGTAGGGGTTCTTAAAATGTGAAATTAACTATGTTAGGAATTTCATATGGATTTAAAACTCAGGGAATGGCATGATAACAGTATAAATCAAACAAATCCATTGAAAACCAAATTTCAGTGAAATACATGTTTTACCCTTCAGACCCCATTTTCACGGCTCGCGCTAGTGCGACATAAGGTCTATTATGCTGGATTGAGTCACATATACTGTTGCATAATTTGAGAACTAAATTCCATCTACTGACTGTTTATGAAAAGGGATCTTCCCTTTCAGATATCCCTTTCATGTCTGAAATACTCCATCATCACGTCTGGGTGTGTTGCTTCGTCATTTGAGAGTAACGTCCAAGGCAGCTTGAACAAGTGATATTCTGGATTAAAACATGTTCTGTGTGTTGTGGTTGTGCTGCCTTTGCCTCCCAAAGGGGAAGCGCATGTGAGACAGGTTAGAAGCAGTCCAACAAAGGCAAAGTCAAAGGAAATGTTTCTAGCGTCATTGACTCTTCCTGATCTATGGCCCATGAGCCACTAACTGTCTGATAATTTATCTTAATTGAGAAAGGTCCCCTGACATGTAATTTATTAATGCCAAATAAAAAATTAAACTCTCACAGAACTGGCACAAAGTAGGCGCTGTGGGACTATATAGTTTAAATGCTGAGTATGACTTGTTCCTTCCCCTGTAGACTTTCTGCTTAGTACCTGAAATCTTTCTCTGAAATTCAGTAGTCACTGTAGTTAAAGATGCCAGATCAAAGGCTAACTAATAAATACTTATCAAATGTACTATTCCATTACTCACAGACAGCTGTTTGATTTGTAAACCTCAGAATCTTAAATATCAGAAGCAAACGCTTTGTCATTAAATCTCTGCATGTAACCTCTAAATGTTGTGGTATTAGATTTAACAAACCTTTCAAATATCAAAGATGGGCGCCAGAACGCATCAGGTTATAATTGAGACTCTGGCAAACAGTGCCACATCCTAAGGGGTTCATTCCCAACCACAGGGCTAAACAGAGCATTCTGGTGGAGTTGGTCGGCAGAGGGTTGGTGGTATTAGGGTAAAGACCATCTTGACTCAGAGCAATGCATTGTGGTTAGGGCCCCGACTCCGGAGCGGTGCATTATGGGTGAATCTCTTATCAGTCCCTTTGTTTCAGGTGTGAAAGGAGGGGATTAGCTTGATAAGGAGATGGGGGTGTAGCCCTCGACTAGAGAGGTACCACAATATGCTAATCCCGTATACAGCACTGTGATGTCACAATCAAGTAAAGCGTCGTCCACTGTTTATTAGCTGAGAAATACAGTGAGTTGAAAAGCTGCTAGATAAGCGTGTAGGATAATCAACCAAATTAAATGGTCTTCTTGAGGATCATAAATATGTTGTCCATGGCCTGAACCGATACTGCATGATTTTTGATGCAGTGACCTTAAGTTCTATATACCTATAAGAGGGGTTATTATTTATTGCAAGAGAGTTGAAGAGAAGTACCACTGCTCACCTACACGTAAGGGCACCCTGCTGCTACGAAACACTTTGCTGAATATGGTGTTGTATACGGGACTAGCATATCCTCGTACCTCAGGTTGTGAGGGCCTACATCCCCATTTACTTATCATCCCCTCCTTTCACACCGGGACTGATAAGAAATTCACCCATAATGCACCACTCTGGCGCCGGGGGCCTAACGGCAATGCATTGCTCTGAGTCAATATGGCGGCCTCCATAGCCTGATGTGCTAGTCCTATATATGATATGTGACAAATAAAGAAAGACCAGGTTCAAAGTTTTCAAGGCAGGTCTAAGAATCTCCCATTTGTCATTCCTTATATATACTGCTGCAACTTCTGACCTATAAAATCCCAGAATTGAGATTAGTATTGACTGATCATGCAAAAAGATAAATGCCAGGCTTTGGCCCTACTACAGCAGGATTGAAACAGATCTTTGTCAGAACCATAATACATCACCATTTATTCACTGGGGCCACATTGGTTCCCCTTTGGAATGCGTGGAGAGACCTACAATTGTCACATCACCAAAACAGGCCTCTTGTTGGAAGATGGAAGAGATTCCTGAGAGATTCCAGCCACCAGACCAAAACAACACTTTGAAAACTTGAATTTGATACAGCTCAGCAATTTGATTTTGCTGAACAATTTGATAGGTCCATTTAAAATTGAAAAGGCATGTGAAACTAGGCCACTAAGTTTGTTTGATTAAGAGGTTGGTAGAAATTAGATGTGAATAGGTCATACTCCTGACTAAACAATTTTCAAGAAGCCTTGGAGAGCAATGAGCCTTTTCTACCTCTCCCCCTCCCCCCTGTCCTGGCAGTATTGAAGTCCCTCAGGAGTTCCATGTGTTTCCAGGGTTTGCGGCAGTCACACAACAATTTCAATATGACTGGCTGCTCGATGGACGCATACTCCCTCACAGTTAACACACTAAAAGCTAGAGTCATGAAGGTATGGTAAATGCCTAACCATAAGGGAACCGGCCTGTGTCTGAGTGCTCTTATTTATCAAAACCCTTAGGCTCACGATCTATGATATTGCTGAATATTTGTTTTGGTGGAAAAAATCAAACAATGAATGTTTAACAGGGTCTTCAGGGATATGATTCCCTTTGTGTACTGTAAAACTGATGAACCAACTCTCTTTTGGGAATTTTAGACTTGGTTTGCTTATAGCATTGGCCAAAGAGGGAGGTTGGCTCACAAGGGAGGTTTTTCATCAAGTATTCAAATATGCTAGTAGATCCAAATCCAGCTTAAAGTATTTTTCAAGAATAGGGGGTTCACTTTTAAGGGAGGCTGCCTTATCAGAGAGGTTTTATGGTACTTTCTTTTATATCTCTATATCTCTGATAAGACAGTTCCTGGAAGCAAACTTCATCTCTCTGAGAGGACAATTTTTTCCTTTCAGAAGAATACAAATCGCTTGCACTCTGAGGGATGAGCTCTTGGATCCAGCCATTGGCCTTTGAACCCTCACAAATCAAAGGAAGGATTACTCTCCTGAAAGTGGGCTTAACCTTAAGGCTTCAGTCTGAAAAACAGTGGTGAGTGAATTAGGGGAAGATCTAAAACCAGCAGCAAAGGTTCACATGCACAGCACACAGTGGAGATTGACATTGTTTGGGAGTAGAATTAAAGTGGGTATATCCGATTTGTCTTCAAATTCTAAATATTGCTTGAATGTATTCCAAACACTCTAAACGTGTAGTATTTAGACAACAGAGGTCAATTAAATGTTATCATGGGGTGTTAATAGGTCACAATGGATTCCAATATCCCTGAAACATTGGCTTTTTTTTGTATTTTCAACGGGGGGAATAAAAGTGTGCACGCTATGAACATATTTTGGGCATTAAAATCTAATTAGAGCAAAATCAGAGGAAATTAGGGGAAATGGAATAGATAGGAAGTCAAACATATAATTTGTGAACATTTTGACACATTTTTAGGGAAATCTATTTTTTTCGTCCCACACATCGGATGTACTAATTTTAATTTTACTATAAGAGGCCTTATTGGTGTATTTGTGTGGGCCAACCAATTTGGATCCCTTGGGAGGTAGGGGGCTATATTGGCTCTTAATGCTCACGCATTTGTTATTTACAGTTGTTTTGCTCTTTTAAAACCAGGCTCTATATATTGCGAAGGTTGGGTATTCATTGCCATGACCCTGATACACATTATTACCAATTACCTGTCATCAATTAAGAAACCAATGTGAAGGTCAGAAATGGAAAAACTGCACAAACTTGAGGATTTTGTTGATTTAAGTTCAAAATAATGAATAAAAGTTTTACCTCAAGGACAGCAACTAAAAGCAGCAGTCAATACAATTGACCTTGAATTCTGACTCCCAGATTTAAACTTTTGAGACAGATAGCGTTACTACTCATGAAGGGCCAAGTCTGGTTAATCTGTTAATGGCTTGAAGGTAGGATTGCATCGTGAATACACATTTTGTGTAAACTGATGACTGAAACAGAATACAAAGTGACCTGTGTCATTTTTGTAGTAACAAGGTCAATCTTTATCAAGGCAATCTGCTTATAGGGATGTCCCTGATGTAACCATAGTGCACAAACCTTTGGGTCGTGAATGCTACATAGCCCCCTTGAGTTAACCTCAGTAATATCTCCAAATTGCCTTTACCAAAGTGACCGTTACTAAATAAAGGGAGAGTCTCAGGCTGTGTCTCACGACCCAGGGACAATGTTTTTGTCTCTGACCGGGTGCCGTCTCTGACCAGGTGCCGTCTCTGACCAGGTGTCAGAAAAAAGGTGCTTTAAAAAGAATTATACTCGGGTGAGTCCATCTATAATCCACCAATGGCTCCCGGATGACCATCTCAGAATTCATCCTAATAGGGTAGGACGATGGCCCTATATCTTCTGAGTAACATCTGTAAATATGGATTCCAAATTCCAAGCGGTTTGGATGTGGCAACCCAGTTAGTGGAGGGTAGTGGGCTCATCAAAAGCAGATCTTAAAACTGGTCCATTTTCATTAGTGTCTCATGTGAAAACTATGGCAACTGGGAACCCACAACTATAGCAATGAACTATTCTATATGTGGACAGGGGACACAACATGTAACATTTAAGATATCTCTCAACTTGTAGGGGCAGGACAACTCCAAAGTCAGTCGGAAATGAGGCAAACATTGGAAAAGTTCAACATTTAAATTGTCACCTAGATCAGATTACTGATCAAAACACAACTATAAATTTAAAAATGGAGATGACATGTACAGTACTATTGGACATAGCAAGATCTACTCTAAAAATACCACACAGAGGGCACTGGAGGTGATCAAAGTTGGGTCACTTATCAAAATGAGCCAACTTTGGTGGTCATTTCCTATATGTGCAATAACTTGAAACACCTGGCTATATTTTTTTCTTGAAATATTGCATCAGTATCTTTCAATTGAGTATAGTGAAAATCTCTTTCCGGACTTTATTTCCATTGAAATCATGTCATGAACATAAGAGAATTGGCTTATTTATGAAAATCACCTAACTTTGGTGGCCATTTTGGCTATGTCCAACAACATTTTTCACTTTGGAAAATATTTTGCTTGATCCAAAACATCATTCTCCTTCAAATAGATATAGCAAAAAAATGTTTCTGCATTTTCTTGTAGTTAAAATAATTATTTAAATTAATTTAAAAAGTACTTTTCTGCAATATGATTATCTACTTGTTATGATGCACTGTGAGTTCTTACCCCTAATTTTGCTGTCATTAGCTCACAGTCAAAGCTCAGTCTGGGCATTTGAAGGATCTTAAAGACACATTGCCCTTTAATGCAGCTCTAATATTCATGGACTTTGCTGAGACTTATTCCATCATAGTACAGTCAAGTATTGTATTGGGATAACTCCCAGGCTTCACCCTACAGTTATATACTATTGAGAAGGTGAAGAGCTTAAAGATAGTATCTCACCTTGAATGAACCAAATTTCCCTTTTCATATTGTGCATGTTCAAAAGGACATAGCTTAGCTATTTGTTAAGTATCTGAGCCCTTATAGATGGTCTCTAAATATGTTAAAATAAGCAGAATTCACCCAGAATGAGTTACTGTCTACCAGTCCTAAATGCCCCTAACCCTATTACACCACATAGGGGAGGGATACCAGCCCTAGCGGCACTCATGAACCCTTGATAGCCTGTTCAGTCCACCCATGAGTGCATTAAAAGGACAAATTCAAGACTAAATGTGTGTACATTTCAGCCTGAGTACCTGGGTATGCTCATGTGTTGAAATGGGCAGATTTGCCCCCTACCCACCACAGATAAGCCACAAAGGCAGGTATTTCCCTGCAATAAGGTATGTCAAGTGAAAAGCAGGTAATGCGAGAGCATGTGAAAAGAGCATAAAGTGTTGTCTGCACTGCGTTAGATGCAATACTATTAAGACACTATGTACTTGCTTTGTCAGTGGCTATCTCAAGGACGACAAAGTGAGTGTTACCAGGAAATGTGTCTAGACAATGAAGACTACAATGTTAAAACGAATGTGGCCAAGGGGACCATTAAATACCTTCAGATGGCCTGCCAGAAAAGACATATGGGTCACACCCAAAATCATCATTGTGTGTGCAACTGCAGCCCAAAAAACCACTGATAGAAGAACCTACAAAATGCAACAGAGGGCATGCAAAGGCATCTGTGACAAGTTTACCAAGTATAACCTTAGCTAATGACAGCAAAATTAGGGGTAAGAATTCACAGTGCAATATAACAGGTAAACAATCATATTGCAGAAATGTGTTTTTTTTAAATTAATTTTAATTTTTTTTTTAACTATAAGAAAATGCAGAAACATTTTGTTGTTATTTCTATTTAAAGGGGAATGATTTTGTAGATCAAGGAAAATATTTTCCAAAGTGAAAAATGTTGTTGGACATAGCTAAAATGGCCACCAAAGTTAGGTGATTTTCATAAATAAGCCAATTCTCTTATATTCATGACGCAATTTTAATGGAAATAAAGTCCGGAAAGAGATTTTCACTATACTCAATTGAAAGATACTGATGCAATATTTCAAGAAAAAAATATAGCCAGGTGTTTCAAGTTATTGCACACATAGGAAATGACCACCAAAGTTGGCTCATTTTACTAAGTGACCCAACTTTGATCACCGCTAGTGCCCTCTGTATTGTATTTTTAGAGTAGATCTTGCTACGTCCAGTAGTATTGTATATAGCAACACCATATTTACATATATAGTTGTGTTTTGATCAGTAATCTGATCTAGGTGACATTTCAAATGTTGGACTTTTCCAATGATGCCTCATTTCCGACTGACTTTGGAGTCGTCCTGCACCTACAAGTTGGGAGATATCTTAAATGTTACATGTTGTGTCCCTTGTCCATATATAGAATAGTTCCTTGCTATAGTTGTGGGTTCCCAGTTGCTATAGTTTTCACATGAGACGCTCGTAAAAATGGACCAGCTTTAAGATCTGCTTTTGATGAGCCCACTACCCTCCACTAAATGGGTTGCCACATCCAAACCGCTTGGAATTTGGAGTCAATATTTACAGATATTACTCAGAAGATATGGGGCCATCATCCTACTCTATTAGGATGAATTCTGAGATGGTCACCCGGGGAAATCTGCCATTTCTGGTCGATTATGAATGGACTCAGCCACTCATATATATAAGGATTTGTAAAAACATTATGGTGGTAGTTAAATAATTGTGATCATAATTATAATTAGCCTCCTGCTGTTGGTATTTTGACCTTATCAAGCCCAGCCGGTAAGAGACGGCACCTGGTCAGAGACGGCACCTGCTCAGAGACAAAAACACTGTCCCAAGGTCGTGAGACACAGCCCTCATTGATGTGGTAAAATGCCATTGGGATTACATCACATACACATTGAAGTTCATAACTGTGATATAGCTTAAAAGCTTAATCTGTTGGATCTGACAAGACCATAGGATTAAAATTGTGAACGTTCATCCAATCTGACTGATTTGTGTCACTTCCAAAGTTAAGCAGAGGGCACAGCTACATTTTCCCTCACAGACCAAATCACTCATTTACAAGGCAGAGATATAAAGGACCGTATATTTTGATAGATACACTTTTGTACACCTGCTATTTGTTGGCCAAAGTGTTTCTATACTGAAGTGCATCTGGTATAAAGGGAATTCACTTTTGATACATAACACCTAGGGCCGCTGATAAATTTCAAAGTGGGAGGGACAGGCACACAACACCATTTACAGGCTGTGCAGTGAGACAGGTGATTGTAATCGAAGTCGTCAAACGCACTCACATACAGACCTTCAAGCTAGACCTGGCTCTTGAGACTCTCCCCAGACTCTGGCATGAGAGTCAAGCAATGCCTGACCCTCATTAAAATGCCTGACCTTTGTAGGAGAGTCCATTTGGCGACATAGCCAGCGTCCAGCTGACACTCATTTTTTCTGGGTGAAGGTTAAACAGATAATGTAGCTAAATTTTCCCTCCCAGGGTTAATTAGTCAGATATATAGCGTTATAGTGTTTTAGATTCATGGCAATCAGTTTATTCCTCATCTGCAAGTAACTCGCACTGTGTAATTGCTTTCTGTGATGAATATAAATCCACTAAAAACAGTTATCAACTCAATATCAGCATCTCACCTACTGTCTTAGGCTATGGAGCACACAGTGTTCATGATAATTTAATTTGACACACAGTTGCTTCCCCTTGAGCAGAAACTATACTTGATCTAATTAAGTTAGTCATATGGTATCCTAGACATGCTTCAGCAATCCCACAGGGATGCATTCTTAGTTATTTTTCATACTACTGATTAAAATTGGGTCTGTATTTGGGATTCCATTAGCTTTGGCAATGCTGCTTTGCTATTTTACTGGATTCTTAAACCACTGAGGACACCTTTGCATGACAATATCTAATTTGTATAGATATATGTTTATAACTTCCATAACATCTATGTAAGGCGTGGGAATTTATGAAGCTAAACTTGTCCTTGATCTAATTAGATTAGTCATATGGTATACAAGACACACTTCAGCAATCCCACAGGGATGCATTCTTGGTCTGTACTTATTTTTCATAATACCAATTTAAGATAGAGTCTGTAGTTGGGATTTGATTAACTTGGGCAAGGGCGTTTGGCTATTTTACCAGATTCTTAAACCACTGAGGACACCTGTGCATGTCAACATCTAATTTGTATAGATCTGTGTTCATAACTTCCATAACATCTATGCAAAACCTAGAACTTTATGAAGTTAAAAGTCCTTAGTATAAGCTTATCATATAAAATTATTTATAGCTAATTAGTTCTGCATGGGAGGCTAAATTAAAGAGGCTAAATTACAGAGCCAATATGAGTCTGTGTTACATTCCTCTATACATGTTTAGAATATTAGAAACTTTATTTTCAAGTCATCTATAAAGACCCTAGAGTGCTTTACTCTGATCCATACAACCAGATAGGACTCGTTTGTTTATAGCAATTCTTGCTTTTAGTGCGGTGACAACATTTTAGTCAAGTTGTAAAGAGACGTTCAACCGATTTTTTATTCATGTACCGTATTCGATGTAATAAGCTCACACCCCCTAATAAGCGCACACCCCCCGTTTTTGGCCGATTTTTAGACTACAAAGTACCAAAGAATATTTCAATTTTTTACTCCAATTAAACTGTTAACTACTAAAAGGTGTCCATAATCATTTTTTTAAGTGCACTGTGCGCTTATTACGTCGAATACGGTATACCATTTGCGGTTCGCCTGAGCATCTGCATTGCACCTGGTGTAATGCACTTTTAGTGGCGAATGCTACAGGCTGCTAGGTGATCTTATAGTATATGTCTTACATCCTTTACTCGGCCTGGCTTATAATAGGCTGTACAAAGCATTCTGAACAGTGGACCTTTAGGATGTAAGAAAATTCAATCAGCGCCAATATCATTTCCATAGGGGATTATTCAAGCAAGAACATTGTTGAAAATATCATTGAAGGATTAGTCATGTAGTATAAAAGTGCAACTTTTTTAATTTAAAAAAATTACACAACATTGGAAAATAACGATATCTTTATGAATCAATCTAAAATGGGGCTCTTGATGTGCTCTGGATAATCCTTAAACCCATGTTTGTGACTAGTTTTGTGTAAATACAGCACATATATCACATCCCATCTCAGTCCTGGTGCTATACTGCAGCACTTAGAGCCCATCTATTTTGGGATATCACAGGAAAATGTCATGAATATGGTTTCTCCTCATCTCTCTTGTGATGTAGCCGGATACCATACCATGGCCCATGCTCTTATGACAGGATGCCATCTCCAAATCTGGTGCCTAATTAACTCTACTCAGACAATAAAAAGTGGTTTCTCATCACCGTGTGTTAAATTGGGACTAAAATAGATAGGGAAATTGAGACTTTTCACAAATTATTTTTCATATTGAAGTAGAGTATAATTATCCACAAAAGCTGTGATTCCCAGTTCAATACATTACTGACAGCATTACAAGCTTCAATTGTATAAAATATTAACACATTTTTCATTAAAAAAAAACACAATTTTTATGATGCATGCTGTGATGAGAAAGTAGTATATCTTTGGAATGGCCTTAACCATAAGACACCAAAGATTGTCTGCGGGTGGTATTTTCAGATATAGCAATCATGTGTTTTATTTTTTACCAAATACTACAGCACCATTGGTTTAGCCAAGGAGCGCCGTATTTCACGACCCCCGTGAAATAACCCATGTCCGTATTTTATGACCCATTGACGTCATCAAAATGGCGGTTTGTTTACATTTGAACGGCCTAGAAAAAATACTATTTCAGCAAATTTAGGCCCTCCCCCCCTAAACAATTTAATTTGAATCGAAAAGATGTAAAAAATAAACACAAAGGAACACGAGTTTTGGTCTGTTGCCTCGTGAAATACGGCCCGAGGGTCAACTCGTGAAATAACCCAGTCAACAGACCAAAACTCGTGAACCTTTGTCTATTTATGTCCTATGGTGAGAAAATACATATAGGATGAATGTGTTGTCAATCATTTGTGTGGCTTCACTTCTACAGATGGGCTAAACCTTTGAGCATCAAAGAGTGCATTGTAAGAATATTCTGTTGAACTCTTAGGCCACTCAAAAGAAAAAGTAGGTTCTCATCACCAAGCACATCATAAAAATCATGATCTGGAGAAATCTGGTTTTTTTTTTACATTTTTGATGAAAAGTATGTTAAAGTTGGAAAGATATTGGCAACTGTGGTATCAAATTAAAGCTTAAGCTGCTGTTAGCACTGCAGTCAGCTAGAAATAAGTTGAATTATAACACTTTTTCATGATCAATAAACTCAGAATTATTAAAATGTGAAAATTGATCGCAAGAAGTCCTAATAAAGTATTTAAGCCCAATTTTTGAAAATAAAAAAATAAAAAATGCCCTCGTCATCATTTTCATTGCTTGGAGATGAGAAATAACTTTTTTTAGTGGCCTTAAGGGAGTGCTCATTTTTTAACAACAAGGGGGGGTCGGTGGATTTTCGCGCGAGCGGGTCAGAATTTTTTTGTTCCCCCCCATGGGAGGGGTAGACATTTTTTTGGTCCCCCCCTCAAGCAAGTTAAAATTTTGCGCGGCCGACCCCTTTGAGCTATAGTAACGCGCGGGCTTTTTCATTAAAAAGGGGTGCAATTTTTTTGGTCGCCCCCCTCAAGAGGGGTGCAAATTTTTTTGGTCTCCCCCCTTCAAGGGGTCCAAATTTTTTTGGTCCCCCCCAAAATCAACCAACCCCCCCCCCCCCCCCCCTGTTGATAAAAAATGACCACTCCCTAAGTATGAGAGTGTTGTGTTTGATTCCCTTACCAGACCCCCACCACAAGTGGGGACCAACACACATGTAAACACATAGATAATGATCCGTCCCCAAGAACATTTATTTAATCAAATCAGTACCTATAATATTATAGATAGAGAGACATTACATTGAGGGATTGTGGGCGTTGCAGAATAACAAAAAAAAAGCTTCAGACAGTTAATTATCCTGAAGCCTTGCTGTGTTTATTCCTTCTGGTAAAGTATAATTGGAACTTCAACTTCAACTTCATATCTGTAATATATTAATGAAGACTTTTAAGCGTGATTAAGTATAAATATAAATTGCTGATATCAACATCGTGATAAGGAAGGGCAGGAACATACATAGGCCATGCCCCGGCAATACCCCAGGGTACAGTGCACACACAAACACTCAATTTGCCAGAGAAATAACTCTAAAAATGCAATTATTTGATTCCTGAGCCATAAGCCAATACAATGAGCCTCAAAATACAAATGTGTCTCTTTGATTGGACCAGTTATTGGGATAACGTGACTACAGGCAATTCACGCACCCCAGCTTAATGTATTAATGTGCCTGTGCAATTGCATGCCTCACATCAATAAGACCATTTACCAGTTCCCATGCTTCCTTCAACATTATTTCATCATACTAATCACCACCATAACAGTACATGACACTCTCAGTACAATATATTAACCCTTTAAAGCCTGATTGGTCTTATGTTGTAATGGCAGCCCTCGAGAGCAACTGCATTCAAATATCATACCAAGCCTAGAGGCTTGATACACTCCTTCAGGGTTGGTATTATAGATGAATACAGCCCTGGTGAGTAGACTCACTAGGGCTGCATTTATGTATTATAACGCCAAAATGCATTACACCGTAAAGCAATGTGCAGCAGCCCTTAAAGGGTAATACGACTCTCTCAGCCCCAGAAGCTGCACCATAACTCACTGCGGCCATGTTAAAATCCTCCACGCGTTATCCACTTACCATAAAGGCACATTTTATCTCGATATTAGGGAAACATGACCACTTTGTAGACAAAGTTACTATCATGATACATTGAACAAAGAGAACTGTTATTTGTATTCATCTTGCTTATGGCCTGACCAAACAGACTAAATAGTGTAGCTGTTGGCTATTCTAAGATAGACATCTGCTATGAAAAACTCCAGATTCGAAAATAGGTTGTTCAGAAATTACACTTTATTCATTCTGACATACGGCTCGTAATCATACAGACGGATAGCAATAATCAAATAGGCTTCTGAACACCAGTGGTCATATGAACATACAGGAGGTATACGCTCACGGTCTAGTACATAATTCCCGAGTTCCAAGGCTCTCTTCCATCTTGGTTAACTCCACTTGGATCAGACTCCACAGAGGGAGTTCTGTACCCGGAGTTGTACACCAATGCGTCTATCTCCTCTAGTTCCCCCAGAGGGTGGAACAGAGAAAGACGCAGGGTGACCAAGGTGGAAGCAGCGACAGGACTAGGCCTAAAAGGTACAACAGAGTTCGGGGAAGCTCTGTTGTGGAGCAGTCAAGCTGGCCGAAGTGCGCAGCAAGACTGGGTCCTCGATTAGCAGAACCCCAGGTCTTATGTACTGGTCGTTATGTAATTCTCTCCATTACTCGTAAACACTTGAGTTCCCGAGGAACTCCGGGTAACCACGCGCCGGTGCATCCGAGCCGACACTGTACCCGAGATATGTCGGGTGACACGTGGCGGTCACGGCTCAATGCACATAACCAGGCCGCGCTCCACCATTCCTCAGGTGGGCTTATATAACCTTATACTCGGCAGTAGACAGGAGTGCGGCCTGGATACACGACAACACATATACCAAATATAACTCCAACTGGTTCCATGGAAATAGCACAGCGGCGACCCACTACACTACCCCCCTTCAGACAATATCACAGCGTCTAAATAGCAGCACCAAGTGCAGTATTATTATACTACCTTGATACAATGACAAATTTTATCTCCAAACAACCCAAAAAAACAAATATATTGTCTCCAAACACATACATAGTGGAGGCAAGCGTAACTCTTTCTATCAGAACCACTTATATTTCTTGGGTATCATAGATATGTATTCATCCTTTTTGATATTAACGTCAATCATATCAACCATCAGGATCCAGTTACACAATAATCGAGTATCATCCTTCAATAACAGTCATGATTTATGGGACTAAGAGGATAAACTCCACACAGCCAGTCAAGCCCTATAAAACAAACTTGACTATATATCATAAAAAAATATATAAAACTTTTAAGACATATTTATGGCATACTAACCATGTCTCATCGAAAACGATTTGTTACAACAGGTATCGTATACATACAGATCAAATATGAGCACTTCTCCTTAAAAATTACCAATTTTTAGTACAAGACATATTGGAAACAAAAAAGGTGGCAAGTATCGACTTTATAGTAAACCTTGACCCTACCCGTCTATTTGAATAGACTCACTCGCTTTACGTGCCAGAGTAAGGTTTGAAAGATCAATATTTTTGGAATAAATGAACATATAGCGTAGATCCGGTAAATGCAGTTTTCAATCCAATCAAGGTCTCCAAAACCCTATGCACCATGGTCACATAGGTGTCCTTTTTGGCGTACTCTACACAATAACACAAGTGACATTCTCCATATAGGAATGCTGAAAGCAATCAGATCAAGTGTCATGGCATCATATTTCAACGTTTCAGGGAGAATTAGTCTCCACACTTAGTTCAAAGATCAAAAACGCAGCAAGCTGAAAAATAGAATGATCCGGCTCCTCACTCGATACCTTCCTTCTGAAAGTAATCAACGGGAGCCTACGGATCTCCATAACAACTTACGCAATTTCCACTCTCAGTACCTGAATAAATTTTCCGTTTTTCAGGTTCATTGATATGTTATTACCACAGATCTACACATAGTATGAATGCAGTCAAGCAACCTTTCACCTCAGTAGGTATTATCAGGATCCAGTCCCTCATACCTTTACTCATTGGACGGTTAATTCAGAGTATCACAATCGGCATACAATAATCATACCTATAGCACATGTCATCAAATCAAACAGAACCCGTTTTACAAATACTGTCTTATGGCAAAATAGAACACTCTTTGGTGATGGTTTTAACAGTTTCTTATATGACGACAACTGCAAACCTAGATCATATCAAAGTCTTTTCATAAATAGGTGATAATGATCCACTGTTCTTGTCATCTCAGTCTTTTATAAATATATATGTATATATAGTCATCCTGTGACCCATAGTCTATGGTATAAAGCATCATACGGTCCGTGGTGTATTAATAACCCCACTACTGCAAAAGTTCAACCTTGATGACGACACATGGTAGAGGTTCCATATATGCTGCAACTGGGAATGTTTTTATGACTCGCAACTCAGCAAAAGTTCTTCATTTCTGGATACTGGAGACATGCATTCACTAGATCGATGTCACTCATCTAAATGGATATGTCCATCCCAGACCCTAGCTGCAAAGCATCAGGGTTAGGAAAATGCACTTGAGTACCCATGGGTACACTCGCCATGGATACAGGAATGTCAAGGGTAGATGGACGATGGTTCCCAGACATAGAACCAGTCGTCACAGGTAGGTCCATTGGAGGATCCACCATCATGGATTGTTCAAGTTCGTTTTCAGGAGCCATAAGCGCCTCAGCATCACGGATAGACAGACGTGGGTTAGCCTCTGCAATTGCATCGTTCAGCTCCATCAGTATCTGAACCGCCTCTCTAGTCCCACTTTCCGTTATCTGGCAAGGTGACTGACAAGAGGTGGTGTCGAGTATTGGTGTTGAGACAGGAGTCGAGTTATATGACTCTGCCTGCAGTTCATTCACCACCATCCTCGCTAGAGTGGACACCCCGGCTGGAGTATCCATAGTCTCAAAGGAAGACACGGTTGTGTCCACCCCCATTGTAGTATACTGCATCGTCTTAGCATCAGACGACACAGAGGTAGACGTCACAGCAACAGGTGTCACCGAGACAGGTGACACAGGAACAGACGTCACAGCAACGGACGTCTTAGGAACAGACGTCACAGGAACCAACTCCGATGACCCACAGGCCATGGAGGTGGCAGCCACGTAACTGCAGTCGGCCAGGTGCGTCTCGTCTTCTGTAGATGGAGGTGGAGGACTCCTAGGGGTATTACTAGCCCTGGAGTCAGCTCTCAACCTTTGTGCGTATGCATCACCGTCAAATCCTAAGGGAAGAGGGGCAGAACCCCGTTCAACCCTGTACACACTCTCGTCATACCAACTTGACAATGGTATCTCATAGCAGTCTTCGAAAAACTCAGCCAACTCTTCATAGAAGTCATCGTTCTGCTGAGCTTCCTTTCTATAGCTAGAAAATTCTTCTGTTAGACCACCAATTTCGTGTTCTAACTTCCGAATAATTTTGGTTTTTAGACTAATTTCAGTCCTGGCAGCAGTTAGCTTATGTTCAGCAGAACTGACCATATCCTTACTGCGATCCAACTTGACTTTGAGATCATCAATTAAAAATTGACTTTCCATACGAGATTTTTCAATATTCAATCTCAAATCATCTACTATTCTGCTAGAGGTTGCTACCATGTCATCTCGTTGTCCCAACTGTCTTTTGAGGGCTTCATTCTCCTCAGTCATTTTGGACATTTTAGATAGGAGTTCTGCTTTAGCAGTCTCCACTTTCTCTAATTCGGCCAAACGACTTTCTTTTACCAATTGCTCAGCTTGAGCCCTAGCTCCTTGCAGAGCTAGTTGACAAGCGAGATCCAGTGTGTCAAATGAACTTTTAAGTCCAGTGACATACTGTTCTTTCAGAAGATTCCTGATACTTATATTCTCAGGGTGATCAATATCACCAGTCAGCTTAGGCAGAGGAACCGACTCCAAAGAGATATCTTCCTCACCCACTCCAGATGATGGAGAGTTTAGTGAGAGACCCCCCATACAGGTAGATGGTGATGGAACGGAGGATAGTCTACGACCAATCTCCTGTTCCTTCCTCATCTCTATTTTACTTGATTGAACCCTGCCTGTGGGTGGGGTGAATTTCTGGTCCACCCAATCATCTCCCTCAGATTGGAAATCAATCGTTCTATAGGTCATTTCAGATTTGGAATCCTCTTTCCCACTTACTGACTCTATCTTCCCTGTTACATACCCTTGACTATCAGTAGAAGTATTTTCTGTCTTTAATATCTTCCTTGATACTCCCGGGTTCCCTCTAGCTTCAGAGATTGTGGTAGGAGGTATTACCTCCTCTCCCACAAATACACAGTCATCCTCCTCCTCTACAGGAGAAGCCAACAGGTCATTTACCATTTTCTCCTCTATGGCTAGCCTTGGGCTAACAGCAACCCTCGGTAATGATCCGCCAGAGCCCTCCTTGTTGGATTCAGTAGTGTTCCTACTAAACCCACAGGAAGACCCTGGAGCACGTCTTTTGTATGCCCCCCTGCATATCTTACTCCCGGGAATCACTGCATCCGGCTTAAATTTCTCAAATTTAGCTGCTAAATGCATTACTGCGATGGTTGGAATACGTTCCGGAGTTGACTGTGTAGGGGCATTCCAATCGGGTACAAAGTTACCATGCACCGGATGTAAACCATCCGCACGGTCATACAACATAGCACCCCACGGAGCGCCCACTGGAACGTCACTGACCGAGTGCACCGGTATCCCGGGCATATTCGGGTCAGTCCGGGTCACCCCCGAAGAAGGTGGTGACGCAATATTCCCAACCTGGAACAAGGGAAATCCCCCGGCCTCGAGTCCTTTTAACCCCGGCCCTGACACGAACCCCCTAGCCTGCGCCACTGATAAACCCATATCTACCAGTTTCCTTACATGTTCTCCCCGAGCTAGGAGATACTGTGTGGTTTTAACCTTTTCAGTTCTCCTTATCTCAGAGATATTACTGTGATTTCGGCGTTTCACACCCCTATTCTTCATCTTAGCTGGTGGTTGATACACGAATTTAGGTAAATCTGCATCCCGAAATCGTTTTGGAAGATCATAATCGACCGGAGCTGTTGACTCCAGGTCCCCCAAAGCTAACAATTCTCTCTGTTCCTGCGACAGAGGGGTAACTTCCGTCGAGTGACTGCTTCTATGGGAGTCTCCCGACGGATAGTTATCCGCCATGATAACTACACAGAGGGCGGCCCAGAGGAGCCCACTCTAAAAATGAGCTTAAATGAGTAGTAGAATCAGGAAAATTGTTACAAAAGTGTCCTCCTGTACTACCTCACTTTAGTGTCTCCTCTCTCCCTCACATGTAGATGTTCTAACCGGTGATTACATACGCGGAGAGAGGTGCCTTCGCATCCACCCTCTCCAACGGTATGTGCAGGACTGACGCTTTCCGCGCCAAACCAGCATGCGTGCGCATCCAAGCGCAAAGGATCACGGGTACCGGATAGCCCTTCCCGAAGAAGTTATCCGGTATTATCCGAAGAAAACCGGGTGGCGGAGTAAACTGCGTAGTAGTTGCAATCTTCGCCGGGTTCTTTCGGATTGTATTTTACACATCATTTCAAGTAATAGCAATTCTTTAGTTCGTCACGGCTGTATTATTTGTAGCTTATGAACTTTTAGAACGCTGTTTAAACAAACATTATAAAAAAATACGTGTCAAAGTAAATTTCTTTGGTTGTCCGAACAAATTCGGAATACGTATGAGTCCCATTCTCATGTTGTTGTAACGAGTTCTACACCCGTACTTTCTACATAATTTTTCTTATTAGGATCCTCATATTTATCCTTAGAAAAATTACTGACTAGGTTCGATTGGATTTTAATCCGAAACCATCACGACAAGTACTAAATGGGAAACCAACTCACAGACCATAGCATGTAAACATTCAAAACTAACTTTAGTAAAGCAGAACGTTGGGTACCCCAATGCCATCTACTGGTCAATTTCACCATTATTCCCGTCACAAAGACTAAAGAATAAAATCCGGTATTTCTCGTTGTGTTTTTGACAATTAGCACCAGTTACGCAACTTTCCGGGGTTTACCGGGTAAGTCCTTGGAGACCCGAACTATTTCGGGTAACCACAACAAACAAACCCAGCCCCGCCGCTCTTACGTAACAGCACCTCGACCCGCTATACGAGCACTTCTACGTATGGGTCCTTGGGGTTTCTTCTTCTCAATTACTGTAGGAACCTCCCTAGTTCCCTTTTCAGTAACTAACTTCTTCTTCTTCTTCCTACCATCGACTTTTTTAGCTGGCGTTGCTTTTCTAGTCTTCTTTGTAGGCGGGGGTGCCGTAACCTGTGTTTTACGCACCCACCTGGGTTGGGGCATTGGCACTTCTACCAAAGGCTCATTCTCATCGCCGGGCCGGCGACCTAGCCAAGGCTTCAGGCGATCCACATGGCCTGCAACTATCTTGCCTTTCACATTTTTCAACAACACAGTAACATCCGATATTACTTTTGTCACCTCAAATGGCCCATCCCAACCTTTCGAGATTTTTCCATGTACAGGTGGCTTCAATCTCACCACCTTCTGTCCAACTACATACTTCCTCTCTCTCAAGCCTGTATCATACCCTACTTTCTGATGGATGGCCGCTTTCTTCAAATGGCCTCTCACCAATGCATAGCCTTCCCGCAATTCTCTACGCAGAGATTCCGCAAATGCCACACGGCATGGGACATCCTTTCTCCGCAGTACACTGCCAAAGACCAAATCTGCAGGCATTATGATCTCAGATCCAAATACCAAGCTGTTAGGAGTGCAGCCAGTTGAAGCATGCACCGTACTGTTGTATGCATGAGCCACATACTGGGAAAACGTGTCCCAGTCATCCTGATTAGAATTAACCAGTGTGGTCAGCCCCTGAATCAACGTGCGGTTGAATCTCTCAACCATCCCATCCGACTGCGGTCAGTACGGATTAGTGCGTGTCTTAACTATGGCCAATTCTTCCAGCATCCCTTGAAAGAGACGCGATTCAAACTCCCTACCCTGGTCTGAATGTAACATGAGAGGTGCGCCAAATGTTAGTACCCACTCCTCAACCAAAGCTTGTGCGCAAGTTAATGCCGTGTGATCCTTCATTGGGATCACCTTCACGTACTTTGTATAGTAGTCTTGTACCACCATCATGCACACATTGGAGTTTGGAGTTGTCTGGAAGCCAGTGATTATATCAATGGCTATCCTCGCAAATCTGACTCCGAACAGTTCTTGTCTGAGAGATGTTTTACCTTTCCCAGGGCCCGGCTTCACCAGGCAACACGTCGGACATTCACTCAACCAACGTATTACGTCCTTAGACATCCCAGGCCAGTAATATCTCCTCGCTAGTTTGTCCAAAGTCCGTTTCCTGCCAAAATGAGCGGAAGTCTGATGACCATGGAAAAACTCGAATACTTCCCATCTCAGAGAAGCTGGCAAGACTATCTGTAGCCTTCTTCTGGCTTTGCCTTCAAGAGTTTTCCATCTACACAATAGGCCGTCTCGCACTATCAACTGCGACCATTGGCCCACTAAGTTCCTTACTTCCACACATTCTAATGACAGAGCAGGTCTGACGGGACGAGCAGCTCTCTCCAGGATCAGATTCTGTATCATATTGATACCCTCGTCCTCCTGTTGAGCTTCAAGTATGGACTCCGCCGACCAAAACACCAAGTTCTCTTCCCAGGCCGGATCAAAATTCATTATTGGAGCCACCAACGCGTTATGTATGCCACAGTCTTCACAGTCCATTCTTGCACATCTTCGGATTGGTCTCCTAGACAAACAATCCGCATTTACGTGCTTCACTCCGCTCCGATGCTGAATCTGGGTATTCTCTATCCCTAGTTCAGACAACGCGGAGATCCATCTACCCATCATCCCATCTGCTTCCTTGAAATTAAGGAGCCATCTCAAGGATGAATGGTCTGTTCGTAGAATAAAATTCCCACCATACAAATAATGGCGGAATTTCTTTGTGTATACTACTATGGCCAACAACTCTCTCTTGGTGGTGCAATAATTGCGTTGAGTTTTACTCAAGCTGTTGCTAGCAAATGCCAAGGGCACTTCCCTACCCTCCTGCACTTGGGATAAGACAGCGCCTATGCTATCGTTGCTAGCGTCGGTGTCTAGGATGAACTGATCACCCTCAGTAGGATAGCTCAGCACAGGAGTTACCGTGAATAACTCCTTCAGCTTCTGAAAAGCCTGTCCAGCTAATTCCGTCCAAATAAACGGTGGTAGCTTCAACATTCCCTTCCTTTTTCCTACTACTAGCGCCTGTAATGGAGCCGACACCTCAGCAAATCCGGGAATGAAATCGCGGTAGTACGAGCAAAAACCCAAAAATGACCTCACTTCTTTCTGGTCTTTTGGCGTTGCCCAAATAGCTACAGCCTCCAATTTCCCTGGATCCGCCGAAATACCTGTGCCACTGACTATTCGGCCCAGATATTCCACTGATTGCCTGAAGAACTTGCATTTCTTAGCTTTCAGTCTAAGGTTGTAGGATCTCAGTCGATCCATCACCTTGTTCAAATTTGATAGACACTCCTCCCGAGTTTTCCCGAAAACTATGATGTCGTCTAGATAAACTAGACAGTTTTTCCACAACAATCCCCTTAGCATTGTCTCCATCATATTCTCGAAAGTAGCCGGAGCATTGCATAAGCCAAATGGCATTACATTGAACTCAAACAACCCCCTGTGGGTTGTGAATGCTGTCTTTTCCTTATCCTCTGGGTGCATCCCAATCTGCCAGTACCCTGACTGGAGATCTAAGGTACTAAACCAGTGATTGCCTCCCAAGGAATCCAGACTTTCGTCAATGCGTGGCAAGGGGTAGGCATTCTTCCTCGTAATCCCATTTAGTCTCCTGTAATCTATACAGAACCGACAGGTGCCATCCTTTTTGGTAACCATTACCACCGGACTAGCCCATGGACTATCTGAGGGCCTTATTATCCCTTCCCCTAACATCTTGTCCACCTCATCCTCCAATGCCTGCTTCTTAGACAACGGGAGGCGCCGGTATGGCAAGCGCAATGGTGAGCTAGAACCGGTGTCTATCCGATGAGTTACTCGGTCAGTTCTACCCAATTGCTCCCCTGGAGCAGAGAACAAGTCTGCATTCTCGCACAATAGCTGAGCCAGACTCTGTTTGTCCTCCTCCGTCTCCAAGTGGCTATCTGTTACTAATGGTAAAAGATGCAGTGGCAATCCATATCCTTCCTTCCTATCCTGCTCCCCAGTGTCTTGCAATACCACTGGCATAGCGGATGGATCCAAAGCTCCTACTTCCACTGCTCTCTTTACTGCTAACTCTACTTCTGGTGAGTCAGCTCTTCCTACCACGTCAGCATATGTTACGTCCCCAAAGGTCGTCCCTTTTTCCAGGTACACATCCTGAAAAGTCATATTACTGACTGGTACTACTGTTCGTCTTGAACTCTGCACTAAGGCACTGGTGGAAACCAACCCCAGCTTACTCAAATGCTGCTGATTCGGTTCCACCACCCCCATGCGGTCGAATTCCATTTCCCGGCAGTATACAACTACATTGCACACATGGCGGGGAGGAATTCGCACTGTCTGAGAGACAGACGAGACGCCTGAAATCCGGCGGAGTACACACTGGACCTTCATCTCTTGTGGATACTGAAGAGTGAGTTCCCCTGTCACACTATCCAATACCGCTCCATACAGAGAACAAAAATCTACTCCCAAGATTCCCTCATCCGTCAATTCAGCTACAGTTGTTGAAACAACAAATGAATGTTGATTCACCCAAAAGGGTATCACCTGTCTGCCATGTGTCCGCATATGAGACCCATCAGCACTTCTGACCAACCCAGACCCCACAGGGTTAGTCGACAGACCTGCGAGCTTCTTGAAGAAATGGTGACCCATCATGGAGTGACTAGCTCCAGTATCGATCAGAAATTCCCCCAAGCAGCCCTGAATCTGCACAGGCAAGTACCATCTCTTCCCTTGTAAAGGAGAAGGTTGCAAGGCAAATCTCTGGATTCCAGCTTCACCGCCCAAGTCATATCCCCTCGAGTTGAGAAACTTAACTATAGGATCATCGGGTTTGAGTCGCGAAGCACAAAACCTTTCTACTTCTTCCGCCAACTCAATTCTGCGGACGGTGTCCAGATGAGCTAAATCTTCAACACCTTTCTCGTCCGTTCCCTGGGGCCCATCTCCACCTGGCGGATCAGACTCAGGTGCGGCTAACCCCAGCGGTTCCCATGAAATGGAATCTTTTGATTCTCCCCTGATAGTACCTTTGACAATCACAGGTGGGGTTGTTATCTTGTCATCGACAACAACCCCTGTTAGTTTTCCGTCGGTGGTGGGCTTTGGTCAGAAGAGGGTCCGTCTTTTTGTTTCTCGACCGATGATACATTCTTAGTATCCTTGGACCAACATGTCCTTGCAAAGTGACCCTTCTTCCCACAATTATAGCATTTCGTGTCTTTGTTGGGTTTCCCCTTACCGCGACCACGAGTTGCGACCTTTTCAGCCTTCTCAGCTTTACTACGCTCCTCGATGACTTTTCCGATCATGGTCTTCAATGCACCCTCCTCTGGCGCTTGAGCGTCTGATCCTGGAACCTTTCGTCTTACATAAAAAGAACGACGTCCTTTCCATTTAGGATCTATTGCTGCCACCTCTTGCACTCCCTCTGTAGTCAGTTCAACCTCTTCTACGGGCATCTCTATTACTGCTACAGGGGCTGCCTCTACAGTTTTCAACAGCTTCCTCTTTCTCAGAGCATCTTCCGTAAGCTCGAAGATATCTGCTAATGACATAGTGGTCTTCCACTGTGAAGCAATCTCGCTCGACAATCTTTCGTCTTTAAGTCCATCTATATACAGGCTGGACAACTTCCTTACCAGCCATGGATCACTTGGACTCATAGATGCAAATGCTTCTGCTGCTAGCACTCTGAGAGCCATTCCAAACTGTCTGTGCCCTTCACCGGGCTTCTGAACTCTTGCCTCTAGCTCAGATGCGGGATCCGCACCGGATGTGGAACCTAAAGCCCAAGAAGCTGTTTCCACTAATCCCTTGTACGTTCTTCCCCCGCTTAATTCGAAGCTTGTTAGGGCGGGATCACCAGGACCATCCCGCAGACACCATGACAAAGCTGCAAGGCACTCATCGCCTTCCCAACCATTATGTCTCATATCTGCTGAAAATCGTGTGAACCATTTTCTCCATGGAACCGAGCCATCATACTGCTTCATCTTGATCGCCTGCTTCCTCACAGGTGTCATCCCCGTTCTCAACGGTATATCAGCCTGACTCAAAGCATAGTCCACTGCCTTAAAGTTCCCCACGTCATTCGGTACCGCATCAATCCCCAATCTTCTAATTGCTGGATTGCTCTGGAACACTGCCTCATCTTCCATTGACATATTTCCCCTATGTTGATAGGGTGTCCCACTCTGATTAGTACCTCCGGTCCTTGGTGTATACATGCTTCCTGGAGTTACATGACTGCCAGGTTCCCATAACAGTTATCCGGTCCCACATTGCCCCATCCCCCGTAGGAGGTGTTAGGCCCAGCCAGATTCCCTTGACCTGGCGGCCGAGCATTCATGTATGCTCCACCGGGCAAACCTGGTCTACCTACCGTAGACACATTTACCGGAACTGTAGAAACTTGCCTTGTCCCTGGAGCTGGAGTAGAATGAGCACCTGGAGCTGGAGCAGTGTTAACTGGTCCCACAGGAGGCTTATTCCCTGTAGCCTGGGCTACCGGAACGTCTCCTTTTACTCCCTTAGTGTCATTCTCCACACTCACTGATT
Source organism: Harmothoe impar (assembly GCA_947462335.1). Classification (NCBI taxonomy): domain Eukaryota; kingdom Metazoa; phylum Annelida; class Polychaeta; order Phyllodocida; family Polynoidae; genus Harmothoe; species Harmothoe impar. The sequence continues at coordinate 9,948,805 of OX381709.1, read as the reverse complement.
CTGTTTCTTCAAGAAAGCAATCTAACTTCTCCTGAAACAGTTTTTCAACTCTACCACACAGTTCTAACATGAACTCCTCATTCTTATCAAACTTACTGCCATGCATCGATGAGTGTCCACTCACACTGGATAACATATCTGCTGTATGTATTACCATGGAACTATCTAGATCCTCAGTGACAGGTGGTTTCACTACCTCCTCCACCGTATTGACTATAACTACTGAGGGCTCGTCTAGCTTTTCTGTTTCAGACTTCAGTCTGACTTCAGTACCCTCAAGTAGACCCACATTGACAGAAATCTGTTCCAGATGTTTGATCTGAGCTGCATGTTCCCCAATGTTTCCTGACCTTTTTGCCAAAAAACTCTTTTCAAAAGCTTCCCTTTCTTCCTTCAACTTCCTGAGGGATTCTTCCTCTAGCCTTATCCCTTCCTTCATATGCTCATGCTCGTTTCTCAATCGGAGCGTCCTTATGTCCTCCAGGCTCAACCTTTCCCTGGGCTCATAAGGCGGAACCTCTAGACCAGGTATTGTCAACCTAAAAGGATCCGGGAACAGCTTATCTCCTCTGGAGATTCCATCTCCCCTGGAGATTACCTCAGCTGTCTCTTCCCCTTCCTCAGGAGTTTCCTCTAGGTCGTCTCTTTTGACAACCTCAACTCCTTCCTGACTAACTGGGACTACCACTCTAGTCCCTCCCACTGCTTCTACAGTGGGTACTGGTCTACGTTCCCATCTCACTGGTATAGCTATTGTACCCTCCAGACTAGGTATACTAGAGTCACTATCCTCTCCAGCATCGTCCATGGTCACCTGTCCAAGCGTCACATCCTCCCGTGAGGTGTCCCCCACCTGGACAGGTCCCTCCATACCCCTATCTGGTTCTAGAGCTGGACATTTTGCTGGAGGATCCCCTTGTGAATCCTCAGATCTCACCTCGTGGGCCTCCTCCTCTCCTCCATGTCCAATTTCCCTACTCTGATTGAAAGTATGTACCTTCGGCCTAGCATTAAACCTCACCCTAGATCGTAATCTAGGACGCATCCCCTCCCCTTGGTTAGTAACCGACGGGGGAGGTACCTCTGTATCTGACATATCTTCACCACACAAAAGCAACCTGTAATAGCTATCCTTGAAACCTACCAATTCTGGTTCAAACATATAAGAGCTTACCTCTCAATTTCAGAAAGAAGAGTAACAAAAAAAATAAATGTAAATCAATACTTACCCAAAGTGGTCACGGCACCAGTGTAGCTGTTGGCTATTCTAAGATAGACATCTGCTATGAAAAACTCCAGATTCGAAAATAGGTTGTTCAGAAATTACACTTTATTCATTCTGACATACGGCTCGTAATCATACAGACGGATAGCAATAATCAAATAGGCTTCTGAACACCAGTGGTCATATGAACATACAGGAGGTATACGCTCACGGTCTAGTACATAATTCCCGAGTTCCAAGGCTCTCTTCCATCTTGGTTAACTCCACTTGGATCAGACTCCACAGAGGGAGTTCTGTACCCGGAGTTGTACACCAATGCGTCTATCTCCTCTAGTTCCCCCAGAGGGTGGAACAGAGAAAGACGCAGGGTGACCAAGGTGGAAGCAGCGACAGGACTAGGCCTAAAAGGTACAACAGAGTTCGGGGAAGCTCTGTTGTGGAGCAGTCAAGCTGGCCGAAGTGCGCAGCAAGACTGGGTCCTCGATTAGCAGAACCCCAGGTCTTATGTACTGGTCGTTATGTAATTCTCTCCATTACTCGTAAACACTTGAGTTCCCGAGGAACTCCGGGTAACCACGCGCCGGTGCATCCGAGCCGACACCGTACCCGAGATATGTCGGGTGACACGTGGCGGTCACGGCTCAATGCACATAACCAGGCCGCGCTCCACCATTCCTCAGGTGGGCTTATATAACCTTATACTCGGCAGTAGACAGGAGTGCGGCCTGGATACACGACAACACATATACCAAATATAACTCCAACTGGTTCCATAGAAATAGCACAGCGGCGACCCACTACAATAGGATAAATCCACGAATATGCTCATCCCTAATACAATTATCCCTCTCAGACACTTTCATTAATGGTGAATTATCAGCCTCACTCTAAGCTGGTAGTAAATTATTTATTAAGAGCTTGTTAACCAGCTTTCCCCTTGAGTACAGCAATCATTTGAACATTGATTAAACGTTGGCAACCTATTGATCCAATCTACAGAAAAAGTACAAGGTTTAATCAAGTTCTGTACATATTTTTCTTGGTTGAAAATGTGGAATATGTCGACATATATAAATAATATGTCATTTATATGTAGTAGCTCATTTACATGATCCCAGCTAGAGACACATGTATCCACCATCACATGACATTGACTGATACCAGGTATACAATACAATACACAGTATCCTATGGAAGAACACCCCTCCCGTTAAAACTAACTGTCATCTGTGACAGCTGTTGATCAGGACTGTGTATGTAAGGAGGCACACCCGACATCACTTAGAGACAGCATCTCTGATTGGCTGATTCTGTCTAGGAACACGTGCACGTGACTTCCACTTCCTCCACCGATGTGTAAAGACACTAATCCATGGGAAACCTGGGAAATGCTCCGTGGGTTACTGGTCACGTTTCGGAGGGGAAATAAAAAGTGCAGTTCATGGTTTTGACAATTAGATTCTGCCCTTCCTAACCCACTGGGTGGGCATGACTGTCTGTTAAGCACTGTTTGTTGACCCCTTCACCCCATGACACTCAGCATATATATATGCCTGATCAATGAAAATAAACTATATCTACCCTTCTCACCCACAGCAGACTGCAATAGCTGCAGAGCATCTAACCTACTGAACTAAATAAAATGTTATTACTCAAAGTTGATGAAAATCCTAGTCCTATTCAAAACACCCCATGTTTGGTATCACATTAAAGCTCATGACATCCTCTGCCACATCCCATATTCCATTTGTGTTCACAAAGAACTTTGATGGAGTAGCCCTGGCAAACCTCATTTCAATTTTTGAGCAAAAATGTATAGATATCCGGCAGTGAGAGGGATAATGTGATTAGCACCCCTGGGATTTGTCCCATAAAAAAAGTAAATATGCAGAAAGAAAACAAGCTCTGAAGCTTTCAAATGTGGCTCTCTGATTGGCTCCTCTTTTTAAAACATTAGGTCACGTGACATTATACTTGATACTAATTGGCTTATAAAGTGGGTCATGATGACATCTTGACCTTATCATTGCCTAATATGAAGATTAGCAGGTCAGGTTGCCAAACGCTTCATACATTGCATGCTTGAACATACTGAGTGTATTCTAAAGAGATAAATATAGTTATCTCTTCAATATACCAAAAGATGTGAAGTCTACAAAGTGGTCATGACACAAACTACGCCTTTTACAGTGAGTGGATAATTATGGAGGTATACAAATGGCTGCAGTGAGTTATGAAGCATCTTCCGGTGCAGAGAAAGGCCTCTAACCCTACATAGTAGTTTAATGTGCTATGTCTTTTTTTGTCATGATGGATGAATGCAGCGCTGGTCAGATTGCTCACTGGGGCTATAGTCATGCATCATGTCCACATCTTTGGAAGAGTATGAACCTAAAGTGTCAGTGAGATGCATACTTGCAGCATGGGTGAGTTAATTGCCTGACTGCATACATGTATTACATTGGTAAACTGCATTATACACAAGTGTACTATGCTATAGAAAATGGGCGATAATAGGGGTAAATAGCCATTTTTACCATTTTTTAGTAACTACGCAACTTTAAAGGGCTCTGTAGACCTTGATAATTGGAATACCAACAAAAGAAAGAAAAAGGACCCCAGGTATTGACATCAATATCAGTTTCAATTTCTTAAAACCTAGTTTTATATCCAATTTCCATCCCATAAGGCTGTTGAAAGGAAAAGAAGATAAAAAGGAATGTTTTTGTTCCATTCACATTCCACGGTGACAAAAATCTCAATTAATGGAGGGAATTTGATAATGGTGTTATAGATGGTTAAAATGATGTATTATATGTACAGGTTTAACACATTTACTTGGAATTAAACCCTCTAAACTGTTTTAGTGCAATTTGGGTGCTGAGAGTCCTTAAAATGTTAGCTAGCGTGGACTGAGATTGTCATGTGCTGTGGTTATCTAAACAGGGCCGACCCTACGTTTTTTTATGCAATTTTGAAGAAATTTTTATATTTTTAGGGGTCAATTTTAGGTTTACAAAATTTTGGGAAAAAATCTCTCCATTTTTACACTTTTTCGGGCCAATTTTAGAGGGGAAGTAAAAAAAAAAGAAGTAAAAAAAATAAATCCGACCTACCCACCCTAGAGTTTCTTCACATGTTACCTGAAACAAAACTTTCTTTTTATTTGGCCTTACAGACCTTTCCCGGTCCCATTCAGAGTCCTGCTTGATATAGAGGCATTATCCCGAGCTGAGCATCCTCAAGGGAGAGGTATTATCTGTGATATTGGCATTATATCCAGGAGTGGTGGTTGCTCTGGCGGTTCTGTGTAGCTCAGTAGTGTCCCTTGCAAAGAGAATACTCTTTACCCCAATATGTGATGTTTACATTGCACCATGACCATGGGAGATTAGCTATTGGTCATTTTTTCTCTCTTCTTTTTCATGTTTGATCATATTGAGTGAGTGCATTGCAACATATAAGAATATAAATCAATAGAAAAAAAGAAAAAAAACACCAAACCAGACAAAGATGGACTTCCCTTTGAGAATGACATCAACTTTGAACTAAAGTTGAACACACAGGCTTTTTTCCTGAAGAATCAATGATATTCTTCTGTCCTCCTCCTGTGAAGCAGGCGTTGGGGGAGGGTCAAGCCTTTTGAGACTCCTCCTGTTATACAATTAATGACAAGATAATGATAGATACATTCATTCCTCATTCCTTCATTCCTCAAGTGGGAGACTTGTACCAGCCTGAGATGTACTGTCTGGACCCTGCCCTAGTTGAGTTTGAGTTTTATAAGTGTATTTATCTGATAAAATCATCTTCGAAAATACACTTACATAGTCAAATTACATTGTTAAGGGCCTGTGGTGCATTTCCACTGGTTGACCTTTCCAATACTCCATTAATATTTATGGTATTAGTGGGAGAAAACACACAAAAAGAACTTATATAGTCAGATGAGACAAATTAACTATGTGAACAGAATAGTTAGGTTTACACTGGTAGAAACAAAAAGTCGACTGTGATTCAGTAAATATTATATGAATTATATGATATTATATGAAGTTGCACTATATGTAATACAAATTGGTTTATACAGTGTGGGCGGGAATAGAAGGTGTGTGGTGCGGGGCTGGGGTCCCCTACTGAGGGGTGACCGACCGGCTGATAGGACTGTTATTGATGTAGCCGTGTTGCGTGTGGAGCTGCAGCTGATTGAGTTAGTCCTCATTGACTATCAATGGACACTGTGTGTGGATGTGCTACAACAACCATAGAGAAAGTCCTAGCAAGGAATAACAAAAAAGATTAGATAATGAGGCATAACAGAAGAGGATTTTCCAGGGACCACATTGCATGGAAAGACAAATTATCATGGATTGGATTTGGGAGTATTATCGGGGGTGCACATTTGTGTCTCCATATTCCAGCTTCAGAGGTACTCTATAATCATGAGAATGTTTATTGAGTTGGGAATTGTGCAGATAGATTTCCTGAAATAGTGTTTGCTCACTCATATAGGTTTCCTTTAGGACTAAGTCTCCAGGAATATAGTATCTTCCCTGTCTGTATTTAGTGCCATTCACTTCGGCCCTCTCTGAACCGTCAGTATTTGGTGCTCCTTTTTGATATGGGAATAACAGTAGAAATGGTGAACCACTTTTTCTTGAATTTGAGGGTGGAGTAAATATTAAGCATGTTGTTCTCAGGAATTAGGGGTAACAGTAATAAAAAAAAAACGACCCTATTCACAGGTATTATTAGTGAGATTCAATGTTATTAAAAGGGTCCATAAATAAGCCTAAACAGACAGCCATGTCCACCCTGTAGGTCATGGAGGGCATGGTCTAATTGTCCAAACCATTAAGTGCACTCCCTTATTGGCCTTCAGAAATGTAACCTCTTACCCTTTGACCATTTCCCCGCCTACCAAATACATTGGTTTCTTAACACGTAGGCAGAGAAAGCAGAGGTCACATGCACATGGCTGTGTCTCACGACCTTGGGCCAATGTTTTTGTCTCTGACCGGGTGCCGTCTCTGACCAGGTGCCGTCTCTGACCGGGTACCGCCTCTGACCTGTTGTCAGAGGAATGTGTTTTTTTATTGTTAACCTATACTCATATATTATATGTGAGGATTTGTAAAAACTTCATGGCAGTTGTTATGTAATTATAATTAGCCTCCTGCTGTTGGTAGAAGGTAACTAAACTCCCAAAGTGATGTCCGGTCAAAGACGGCACCTGGTCAGAGACGGCACCTGGTCAGAGACGGCACCCGGTCACTGACAAAAACATTGGCCAAAGGTCGTGAGACACAGCCACAGATTGCTACACAAGATTGGCCAATCAGAGATGCTGTCTCTAAGTGATGTGGGTCTGACTAGGTACATACATGCTCACGTATAGTTGTTGTCATAAATGCCAGTTTGTGGCTCCCATTACATGTTGTATATCTTATTGGTATTACCGCCCAGCAGTGACATCGCATGTATCCCTAGCTGGTACCATCTATAAATTACTGCATATACATTACCTTACTATTTATTTTACCCTTAAAGGGTTAGATAGCATGGACCGGGGTTGTCGTGTATTGTAGTTATTATGCTGAAGGAAGCACTGAAACTGGGGAATGGTCTTGTCAATGTGAATCATGTTATATCACAGTTATCAATCTACTTTGCTTGGGTGCAGTCAGTGCATGTGATCACGTAATGCACTAAACTGGTTCAATAGAAATGATAAATTCATAGCTGGGCGGATTTTGTTTGCTTGCAATATTGTTTAGTTGTCGAGAATATTGCAGTGTTTACATTAGACTATATGTTATGGCTTATACTGCTTCAGCAGATTAGTCACTAGACACTAGGCAACACACACCATATGCCATAAGGGGCATTGCGTATGGATCTTCCTGCAGTTTAAGGTAGAGCTAGCTGTTCATATCAGTACTTATAAATTAACTAATCTGCGATAAATGTCGCAATCCATACTAAAGTCCAATTGACATTGGGAAATATCACCAACAGGACCATATATATATATATATAGCATGGTTTCAGACTAAGGGCCTTCCATAAAGTATGTTCGCACGAAAAGGGAGTGGGGGATCTATTTTCTGAAAATGTTTGCATACATAGCCCCTTTATGTTATTGTGTACAAGAACTATAGTGATGGAAGGGTCAATTTCTAAAGAGAAAGTGCGTACATACTTTATGGAAGGCCCTGTAGTCAGGGTAATTGTGTCGGAATATTTTTTACCTTAGGCCACTCAAAAAAAAAAGTGGTTTCTCATCACCAAGGTCTGAAAAATTTGACGAGGGAGGCTTTTTGAAAAATTGTCTTTATCTTGTAGTGGGTCGCCGCTGTGCTATTTCTATGGAACCAGTTGGAGTTATATTTGGTATATGTGTTGTCGTGTATCCAGGCCGCACTCCTGTCTACTGCCGAGTATAAGGTTATATAAGCCCACCTGAGGAATGGTGGAGCGCGGCCTGGTTATGTGCATTGAGCCGTGACCGCCACGTGTCACCCGACATATCTCGGGTACGGTGTCGGCTCGGATGCACCGGCGCGTGGTTACCCGGAGTTCCTCGGGAACTCAAGTGTTTACGAGTAATGGAGAGAATTACATAACGACCAGTACATAAGACCTGGGGTTCTGCTAATCGAGGACCCAGTCTTGCTGCGCACTTCGGCCAGCTTGACTGCTCCACAACAGAGCTTCCCCGAACTCTGTTGTACCTTTTAGGCCTAGTCCTGTCGCTGCTTCCACCTTGGTCACCCTGCGTCTTTCTCCGTTCCACCCTCTGGGGGAACTAGAGGAGATAGACGCATTGGTGTACAACTCCGGGTACAGAACTCCCTCTGCGGAGTCTGATCCAAGTGGAGTTAACCAAGATGGAAGAGAGCCTTGGAACTCGGGAATTATGTACTAGACCGTGAGCGTATACCTCCTGTATGTTCATATGACCACTGGTGTTCAGAAGCCTATTTGATTATTGCTATCCGTCTGTATGATTACGAGCCGTATGTCAGAATGAATAAAATGTAATTTCTGAACAACCTATTTTCGAATCTGGAGTTTTTCATAGCAGATGTCTATCTTAGAATAGCCAACAGCTACACTGGTGCCGTGACCACTTTGGGTAAGTATTGATTTACATTTATTTTTTTACTCTTCTTTCTGAAATTGAGAGGTAAGCTCTTATATGTTTGAACCAGAATTGGTAGGTTTCAAGGATAGCTATTACAGGTTGCTTTTGTGTGGTGAAGATATGTCAGATACAGAGGTACCTCCCCCGTCGGTTACTAACCAAGGGGAGGGGATGCGTCCTAGATTACGATCTAGGGTGAGGTTTAATGCTAGGCAGAAGGTACATACTTTCAATCAGAGTAGGGAAATTGGACATGGAGGAGAGGAGGAGGCCCACGAGGTGAGATCTGAGGATTCACAAGGGGATCCTCCAGCAAAACGTCCAGCTCTAGAACCAGATAGGGGTATGGAGGGACCTGTCCAGGTGGGGGACACCTCACGGGAGGATGTGACGCTTGGACAGGTGACCATGGAAGATGCTGGAGAGGATAGTGACTCTAGTATACCTAGTCTGGAGGGTACAGTAGCTATACCAGTGAGATGGGAACGTAGACCAGTACCCACTGTAGAAGCAGTGGGAGGGACTAGAGTGGTAGTCCCAGTTAGTCAGGAAGGAGTTGAGGTTGTCAAAAGAGACGACCTAGAGGAAACTCCTGAGGAAGGGGAAGAGACAGCTGAGGTAACCTCCAGGGGAGATGGAATCTCCAGAGGAGATAAGCTGTTCCCGGATCCTTTTAGGTTGACAATACCTGGTCTAGAGGTTCCGCCTTATGAGCCCAGGGAAAGGTTGAGCCTGGAGGACATAAGGACGCTCCGATTGAGAAACGAGCATGAGCATATGAAGGAAGGGATAAGGCTAGAGGAAGAATCCCTCAGGAAGTTGAAGGAAGAAAGGGAAGCTTTTGAAAAGAGTTTTTTGGCAAAAAGGTCAGGAAACATTGGGGAACATGCAGCTCAGATCAAACATCTGGAACAGATTTCTGTCAATGTGGGTCTACTTGAGGGTACTGAAGTCAGACTGAAGTCTGAAACAGAAAAGCTAGTGGTACGGAATAAAGAAATTAGTTCCGAGATTCTAGCAAGACAGTTACAAGTAGCGGAGTATGATGAGTTGTTGAAGAAGCAGGATAGTAAGCTGGGAGAGGCGCTAGCTCAACAAGCTGAAAATCACATGGTGAATAAGCTAGAACCAAAAGGGAAGAAGGAAATTGGGGACCCAGTGGGAAAGGCGCAAGAGGTGTCTAGAGATGAGACCTTTGTGACTGCCGACGAGCCCTCAGTAGTTATAGTCAATACGGTGGAGGAGGTAGTGAAACCACCTGTCACTGAGGATCTAGATAGTTCCATGGTAATACATACAGCAGATATGTTATCCAGTGTGAGTGGACACTCATCAATGCATGGCAGTAAGTTTGATAGGAATGAGGAGTTCATGTTAGAACTGTGTGGTAGAGTTGAAAAACTGTTTCAGGAGAAGTTAGATTGCTTTCTTGAAGAAACAGAATCGGTGAGTGTGGAGAATGACACTAAGGGAGTAAAAGGAGACGTTCCGGTAGCCCAGGCTACAGGGAATAAGCCTCCTGTGGGACCAGTTAACACTGCTCCAGCTCCAGGTGCTCATTCTACTCCAGCTCCAGGGACAAGGCAAGTTCCTACAGTTCCGGTAAATGTGTCTACAGTAGGTAGACCAGGTTTGCCCGGTGGAGCATACATGAATGCTCGGCCGCCAGGTCAAGGGAATCTGGCTGGGCCTAACACCTCCTACGGGGGATGGGGCAATGTGGGACCGGATAACTGTTATGGGAACGCGAGGCCTATGTTCAATGTACCACCTCCCCCATTACCTGGCAGTCATGTAACTCCAGGAAGCATGTATACACCAAGGACCGGAGGTACTAATCAGAGTGGGACACCCTATCAACATAGGGGAAATATGTCAATGGAAGATGAGGCAGTGTTCCAGAGCAATCCAGCAATTAGAAGATTGGGGATTGATGCGGTACCGAATGACGTGGGGAACTTTAAGGCAGTGGACTATGCTTTGAGTCAGGCTGATATACCGTTGAGAACGGGGATGACACCTGTGAGGAAGCAGGCGATCAAGATGAAGCAGTATGATGGCTCGGTTCCATGGAGAAAATGGTTCACACGATTTTCAGCAGATATGAGACATAATGGTTGGGAAGGCGATGAGTGCCTTGCAGCTTTGTCATGGTGTCTGCGGGATGGTCCTGGTGATCCCGCCCTAACAAGCTTCGAATTAAGCGGGGGAAGAACGTACAAGGGATTAGTGGAAACAGCTTCTTGGGCTTTAGGTTCCACATCCGGTGCGGATCCCGCATCTGAGCAAGAGGCAAGAGTTCAGAAGCCCGGTGAAGGGCACAGACAGTTTGGAATGGCTCTCAGAGTGCTTGCAGCAGAAGCATTTGCATCTATGAGTCCAAGTGATCCATGGCTGGTAAGGAAGTTGTCCAGCCTGTATATAGATGGACTTAAAGACGAAAGATTGTCGAGCGAGATTGCTTCACAGTGGAAGACCACTATGTCACTAGCAGATATCTTCGAGCTTACGGAAGATGCTCTGAGAAAGAGGAAGCTGTTGAAAACTGTAGAGGCAGCCCCTGTAGCAGTAATAGAGATGCCCGTAGAAGAGGTTGAACTGACTACAGAGGGAGTGCAAGAGGTGGCAGCAATAGATCCTAAATGGAAAGGACGTCGTTCTTTTTATGTAAGACGAAAGGTTCCAGGATCAGACGCTCAAGCGCCAGAGGAGGGTGCATTGAAGACCATGATCGGAAAAGTCATGGAGGAGCGTAGTAAGGCTGAGAAGGCTGAAAAGGTCGCAACTTGTGGTCGCGGTAAGGGGAAACCCAACAAAGACACGAAATGCTATAATTGTGGGAAGAAGGGTCACTTTGCAAGGACATGTTGGTCCAAGGATACTAAGAATGTATCATCGGTCGAGAAACAAAAAGACGGACCCTCTTCTGACCAAAGCCCACCACCGACGGTAAACTAACAGGGGTTGTTGTCGATGACAAGATAACAACCCCACCTGTGATTGTCAAAGGTACTATCAGGGGAGAATCAAAAGATTCCATTTCATGGGAACCGCTGGGGTTAGCCGCACCTGAGTCTGATCCGCCAGGTGGAGATGGGCCCCAGGGAACGGACGAGAAAGGTGTTGAAGATTTAGCTCATCTGGACACCGTCCGCAGAATTGAGTTGGCGGAAGAAGTAGAAAGGTTTTGTGCTTCGCGACTCAAACCCGATGATCCTATAGTTAAGTTTCTCAACTCGAGGGGATATGACTTGGGCGGTGAAGCTGGAATCCAGAGATTTGCCTTGCAACCTTCTCCTTTACAAGGGAAGAGATGGTACTTGCCTGTGCAAATTCAGGGCTGCTTGGGGGAATTTCTGATCGATACTGGAGCTAGTCACTCCATGATGGGTCACCATTTCTTCAAGAAGCTCGCAGGTCTGTCGACTAACCCTGTGGGGTCTGGGTCGGTCAGAAGTGCTGATGGGTCTCATATGCGGACACATGGCAGACAGGTGATACCCTTTTGGGTGAATCAACATTCATTTGTTGTTTCAACAACTGTAGCTGAATTGACGGATGAGGGAATCTTGGGAGTAGATTTTTGTTCTCTGTATGGAGCGGTATTGGATAGTGTGACAGGGGAACTCACTCTTCAGTATCCACAAGAGATGAAGGTCCAGTGTGTACTCCGCCGGATTTCAGGCGTCTCGTCTGTCTCTCAGACAGTGCGAATTCCTCCCCGCCATGTGTGCAATGTAGTTGTATACTGCCGGGAAATGGAATTCGACCGCATGGGGGTGGTGGAACCGAATCAGCAGCATTTGAGTAAGCTGGGGTTGGTTTCCACCAGTGCCTTAGTGCAGAGTTCAAGACGAACAGTAGTACCAGTCAGTAATATGACTTTTCAGGATGTGTACCTGGAAAAAGGGACGACCTTTGGGGACGTAACATATGCTGACGTGGTAGGAAGAGCTGACTCACCAGAAGTAGAGTTAGCAGTAAAGAGAGCAGTGGAAATAGGAGCTTTGGATCCATCCGCTATGCCAGTGGTATTGCAAGACACTGGGGAGCAGGATAGGAAGGAAGGATATGGATTGCCACTGCATCTTTTACCATTAGTAACAGATAGCCACTTGGAGACGGAGGAGGACAAACAGAGTCTGGCTCAGCTATTGTGCGAGAATGCAGACTTGTTCTCCGCTCCAGGGGAGCAATTGGGTAGAACTGACCGAGTAACTCATCGGATAGACACCGGTTCTAGCCCACCATTGCGCTTGCCATACCGGCGCCTCCCGTTGTCTAAGAAGCAGGCATTGGAGGATGAGGTGGACAAGATGTTAGGGGAAGGGATAATAAGGCCCTCAGATAGTCCATGGGCTAGTCCGGTGGTAATGGTTACCAAAAAGGATGGCACCTGTCGGTTCTGTATAGATTACAGGAGACTAAATGGGATTACGAGGAAGAATGCCTACCCCTTGCCACGCATTGACGAAAGTCTGGATTCCTTGGGAGGCAATCACTGGTTTAGTACCTTAGATCTCCAGTCAGGGTACTGGCAGATTGGGATGCACCCAGAGGATAAGGAAAAGACAGCATTCACAACCCACAGGGGGTTGTTTGAGTTCAATGTAATGCCATTTGGCTTATGCAATGCTCCGGCTACTTTCGAGAATATGATGGAGACAATGCTAAGGGGATTGTTGTGGAAAAACTGTCTGGTTTATCTAGACAACATCATAGTTTTCGGGAAAACTCGGGAGGAGTGTCTATCAAATTTGACCATGGTGATGGATCGACTGAGATCCTATAACCTGAGACTGAAAGCTAAGAAATGCAAGTTCTTCAGGCAATCAGTGGAATATCTGGGCCGAATAGTCAGTGGCACAGGTATTTCGGCGGATCCAGGGAAATTGGAGGCAGTAGCTAGTTGGGCAACGCCAAAGGACCAGAAAGAAGTGAGGTCATTTTTGGGCTTTTGCTCATACTACCGCGATTTCATTCCCGGATTTGCTGAGGTGTCGGCTCCTTTACAGGCGCTAGTAGTAGGAAAAAGGAAAGGAATGATGAAGCTACCACCGTTTATTTGGACGGAATCAGCTGGACAGGCTTTTCAGAAGCTGAAGGAGTTATTCACGGTAACTCCTGTGCTGAGCTATCCTACTGAGGGTGATCAGTTCATCCTAGACACCGACGCTAGCAACGATAGCATAGGCGCTGTCTTATCCCAAGTGCAAGAAGGGAAGGAAGTGCCCTTGGCATTTGCTAGCAACAGCTTGAGTAAAACTCAACGCAATTATTGCACCACCAAGAGAGAGTTGTTGGCCATAGTAGTATACACAAAGAAATTCCGCCATTATTTGTATGGTGGGAATTTTATCCTACGAACAGACCATTCATCCTTGAGATGGCTCCTTAATTTCAAGGAGGCAGATGGGATGATGGGTAGATGGATCTCCGCGTTGTCTGAACTAGGGATAGAGAATACCCAGATTCAGCATCGGAGCGGAGTGAAGCACGTAAATGCGGATTGTTTGTCTAGGAGACCAATCCGAAGATGTGCAAGAATGGACTGTGAAGACTGTGGCATACATAACGCGTTGGTGGCTCCAATAATGAATTTTGATCCGGCCTGGGAAGAGAACTTGGTGTTTTGGTCGGCGGAGTCCATACTTGAAGCTCAGCAGGAGGACGAGGGTATCAATATGATACGGAATCTGATCCTGGAAAGAGCTGCTCGTCCCGTCAGACCTGCTCTGTCATTAGAATGTGTGGAAGTAAGGAACTTAGTGGGCCAATGGTCGCAGTTGATAGTGCGAGACGGCCTATTGTGTAGATGGAAAACTCTTGAAGGCAAAGCCAGAAGAAGGCTACAGATAGTCTTGCCAGCTTCTCTGAGATGGGAAGTATTCGAGTTTTTTCATGGTCATCAGACTTCCGCTCATTTTGGCAGGAAAAGGACTTTGGACAAACTAGCGAGGAGATATTACTGGCCTGGGATGTCTAAGGACGTAATACGTTGGTTGAGTGAATGCCCGACGTGTTGCCTGGTAAAGCCGGGCCCTGGGAAAGGTAAAACATCTCTCAGACAAGAACTGTTCGGAGTCAGATTTGCGAGGATAGCCATTGATATAATCACTGGCTTCCAGACAACTCCAAACTCCAACGTGTGCATGATGGTGGTACAAGACTACTATACAAAGTATGTGAAGGTGATCCCAATGAAGGATCACACGGCATTAACTTGCGCACAAGCTTTGGTTGAGGAGTGGGTACTAACATTTGGCGCACCTCTCATGTTACATTCAGACCAGGGTAGGGAGTTTGAATCGCGTCTCTTTCAAGGGATGCTGGAAGAATTGGCCATAGTTAAGACACGCACTAATCCGTACCGACCGCAGTCGGATGGGATGGTTGAGAGATTCAACCGCACGTTGATTCAGGGGCTGACCACACTGGTTAATTCTAATCAGGATGACTGGGACACGTTTTCCCAGTATGTGGCTCATGCATACAACGGTACGGTGCATGCTTCAACTGGCTGCACTCCTAACAGCTTGGTATTTGGATCTGAGATCATAATGCCTGCAGATTTGGTCTTTGGCAGTGTACTGCGAAGAAAGGATGTCCCATGCCGTGTGGCATTTGCGGAATCTCTGCGTAGAGAATTGCGGGAAGGCTATGCATTGGTGAGAGGCCATTTGAAGAAAGCGGCCATCCATCAGAAAGTAGGGTATGATACAGGCTTGAGAGAGAGGAAGTATGTAGTTGGACAGAAGGTGGTGAGATTGAAGCCACCTGTACATGGAAAAATCTCGAAAGGTTGGGATGGGCCATTTGAGGTGACAAAAGTAATATCGGATGTTACTGTGTTGTTGAAAAATGTGAAAGGCAAGATAGTTGCAGGCCATGTGGATCGCCTGAAGCCTTGGCTAGGTCGCCGGCCCGGCGATGAGAATGAGCCTTTGGTAGAAGTGCCAATGCCCCAACCCAGGTGGGTGCGTAAAACACAGGTTACGGCACCCCCGCCTACAAAGAAGACTAGAAAAGCAACGCCAGCTAAAAAAGTAGATGGTAGGAAGAAGAAAAAGAAGTTAGTTACTGAAAAAGGAACTAGGGAGGTTCCTACAGTAATTGAGAAGAAGAAACCCCAAGGACCCATACATAGAAGTGCTCGTATAGCGGGTCGAGGTGCTGTTACGTAAGAGCGGCGGGGCTGGGTTTGTTTGTTGTGGTTACCCGAAATAGTTCGGGTCTCCAAGGACTTACCCGGTAAACCCCGGAAAGTTGCGTAACTGATGCTAATTGTCAAAAACACAACGAGAAATACCGGATTTTATTCTTTAGTCTTTGTGACGGGAATAATGGTGAAATTGACCAGTAGATGGCATTGGGGTACCCAACGTTCTGCTTTACTAAAGTTAGTTTTGAATGTTTACATGCTATGGTCTGTGAGTTGGTTTCCCATTTAGTACTTGTCGTGATGGTTTCGGATTAAAATCCAATCGAACCTAGTCAGTAATTTTTCTAAGGATAAATATGAGGATCCTAATAAGAAATATTATGTAGAAAGTACGGGTGTAGAACTCGTTACAACAACATGAGAATGGGACTCATACGTATTCCGAATTTGTTCGGACAACCAAAGAAATTTACTTTGACACATATTTTTTTATAATATTTGTTTAAACAGCGTTCTAAAAGTTCATAAGCTACAAATAATACAGCCGTGATGAACTAAAGAATTGCTATTACTTGAAATGATGTGTAAAATACAATCCGAGAGAACCCGGCGAAGATTGCAACTACTACGCAGTTTACTCCGCCACCCGGTTTTCTTCGGATAATACCGGATAACTTCTTCGGGAAGGGCTATCCGGTACCCGTGATCCTTTGCGCTTGGATGCGCACGCATGCTGGTTTGGCGCGGAAAGCGTCAGTCCTGCACATACCGTTGGAGAGGGTGGATGCGAAGGCACCTCTCTCCGCGTATGTAATCACCGGTTAGAACATCTACATGTGAGGGAGAGAGGAGACACTAAAGTGAGGTAGTACAGGAGGACACTTTTGTAACAATTTTCCTGATTCTACTACTCATTTAAGCTCATTTTTAGAGTGGGCTCCTCTGGGCCGCCCTCTGTGTAGTTATCATGGCGGATAACTATCCGTCGGGAGACTCCCATAGAAGGAGTCACTCGACGGAAGTTACCCCTCTGTCGTAGGAACAGAGAGAATTGTTAGCTTTGGGGGACCTGGAGTCAACAGCTCCGGTCGATTATGATCTTCCAAAACGATTTCGGGATGCAGATTTACCTAAATTCGTGTATCACCCACCAGCTAAGATGAAGAATAGGGGTGTGAAACGCCGAAATCACAGTAATATCTCTGAGATAAGGAGAACTGAAAAGGTTAAAACCACACAGTATCTCCTAGCTCGGGGAGAACATGTAAGGAAACTGGTAGATATGGGTTTGTCAGTGGCGCAGGCTAGGGGGTTCGTGTCAGGGCCGGGGTTAAAAGGACTCGAGGCCGGGGGATTTCCCTTGTTCCAGGTTGGGAATATTGCGTCACCACCTTCTTCGGGAGTGACCCGGACTGACCCGAATATGCCCGGGATACCGGTGCACTCGGTCAGTGACGTTCCAGTGGGCGCTCCGTGGGGTGCTATGTCGTATGACCGTGCGGATGGTTTACATCCGGTGCATGGTAACTTTGTACCCGATTGGAATGCCCCTACACAGTCAACTCCGGAACGTATTCCAACCATGGCAGTAATGCATTTAGCAGCTAAATTTGAGAAATTTAAGCCGGATGCAGTGATTCCCGGGAGTAAGATATGCAGGGGGGCATACATCCAAGAGTTGGACAAATTCAACGAGAAGAAATGTACTAAACTATTCAGACCTCCTTCAGATAATTCTAAGTCCAGACCCTATACAGGGGAGGTTACTGGGGAGATAGGGAGCCGAGCTAGGCTACCATCCTACGAAGATACAGAGAGGGATATGGAGTTCTGGTTAGAGCATACTAGTTCAGGGGCACATCAAGCTTACAAGTTCTGGGATGAGGTTATAAAGCAAAGTATGGGGACATACAGGGCTGCCGACCTCTCCAACGAGGATAGAAACCGGTTGAAATGGGCCTGGATGACATTTGTCCCGCCAGGTATGCCTACTTATAAACCTGGTAGAGGTTGGAGAATAGGTTCGGGGCAATGCCCATTCAATGAGTGTATGGATAGAAATCCAATAGCTGAGTATTTGGACCTGTACCAGTTCGCACGACATCTAGTGGAGTTCCACGCGCACTCCAAAATGATGTGGCAGTGCCGGGCCAAGTCTAATCGCTCAGTTAAATGTATGAAAGATGGTGAACCTTTCAGCACATCTAGAAAGGGTTGTATGGTAAGGCATTTAGTAGATGTACACCATATGAAGGCTGAAACTGCCATGTCCAATCTAGATATTCTCGAGAATAGTCCGGAGGCCTTAGGACTCACGGACAGAGAAAAGTGTGTGAGGGTACCACAGGGGTTGGCATACACCTTGGTGTTCAACCATAACCCGAGAAGGTTGTGGTTGAATCGAAAGGCGTGGCCATACTACATTCAGGACTTTCCAGAGAAAGCCTCTGATTATCGTAGTAAAATGGAGTTGGCCACTCCTCCTAAAGGTAAAATGCTGTCTGAAGGTAAAACTGTGGACCATGGAGTGTACACTCCTGTCTCGGTTACCTTAGGAGAGATGCGGACCACAGGTTCAGAGGAGTCCTCAGCTTCTGCTGGGCTAGACTCATCACCTGACGGCCGATCGACCCCAACCAAAAGACGTGCTCCAGGGTCTTCCTGTGGGTTTAGTAGGAACACTACTGAATCCAACAAGGAGGGCTCTGGCGGATCATTACCGAGGGTTGCTGTTAGCCCAAGGCTAGCCATAGAGGAGAAAATGGTAAATGACCTGTTGGCTTCTCCTGTAGAGGAGGAGGATGACTGTGTATTTGTGGGAGAGGAGGTAATACCTCCTACCACAATCTCTGAAGCTAGAGGGAACCCGGGAGTATCAAGGAAGATATTAAAGACAGAAAATACTTCTACTGATAGTCAAGGGTATGTAACAGGGAAGATAGAGTCAGTAAGTGGGAAAGAGGATTCCAAATCTGAAATGATCTATAGAACGATTGATTTCCAATCTGAGGGAGATGATTGGGTGGACCAGAAATTCACCCCACCCACAGGCAGGGTTCAATCAAGTAAAACAGAGATGAGGAAGGAACAGGAGATTGGTCGTAGACTATCCTCCGTTCCATCACCATCTACCTGTATGGGGGGTCTCTCACTAAACTCTCCATCATCTGGAGTGGGTGAGGAAGATATCTCTTTGGAGTCGGTTCCTCTGCCTAAGCTGACTGGTGATATTGATCACCCTGAGAATATAAGTATCAGGAATCTTCTGAAAGAACAGTATGTCACTGGACTTAAAAGTTCATTTGACACACTGGATCTCGCTTGTCAACTAGCTCTGCAAGGAGCTAGGGCTCAAGCTGAGCAATTGGTAAAAGAAAGACGTTTGGCCGAATTAGAGAAAGTGGAGACTGCTAAAGCAGAACTCCTATCTAAAATGTCCAAAATGACTGAGGAGAATGAAGCCCTCAAAAGACAGTTGGGACAACGAGATGACATGGTAGCAACCTCTAGCAGAATAGTAGATGATTTGAGATTGAATATTGAAAAATCTTGTATGGAAAGTCAATTTTTAATTGATGATCTCAAAGTCAAGTTGGATCGCAGTAAGGATATGGTCAGCTCTGCTGAACATAAGCTAACTGCTGCCAGGACTGAAATTAGTCTAAAAACCAAAATTATTCGGAAGTTAGAACACGAAATTGGTGGTCTAACAGAAGAATTTTCTAGCTATAGAAAGGAAGCTCAGCAGAACGATGACTTCTATGAAGAGTTGGCTGAGTTTTTCGAAGACTGCTATGAGATACCATTGTCAAGTTGGTATGACGAGAGTGTGTACAGGGTTGAACGGGGTTCTGCCCCTCTTCCCTTAGGATTTGACGGTGATGCATACGCACAAAGGTTGAGAGCTGACTCCAGGGCTAGTAATACCCCTAGGAGTCCTCCACCTCCATCTACAGAAGACGAGACGCACCTGGCCGACTGCAGTTACGTGGCTGCCACCTCCATGGCCTGTGGGTCATCGGAGTTGGTTCCTGTGACGTCTGTTCCTAAGACGTCCGTTGCTGTGACGTCTGTTCCGGTGTCACCCGTTCCTGTGACGTCTGTTCCTAAGACGTCCGTTGCTGTGACGTCTGTTCCTGTGTCACCTGTCTCGGTGACACCTGTTGCTGTGACGTCTACCTCTGTGTCGTCTGATGCTAAGACGATGCAGTATACTACAATGGGGGTGGACACAACCGTGTCTTCCTTTGAGACTATGGATACTCCAGCCGGGGTGTCCACTCTAGCGAGGATGGTGGTGAATGAACTGCAGGCAGAGTCATATAACTCGACTCCTGTCTCAACACCAATACTCGACACCACCTCTTGTCAGTCACCTTGCCAGATAACGGAAAGTGAGACTAGAGAGGCGGTTCAGATACTGATGGAGCTGAACGATGCAATTGCAGAGGCTGACCTACGTCTGTCTATCCGTGATGCTGAGGTGCTTATGGCTCCTGAAAACGAACTTGAACAATCCATGATGGTGGATCCTCCAATGGACCTACCTGTGACGACTGGTTCTATGTCTGGGAACCATCGTCCATCCACCCTGGACATTCCTGTATCCATGGCGACTGTACCTATGGGTACTCAAGTGCATTTTCCTAACCCTGATGCTTTGCAGCTAGGGTCTGGGATGGACATATCCATTGAGATGAGTGACAATCGATCTAGTGAATGCATGTCTCCAGTATCCAGAAATGAAGAACTTTTGCTGAGTGGCGAGTCATAAAAACATTCCCAGTTGCAGCATATATGGAACCTCTACCATGTGTCGTCATCAAGGTTGAACTTTTGCAGTAGTGGGGTTATTAATACACCACGGACCGTATGATGCTTTATACCATAGACTATGGGTCACAGGATGACTATATATACATATATATTTATAAAAGACTGAGATGACAAGAACAGTGGATCATTATCACCTATTTATGAAAAGACTTTGATATGATCTAGGTTTGCAGTTGTCGTTATATAAGAAACTGTTAAAACAATCACCAAAGAGTGTTCTATTTTGCCATAAGACAGTATTTGTAAAACGGGTTCTGTTTGATTTGATGACATGTGCTATAGGTATGATTATTGTATGCCGATTGTGATACTCTGAATTAACCGTCCAATGAGTCAAGGTATGAGGGACTGGATCCTGATAATACCTACTGAGGTGAAAGGTTGCTTGACTGCATTCATACTATGTGTAGATCTGTGGTAATAACATATCAATGAACCTGAAAAACGGAAAATTTATTCAGGTACTGAGAGTGGAAATTGCGTAAGTTGTTATGGAGATCCGTAGGCTCCCGTTGATTACTTTCAGAAGGAAGGTATCGAGTGAGGAGCCGGATCATTCTATTTTTCAGCTTGCTGCGTTTTTGATCTTTGAACTAAGTGTGGAGATTAATTCTCCCTGAAACGTTGAAATATGATGCCATGACACTTGATCTGATTGCTTTCAGCATTTCTATATGGAGAATGTCACTTGTGTTATTGTGTAGAGTACGCCAAAAAGGACACCTATGTGACCATGGTGCATAAGGTTTTGGAGACCTTGATTGGATTGAAAACTGCATTTACCCGATCTACGCTATATGTTCATTTATTCCAAAAATATTGATCTTTCAAACCTTACTCTGGCACGTAAAGCGAGTGAGTCTATTCAAATAGACGGGTTGGGTCAAGGTTTACTATAAAGTCGACACTTGCCACCTTTTTTGTTTCCAATATGTCTTGTACTAAAAATTGGTAATTTTTAAGGAGAAGTGCTCATATTTGATCTGTATGTATACGATACCTGTTGTAACAAATCGTTTTCGATGAGACATGGTTAGTATGCGATAAATATGTCTTAAAAGTTTTATATATTTTTTTATGATATATAGTCAAGTTTGTTTTATAGGGCTTGACTGGCTGTGTGGATTTTATCCTCTTAGTCCCATAAATCATGACTGTTATTGAAGGATGATACTTGATTATTGTGTAACTGGATCCTGATGGTTGATATGATTGACGTTAATATCAAAAAGGATGAATACATATCTATGATACCCAGGAAATATAAGCGGTTCTGATAGAAAGAGTTACGCTTGCCTCCACTATGTATGTGTTTGGAGACAATATATTTGTTTTTTTGGGTGGTTGTTTGGAGATAAAATTTGTCATTGTATCAAGGTAGTATAATAATACTGCACTTGGTGCTGCTATTTAGACGCTGTGATATTGTCTGAAGGGGGGTAGTGTAGTGGGTCGCCGCTGTGCTATTTCTATGGAACCAGTTGGAGTTATATTTGGTATATGTGTTGTCGTGTATCCAGGCCGCACTCCTGTCTACTGCCGAGTATAAGGTTATATAAGCCCACCTGAGGAATGGTGGAGCGCGGCCTGGTTATGTGCATTGAGCCGTGACCGCCACGTGTCACCCGACATATCTCGGGTACGGTGTCGGCTCGGATGCACCGGCGCGTGGTTACCCGGAGTTCCTCGGGAACTCAAGTGTTTACGAGTAATGGAGAGAATTACATAACGACCAGTACATAAGACCTGGGGTTCTGCTAATCGAGGACCCAGTCTTGCTGCGCACTTCGGCCAGCTTGACTGCTCCACAACAGAGCTTCCCCGAACTCTGTTGTACCTTTTAGGCCTAGTCCTGTCGCTGCTTCCACCTTGGTCACCCTGCGTCTTTCTCCGTTCCACCCTCTGGGGGAACTAGAGGAGATAGACGCATTGGTGTACAACTCCGGGTACAGAACTCCCTCTGCGGAGTCTGATCCAAGTGGAGTTAACCAAGATGGAAGAGAGCCTTGGAACTCGGGAATTATGTACTAGACCGTGAGCGTATACCTCCTGTATGTTCATATGACCACTGGTGTTCAGAAGCCTATTTGATTATTGCTATCCGTCTGTATGATTACGAGCCGTATGTCAGAATGAATAAAATGTAATTTCTGAACAACCTATTTTCGAATCTGGAGTTTTTCATAGCAGATGTCTATCTTAGAATAGCCAACAGCTACAATCTTTTTTTACTCGCGGGTTAAAATGCATCGGATGATATACTTTTTTCATGACAAAAATTCTCATTTTAGTAGTTTTTAATGGATCGTTAAAAGTAGGGAAAATTTAAGTTATTTCTATCCTACTGCACAACTGGCAGTATTAGCTTTGATTTGATACAAAATAACCCAATATTTGTCCATTTTTATAATATTTTTCATGTGAAACCATTTTATTTTTTTAAGTGGCCTAATCTGTAACGTCCGTAAGCACACAATGTAATTTATTTGGGTGAAGCACCTACTGTTAATTTAATTATTGCAACGCTTTCAGAGAGTTGTCCTTTTATTTAGCAACAGAGCGTTCGTGGATTGGATGGGAGGATTGAAAAGCTTTCAATCCTTCTAAAAATGGAGTTATCGAATAATAACCCCCTGAGGCTCAACTGTTTTGCTGTTAAGTGAAGCCACACAAGTTATGGAGAACACTCTTATCCTACCTGCTGTGCTTTATTGCAATAAAACTTGAAATGCCAATATTTGCCATATTAGAAAATACCACTGAAAATATCTTTCACATTATAAGAAATTGCCTGCTGTCTAGCTTTTTGTTGTGTGAACCATACTGCATTGTTATTATACAGTCTGTTTAAATCACCCTTCACATATTAATACAAACCAGGAAATAAATATCAAGAGAATGCTTGATGATGATATAATTGTCAATTGTACCCTTGATGATCAGCTGAGTATAACATGATGGAAATGTTGACCTCCCAATACAATATGGTTTACAATATTCGATGATACAATGCTACAAAACAAATAATGAAGAGAGAGAGGGGGGGGGGGAAGCCTCTCTAAATTAGAGATACATTTTCAAACACCTTGTCCATGAAAAAAGAGTGCCCCTCCCCCCCCCCCCAGCATACACCGAAGAATGTACGAACCACTTATCCTCATGCACAATCAGACTGAGTGGGACAAACATCTGATAATGGGAGTTGAGACCATGATGTACTTCTACCATTCCCAAGCATCTAATGCTTTAACACTCTAAGGGTCATTCACTGGTTTAATGTCATTATTGGCATGATGGATGAATTCTGCCCTGGTAAGATTGCTGCCCTGCCCTGGTAAGATTCTCGCATGATAATCATCATATTGTGAACTGAAACCTCTTAGGGACAAGATGCTGCCTCACAGCTTCATGTTAAAGCCATGATGCACACAGGCAGTATGGTGAGTAACTCACCACCACTGCACTGGTGCATCATGCTGATCCTGTGATAGTATATGCACACTGTAGGGCCAGCATGATGCATGAATGCATCATTGGCAAGTTACTCTTTGCTGCACTTAAAGAATTAATATCAGGCCACGTTTGCCAAATTTCCCATACACCTGGATGTATTATGATAAATAAACAATGAACATACTAACAGCTATCAGTAAAGTTATACTTGAACCTGCCCTTAGTCATCGCGATTCATATTTGCAGCCATAGTGGGCCTATTTGTTCAGGCTGTAGTCATGCTGACCCTACAGGAGTGTATGAGCTCCCGCAGGGTTCAAATGATGCTTGGGAGCAGTGCTAGCGAGTTGCTTGCCAGGGTTGTAACCATACATTCTGGTGACAAAGGGCATTCTGCATTAAATCACTATATGCAGCCCTTAAAGGGTTAAAACACATGAACCTAGATGCTGCAGGCCACTCTAACACATGTTGCACCTATACAAATTCTAATCACCTTCCCACATTCCTTATCATGATTAGCATTTGAATAAAACATGATCAAAACACTATTAGAAGCTTTAAAGGCGGCATAATGCATTAATTTAGACTGCTCCATAAGTGCTTCATACCTGCATCATGCTGACTCTAGGGCCTTGATACACTCCTTGAAGGTCTGCATGATACATGAATGCAGCTGAGGCAAGTTAACCACTGTGGCTGCATTGGTGCATCATGAAGGCCATATAGACAAAGCTTCACGAGTTTTAGTCTGTTGACAGGGTTATTTCACAAGTTGAAGGGGGGCCATATTTCATGAGGCCGTATTTCATGAGGCCGTATTTCATGAGGCCGTATTTCACGAGGCCGTAGGCCGAGTGAAATGCGGCTCCCTCTTCAACAAGTGAAATAACCCTACAACAGACTAAAATGAGTGTGCCTTTGTGTTTATTTTTTTATCTTTTTCTATTCAAAATACCAAAATTATGGTGGGGAGGAGTCTAAAATTAGGCTAAATTGGCTTCTTTCTACCCCATTCAAATGTAAACAAAGCGCCGTTTTTGATGACGTCACAGGCCGTTAAATACGGCCATGGGTTATTTAATGGGGGGTGTTAAATACGGGTATCCTTGGTTAAAGCAATAGCACTGCCGTATTCCATAAAAAATAAAAAGCAGTATGTCGGCCTTGAAGTAGTCACATACATGTCTATATATAGATATGTGAATTTGAACACATGGACTGAATGTCAGACACCCTTGTATTCACCACACAGAGAAACTGAGTAGAATCACTGTAACTCCTGACTTGATCACTGAGGTAACTCTCCCCAGGACTCTAAAGTGATTCCCTAACATTAGCAGGACTCTATAATGGCTCCTATTGTAAGACTCCGTAATGATTGGGAGTCACTTTAGAGTCGTGGAGAGAGGTACCTCAGTGATTGAGTCCAGAATCCCATTTTGGAGTGACAGTGATTCTAATTCTTTTCTCTGTGCAATGGATTATACCTCATGATATCTAAGACCAGAAGAGTCCAAGAAGATAAAATTAGGAGTGTCCTTGTTCAGCCAATAAGGAGCTTGCATGTACACAGTGGCAGAAACAGCTGAACACATGTGGCAACTGGATGCTTTATTAGGCTGACACCAAGCTGGCACCAACTCCTGCACCATAACAGGTGAGTGCTACATCTTATATTATACCTAGCATATGATAGTCCTATCTCTTAAAGATGGTGTATCAGCTACTTTTTCCTTAAAAGGGATGCCATGGGTTCTATTATCATTTTAGCTAATACACAGTACCCAATATTTGCAAGATATTTGTCTATAAATACATGATTTGAGATAGTTAACAATATAGCCTATTCACCTCACTGACTCAGTCACTCCCCCAGGTGAGTACAGGGGAAACTAGCCTGGTAGAGAAAGCACTGAGCCATGCAGTATAAACACATGGGGAGTTTTAGTGTCGACCTACAGTTAAGATTAAGACACTGCTTGTGCTAATTTCATATGTTTAGATAATGCCAATTAGCTTATAAGTTGGGGAATATGTATAGAACATGATACACAATAGGAATATGATAAATCTAAAAAATCTCCAAACATTTAGCTGACACACCATCTTTAACCATTGAAACTCATATGCCCACCCCAGTGGCGTATTACGGCAATACGCCCACCCAGTGGACGTATTGGATAGTGTCACGTGACCAGCAATCGACCAATCACAGCACAACTAAGCCGATCGAAGCAGATTTCACTCCAAACTGTCCCCGATTGCCGATTTTCACAGATATTCAGCATATTTATTATAGTTAAATGACGGTAAACTGTAGGTAGGATATGCGGGCATGCGTATATAACTTTACAGAATGTAAATCGGATCAGAAATAAGTTTTACAGACCAAAATCTTCCCTGAAAGAGAGAAGACACCTTGTGGCGAAGAGGGCAACTCGGAATCAAAACAATCGGGGATCGGCCCGATTTTTGCCGATGTTTGCAAATATATGCCATTCTTTGGATCATTTATAAGTTCTGATCGGTATCACTATCATATGCTAGGTATAATAAATCAAAAACATAACTTGTGAGCATATGAGAAGCATTATATTCTCTCCTCATTACTATTCAGACATGCACCCTCCAAGGAATGCAAATTGCTATAGTAAATATCATGCTAATTTGTTGCCGTGATCCAGGAGTGCAGCTCAGATGATTTTTGCATTTTAGATCCCGCTAATTCTAATTGATTGTACTGTAACTGTACCGAATGCAAACTGTGCCAGTCTGTGGTATATGAGAAAGTAGGAGAACATTGTGTGCACTATTGTGCCTGTACTCTTCCTCTGAGATGCTCCACTTTAAAATCTGGCTGATGGTCACTTTTCTTTTAGTGTATAGTGTAAGCATCGTTAGGTTCTACTATCGCACTCGTTTAAAGTGAGTATATCCGATGTGTGGGACAAAAAGAAACGTTTCCCTAATAATGAGTCAGGATCTTCCCAAATAGCATACTTAACTTCCTATCTACTCAAATCCCCCTCATTCCCACCGATACTGCCCAAATCTGATTTTATTTCCTAAAATATGGTCATTTTTGAATAAAATCGTGCACGATTTTAATACCCCATGATAAAAACACTAGAAAAGACCATGATTGGACCCAATGGGACCCACTATCCGAGCTGCTACTGCCCATGGATACCATTTTAATATACTCCAACCCATAAATAATACACTTTTACAGTATTTGGAATACATATATGTAGGGTTTAGAATTTGGCAAAAAAATCGGATATACCCACTTTAACATTCTCTGTGTATGTATACTGTAAGCCTTGTTCGATTGTTGTTCTACCAATGTTTTTAGAGTGGTGTAATATTATTGCCTGTTCCAGATACAATGGCGGCCCCTCTCCTCCCCCTGCTCTTTATCTGCCTCCTCAGCATCAACCTCGGAACTGCACATGACAAGGTAAGACCTAGTCAAGCAGAAATATGGGAAATGTCACTCATTTTAGAACTGTTTATCTTTTTTCCTCCAGTTTTTCAGTCTAATGAATTCCCCTGGCAATGGTGTCTCCCTTTGAAGATTTTGTAAATTGATCCAAACACATTTAAGTCAGGTTTGTAAAATTTGAATTCGAGTCAGGTTTTCTCATCTGTAAATTTAAGTCAGGTTTGTAAAATTTAAATTCAAGTCAGGTTTGTGTCAGATTTTGGTTTATTCTACAGGAATGTAGGTGACACCCATAAGCCATGTAGTACTCAATGCATGTCTAAAGCTATAGGGAACCTACTACACCCGTTGCATTACAATATTATTGTTTATTCCAATTGTCTGATTTGTTATAACTAGGATGCTTAATATAATGTCAGACTACATGAAACTCATATTATCACAGTTTCCAACAAAAGGTTTGCTGTTGCCCTTTAAGGAGTGCCCTGAAGGGAAGGTGACAAAGAAAAGGAAAATATACCGATCTTGTCATGTTCTAATGATCTAATACATGATCTAATGCTGTACTCTTTCTTCTAGACCTATACACCAGACTTCAGACCCAATGCAACTTCCCCACATGCCAGCAGGCACAAAGGTAACTACTTCACTGTTCACTTTCTCAATGTATTGTATTTCTTATTGGTTTGTTTGAATTGAATAGTTCATGTGATGATGTTTGGTGACATGACGAGTTGTCAATGTTTAGTTCCCTGAACATTCTACTCATCACCTATTTATGATGGTGATTATTGTTATTTTATTTTATGATCGTGTTTATTGTTATTTTATCATTTCTGCTTCAGTGTGTGTATCAGCCAATATTGCTCATAACAACATTTTAAATGAAAGCCTCCAATGACATTGTTTTAAACTCATCAAAGCTTTCTAAACCGAGACTCAACCTGGTGTCACATCTATATTGATTAACAGTCATATGTGAGGAAAAACTAATAGCTTTACATGATGAGCAATTATTCTTTGTTCCTGTATTTTCTACAGTTGTTTCTCTACTTACAATATAGTTATACTGTTGATGAGATTAAAGCATAGAAATCACAATTTGATCAGTACAACTTGCACCTAGTACTTATTCGCCAACACAGACATTGGTAATGTCAAGAATGTCACTAATATACAGCGTCCCGTTTCCCTCAGTGCACACAGACTGTCAGGCGGCGTTTGATGACGGCTGGCGGCAGTCAGGTCTCTACACCATCTCTCCTCACGGCACCAAACAGATAGACGTGTTGTGTGAGCAGACCTTGGATGGTGGTTGGACTGTAAGCAATCCCATGAAACACTAAGAGAAGAGAGTGGGATGTCTATTGCAATGTGTTCAAATTTGATACGTAGACAGGATCGGTAAAGCAGATTTTGGGGGGTCAGTATCTGGTATCAATTTTGAAGTATCCCATATTTAAGCCCAAACATTTAATAATAATTAGTTTTTTTTGGCTAGCTGTTTCAATACTTTCCAAAATGCATCACTGTCTAACTTGATGAATTGAAAGTTGAAGGAAGTCATTAGTTTTAATTTATTACCCCTTAAATGCCAGCATATGTTTGCTTGTTTATTTATTCATTACTTCTGGTGGTCCACTTCAAGTTAATTCTAAATGGTCTGTTCTCCAGGTCTTTCAGAAACGAATTAATGGTGAAGTAGATTTCTATCGCAACTGGCATGACTACCAGACGGGGTTCGGTGACCTCCAAGGGGAGTTTTGGATAGGACTGGATAACCTGCACTACCTGACATCCAACAATGACAGGAAGCTGAAGGTGGAGCTCCATGATGGCAGTGATATGGCCTATGCTGATTATTCATCCTTCATGGTGGAGAGTGTGGGCACTGACTATGTCCTCCGTGTGAGCGGCTTCTCCGACACCTTTGGTGCAGGTGAGTAAAGGAGACTTAGGCCACTCAAAAAAAAAAGTGGTTTCTCATCACCAAGGTCTGAAAAATTTGACGAGGGAGGCTTTTAAAAAAAATATATTTTTTACTCACGGGTTAAAATGTATGGGATGATATACCTTTTTCATGACCAAAATTCACATTTTTGTAGTTAAGAATCTATGGATCTTTAAAAGTAGGGAAAATTTAATTTATTTCTATCCTACTGCATTACTGGCAGTATAAGCTTTGATTTGATACCAAATAACCCAATATTTGTCCATTTTTATCATATTTTTCATGAAAAATTAGCAAAATAAAAAAAACAAGTTTTCCTCAAAAGGTGATTTTTATGATGCGCGCGGTGATGAGAAACCATTTTATTTTTTTGGGTGGCCTTACTTATGGCTGTGTCTCATGAGATTGATACAATTTGATAGTCTTTGACTGGGTGACGTCTTTGAACAAGTAAACTTTTTAATCACTGAATTGGGGTCTATGGAAAGAAATCAGTGGAGAATGAATATTATAATACTATATATTACAAATTTTCACCCATTTCTTTCTATATAGGCCCCATTTCAGTGATTAAACACCTGGTAAAGATGGCACCTGGTCAAAAACTATCGAATTGTATCATTCTCATGAGACACAGCCTTATGCCGGCAAGGGATGCTTGATGCAGGCTGATTTAACCCTATGATAGCTGCATAAAGTTCTGATACATTAGGTCATCTGTCATTATGAAACATGATTACAGTCCTACCAGGTTTTCATCCCAGTGCTCCATTCATTCATCATGCCAACCCTTTTTGGATTGTTTCAGGTAACTTACTGGTCCTGAATCGCTGCATTGTGCCGACCCTTAGGGAGTGTCACAACCTCATAAGGTCAGCATGATGCTTGAATGCAGCACTGGTGGGTTATTCACCAGGGCCATATTCATGACAGGCAATATGCATCATGATGGCCCAAAGGGTTAAGGATGGCATTTATAATGCATTAATGCATTCAAGCCTCATGCCAACCCTATAGTATTGAGACCCTCCCGAAGGGTCAGCGTGATGCACCAATGAAGTACCCGCGAGTTACACGCCGGGGCTGCATTGGTGCATCATGACGACAATTGTCATATTTTACTGACATTTAGCTGTCTTTAAAGGGTCAAGAATGACGACATTTGTATTGTAGGCTGTGTCTCAGGAACTTGGGCCAATGTCTTTGTCTATGACCGGGTGCCGTCTATGACCGGGGGCCATTTATGACCGGTTGCCGTCTATGACCGGCTATCTAAAAAAGTTGTTTGGAGGGATAAACATTTTTTAAAAATTTACAATTTTTATTTCTAAAACTTCTTTTTAGATAGCCGGTCATAGACGGCACCCGGTCATAGACAAATACATAGGCCCAAGTTCGTGAGACACAGCCTGTGTCTCATGTTTCAGGAGACTCCCTGGCCTCCCACAATGGCTTCCCCTTCACCACCAAAGACAAGGACAATGATGACCGGTCTGACACTAACTGTGCCGTGAGACACTCGGGTGCCTGGTGGTACCGCGCCTGCATTAACTCCAACCTTAACGGAGTCTACGGGTCTGACACCGACAGGGGAGTCACCTGGCTCACCTGGAGAGGCTACTACACATCCCTCTCAGGCACCAGGATGATGCTCAAAAAGAAATAAAATCCTGGGCCTTTCAAAAAATATTGGTTTATCATCGCCAATGAAAAATATAACGATGGAGGCTTTTTTTGTATTCTTTTTTTCGCGAAGGATTAAATATATAGGAGGTTTTTTCATGACCTATTTTAGTAGTTGATAATATACTGGTATTTAAAGGTGAGAAAACTATTATAGTTATTTCTATCTGACTGCATTACTGACGGTTATATCTTTGATTTAATACTAAATCCGTCAATATTTGTCTATTTTTATCATGTTTTTCATAGAAAATTAGCAAAAGAAAATTTCTATAAACTGTGCGGTAATGAGAAACCTTTTTTTTTGAGTGGCCTAAATAGGTATATTTCAAACTTCAGATTTTCACTTCATTGATTTCAAGTTTACCACAAATTATCAAATGATCACAATCTTACCAGACAAAGTGATCCTTAGGGAAGGTTTAACACAGTTTTTCTACCAATCTTAAACACAATGATAGAGCAGGATATATATGTTGTATCCATTAAAATGCACTGTTTCCTACTGGGATATATATACATCCTCCTTTACCCGCATTTAACAACTTGACTTGCTAATCTGCATATTATGTAATAATGAGGTCATGACCTACTTACTAAGCTAATCAGCATCAAGTATGGTGTCACGTGACCTAATTTTTCAGAAAGGGGCGGGCACAAGGGTAATGTGATAATTGCTCAGCTGGTCAGGGAGGCAAAAAGGCAGATCCCAAGCTTTAGATTATTTTTTTTCTTTTTGTAGATTTTCCTTTTATAAATGGTATAACCCCCAGGGGTGCTAATCACATTAAATACAGTGCTAATCACATTGAATACAGTATGTAACAGTATGAATCAGGCATATATATATGCTGAGCGTCTTGGGTGAAGGCATCCATAAACAGTCCTAAACAGACATCCGTGCCCACCTAGTGGGTTAGGGAGGGCAGAATCTAATTGTCAGGAGCAGGAAGTGCACTTTTGATTTTCCCCCAGAAACGTGACCGGTAACCCACAGACCATTTCCCAGCCCACAGATACATTAGTGCCTTTACATAGGGGTAGGGGAAGTAGAAGTCACGTATACATGTGTGTTCCTAGACAGAATTAGCCAATCAGAGATGCTGTCTCTTATTGACATGGGGTCTGACTGACTGGCTACATACATACACAGTCCTGTTTGATCACTGAAATAGATGACTATTTGTGTTTACTGCATACTTGAGTACGTTACCTGATATATTATGGTTTGGCTGTATTCACATGATATGAAATATTCTGCTGTCGATCTCGTTAACCTTTTAAGGAAGGCATAATGCATTTGTTTCTGGTAACTCGCCAGGGCTGCATTCAAGCACCATGCGGACTTTATGAGGTTGAGACACCTCTGAGGGGTCAGCATGATGCACCAATGCAGCCCTGGTGAGTTAATTGACAGCAGGCAATGTCAAATGATGTGAGAGGTATTTTTTATTTTTAAATATTGCTGTTTTTGGTTTCCTGGTAATAATACACAGGCGGGCTGAGAGTGTTGTCAATCACTTGTGTAGCTTCACTTCAATGTGCTAAACATTTTGAGCCTCAACTGTATTGAATCTTTTGTAATTTTTTAGTCCCTCTCTCATAGAGGGCGTTGCAGATTCAGATAGCACTTCTTCAGACATAATTATCATGACTTATTAGTTTGAAGCCTTGCTTTATACATTCCTGCAGGTGTTATCTCAAAATATCAATACCTTCCTGTGGGCGTTGCAGATTTAGATATATAATTATTCTGACTAATCAGTTTGAAGCATTGCTTTATATAATCCTGCTGGTGATATCTCAGAATATTAATATCCCCTACCGTAATTAGAAATTTATTTCCCTCTATATATCTGTGATGTGGATAAGCATTTATCACAGATTCATTAATTAATACATAGACAAATGCCAACGCCCCAGCCACCACAAGTAAAATACATCAGAGACGGTATAAATGTAGTTGGCATTTGTGTTTATTTTTTATTTGAAGCCATATAATGAAGAAAAAACTACTTTTTCTTAGCCCATTGAATACGACCACATTGAATTCAATGGGGGGGGGGGGGGGCATTCAATACGGCCCTTCAGTGCTATAGAATGGGAAATCTTGTATTTCTAACACTGCACCGGAAGCTGCCTGCAGCCATACTTTTTGTTGTACATACCTCTACATGTTATCCACTCACCATAAAAGGCTTGGCTTGTCTCAATATTGGGGAAACATGACCACTTTGTAGACATTCATTTATCACTTTGCAAGTTTGATACATCAAACAAAGAGATAGCTATATGTTACTTTTTTTGAGATACAAGACTAACTATGCTTAAGTACTAAAAAGGCCGTACTCATTGCCCCCTATTGAATACAATGTAGTCGTATATTTTCCTTTATTAAATGGCTTCAATTAACAGAATAAACACAAATGCCAACTACATTGATACCGCTCTGGTGTATTTCATTTTCCTACTCGTGAAATACATCAGAGACGATATCAATGGGCATTGCTATTTGTTTATGTATCCATCCTGTTCACTGCCTGACCAAAAGAAATACAGTTAAACCATAATAAATCCAGTACCATACTCTTCCCAAATACAGTCATCCTTATCAGACGTTTTCATCAATAGTGAATTATCATCCTCAATCTGCTAGCTCTGCTAAAAAATTTAAGAGCAGAAAGAAGTGTAATCTTGAATTGAGCCCTGTATATATATCCTTGGTTGAGAATCTGGAACATTTAGACTAATATAAGTAATGTCATATTTATGTGGTAGCCTATAGTACATGATACCAGCTTCATACATGTGTATCCACTGATACAATGCCACTGTCTGAATCTAAGATTAACACAGTGTTCAGTGTCTAATGGTAGGACACCCCCGCCATGTAAGCACAAAGTGTCATTTACGACAGCAACTGAACGTGACTGTGTATGTACCAAGTCAGACCAACGTCACTTAGAGACAGCATCTCTGATTGGCTGCTTCTGTCTGGGAACACGTGCATGTGAGATCCTCTTCCTCTGCCCCTGTGTAAAGACACTAATGTATCTGTGCACAGGGAAATGGTCTGTGGGTTACCGGTCACGTTTCTGGGGGAACATAAAAAAGTGCACTTCATGGTATTGATGATTAGATTCTGCCCTCCCAAATCCACAGGTTCACTAGGACTGGTTGTTTAGCACTGTTTATTGCCCCTTTTACCCAAAGACTCTCAGTAGCTTTCTGATACATGTAAACTGTGTTTAAAGTTATTAGCATCATGGACCTCATAGCATTAATATAACATCTGTTTTTGAAATGTCTATGAAACTTGTGTAAAGTGTGACATTTTTAGCCTCGAAAACACCCTAAAAGGCCTCAAAGGCTTATTACGTTATGATTGCTTATTGCATCTAATAGAGTAATGATACTTCCCATATAATGATATTCCCATATACACCACAATAAGAGCTACAATCTGTGCAGCAAAGAAAGATGACACAACATAATATATTCCAGGAGATTTACTCTAACGGAAATCTATAGGCTTGAGGGAACGCTATTTTTGAGATCCTATCTGCACAATTCCCAACTCAATATACATCCTCATGGTTCCAGAACACTTCTGGAGCTGGATTATTGGGATACAGATTTGCACACAGAACAAAACTCACAAATCCAATCTCATATAATCAGTCTATCCATGCAAATCTCAGGCAAATCCTCAACCGTTACGCCTCATTGTCCGATTCTTTTTTGTTATTTTTATTTCAGATTTACCTTTTTCATTGTTGTTGTGGCACATTCAGACACAGTGTCCATTGATAGTCAATGAGGACAAACTAAATCAGCTGCAGCAACACACGCAACACCCTTACAGTCCTATCAGCCGGTCGGTCACCCGTCAGTAAGGGACCCCAGCCCTGCACCACACACCTTCTATTCCAGTTTTAAGTCACCGCCACAACTAAGGCAAGGTCCAGACAGTACATCTCAGGCTGGTACAAGTCTCCTCCTTTGGTCTTTCAATACGGAATGAATGCATCTCTCTTGTTAATGTTACAACAGGGTTGTAGGTGGATCTAGCCACTGCATAAAAGGGGAAGGCAAAAGTATATTACCCCTTTTTAGCAAGAAAAGAATCCTTGTTACTATAAGATATCCCTCAGGGGATCTGAAATTTCTATCTTTGTCATGTTTAGTGTTTTGTCTTTTTTGTGTTTTGATTATTGGTCTTACAAATGTTGCAATGCATCCACCCGTTATGTTCAAATATGCAAAGGCAGAGAGACAAAATGACCAATAGCAAAGCTCCCATGGTTTTCTCATGGTG
Organism: Harmothoe impar; assembly: GCA_947462335.1. Taxonomy (NCBI): domain Eukaryota; kingdom Metazoa; phylum Annelida; class Polychaeta; order Phyllodocida; family Polynoidae; genus Harmothoe; species Harmothoe impar. The sequence continues at coordinate 9,913,582 of OX381709.1, read as the reverse complement.
CAATATAAACATTACATGTCGGGGGAAAGAGTTTCCTCATTGCAGGAAACACTGCTGAGCTATACAGAACCCCCCGGAGCAACCACCACTACCACTCCTCTAATGGGCCGTTTAGCTGGATATAAGGCCAATATCACGGATAATACCTTTCCCCTGAGGGCGCCCAGCTCAAGATAATGCCTTTATGTGAATCAGGACTATGTGTGGGACCAGGACAGGTCTGTAGCTAAAACTGAGGTAGACATATCTCTGTCTGTGTCTCCTGCTGTCTTGGTCACCCTGACATAAAGACTTCTGTGTTCCCTGCCAATGTGTAAAGAAACTAATGTATTGGCATGCAGGGAAATGGTCAAAGGATTAGTAGTCACCTTTATGAAAGCCAATAAGGAAGTGTGCTTCATGGTTTGGACAATTAGATTCTGCCCTCCCTAAAATGCAGGGTTGGCATGACTGCCTGTTTAGGGTTCTTTATGGACCCTTTGAGGAACATTCCCTGCTAGCACCACTCGTCTGAATTACATCATTATTATGTCAAACTGATGTGTTTCTCGTCATCTTTACATAAGATTCACGTGATTTAGATGAGTGGTTCTAGCAGGGTTGGGTTCGGTGTAATGCAGCCCTACATGTAAAGAGCTAACCTAATGAATAGCAGCAGATGTTTAGTACTTATAATACTGGTGAAAATGTACTTTTGTTCATTAGTTTTGCCTTTGCTTCCTTTGATAAATGCAACTATAACCATGTGTACCATTTACGTACCCCTCAAATCACAATTGGTTCAATATTTCTACAATAAGTCTCAAAACAATCTGCTCTGAGCACACCAATTACTGCCTGTTCAGCAAGGGGTGAAATTAATGGTAGCCAATATAGATAGGCCAAAGATATTATATTTCAGGAATTTACCCCTAAAGGAAATCTATAGGCTTGAGTAAACACTATTTGTAGGAATCTATCCCCAAGATTCCCAATTCAATAACATAATGGCTGTGGAACACTTCTGAAGCTGGATTATGCAGACGCAGACTTACACACAGGACAATACTCACAAATCCAATCCCAGATAATCCATCTATCCATGCAATGTGGTCCCTGCCAAATCCTCTTGCCTGATCATCTATTTTCTTCATGTTTGTATTTTGCTGAAATTTTCCGTCATTGTTGTTGACATAGTGTCCATTGATAGTAAATGAAGACCACATGCAACACGGCTACATCAATAACAGTCCTATCAGCTGGTCAGTCACCCCTTAGTGAGGGACCCCCCAGCCCCTGCCTCCCACAGCACACCCTATTTACATCTCAGGCTGGTAAAAGTCTCTCACTCAAGGTGAAATGAATGTATCTATCATAATCTTACCATTGATTATTTGACCAGGATCTATTTGGGAATGCTTCAAAACACTTGAAAAAAAAACTGTTTGTCACTATAGTTTAAAGGGATGCCCTTCTGAAATGGAAGTTCATCTTTGTCTGGTTTAGTGTTTTTTTTCTTATTTTCCTTTGATTCATGAATTTACAAAAGTTGCAATGCACACACTCAATATATTCAAACATGTTAAAGCAGCGAGACAAAATGACCATTAGCAAATCTCTATGGTTTGGTCATGGTGCAATCTAAGCATCACGTGTTGAGGTAAAGAGTAATCTACTGGGCTATACAGAACCCCACGGAGCAACCATCACTACCACTCCTGTAATGGCGGTTTAGTCAGATATAATGCCAATATCACAGATAATACCTTTCCCTTGAGGGTGCTCAGCTCAAGATAATGCTTTTATGTGAATCAGGACTCTGAATGGGACTGGGACAGGCCTGTAGCCACTGCTGGGGTAGGCATCTCTGTCTGTGTCTTCAGCGCTGGTAATGTCTCTGGGTCACCCTGTCACTATCTGTCTCTTCTTTTTCAGTTTAATAAATATATGTCTCTTTTTTCTCTCTCTCTCTCTCTCTCTCTCTCTCTCTCTCTCTCTCTCTCTCTCTCTCTCTCTCTCTCTCTCTCTCTCTCTCCCTCTCTTTCTCTCTCTCTCTCTCTCTCTCTCTCTCTCTCCTGCTCACGGCTCTCCACTCTAAATCTGTTACAAATGTTGACACATGTTTATGCAGTAACTTGGTACCCGCTAGGGATACATACACTATTATAATGCCAATGGCTGGTGACCAGATCAATAACATAATACAACATCTAATGGGAGCAGTCCCCGACCAGGTAAGCACAAACTGTCATTTATGGCAGCAGCTGAACGTGACCGTATATGTACCCAGTCAGACCAGACGTCACTAATAGACATCATCTCTGATTGGCTGACTCCGCGTAGCAACACATGCAAGTGGCTTTTGCAATCTCTGCCAATGTGTTAAGAAACCAATCTATCTGTAGGTGGCGAAATGGTCAGAGAGTTACCGGTCACGTTTCGGAAGGCCAATAAAGAAGGGCATTTCATGGTTTTGACAATTAGATCCTGCCCTCCCTAAACTGCAGGGTGGGCATGACTGTCTGTTTAGTATTATTTATGGACCCTTTTAAGAACATTGGGTCAGGTCTAATGCAGCCTAACGTGTATTGAACTTACCTTATGAATCTCAGTAGATGTTTTCATGTTTATAATACTTGCAAACATGTATTTTTGTTCATTAGTTTTGCCTTTGCTTCCTGGGATAAATGTAACTATAAACATATCTAATATTTACTCACCCCTCAAATCACAATTGGTTCACTACTTCTACAATAAGTCTCAAAAACAATCTGGTCTGAACACACCAAATACTGCCTGCTCAGCAAGGGGTGAAATTAATGGTAACCAAAATAGATAGGCTAAGATACTATATTTCCGGAGATTAACCCCTGAAGGAAATCTATATGCGTGCGCAAACACTATTTGTAGGAATCTATCCCCTAGATTCAGAACTTATTAACATCCTGGCTGTGGAACATTTCTGGAACTGGAATATAGAGCCTAGATTTGTACACAGAACAATACTCACAAATCCAATCCCAGATAATCGGTCTATCCATGCAATGTGGTCCGTGGCAAATCCTCTTGTCTGATCATGTATTTTCTTCACTTTTTTTTCTGCTGGGTTGATGAGGCACATCCACACACAGTGTCCATTGATAGTCAATGAGGACTAACTCAATCTGCCGCAGCTCCACATGCAGCACACCCACACCAATAACAGTCCTATCAACTGGTCAGCCACCCCCAGAACCACCCCCACACTTAGAGCTAACTTGGCTGTTCTAGTTCTGAGTCAGCCCAACAAATAGGGAATGCTCCAGACAGTGGATCTCCAGGCTCTCACTTCAGTTGTTTCAACAAGGAATGAATGCATCTGTCTTACCATTATCTTATCATTAATCTTTTTACAGGGTTGTAGGTCGATTTTGGAGGAGCCTGAAAAAGCTTGACCCCCACCCTTCTCAGATGGGGGGAGGGGCAAAAGGCTCTCACGCCTTTACTGCAAGAAAATGATACTTGTTATGAAAGTTTGAAGATATCCCTCATGGGCGGGAGGTTGCAATTTTGGTCTAATTTTGTCTTTCTAACTTTTCGTGTTTTGATTTATGTTTTACAAATGCTGAAAATTTCTCGCACAATATGCTTTTTCATGCAAAAGCATCAAAACAAAATAATCAATCAGTGAATATGCAAATGCATGAATGCTAAACACAAGATCAATGTCGGGTTACTATACCACTCCTGCTCACCATATCCCTCCTTGTCCCACCTTGTCTGTCTCCCTCAATCCTCATGTCATAAAGCTGAGATTTGAGAAGGTATGTAGTTGATTGACAGTCAGATTCCCATACTCCATTCACACTACCCCTATATATGAAAACTTGTAACAGGAGGTCATTTAAAAAGGTAGAACCTAAATCTACTCACCTAACCGTTCTACATGACACTGCAAGTAGTATGTCCGCACCTCATCAGCACAATATATTATTCTTCCAGAAGAAAATGTCAGGGAATATCTTACTTTTTAATCCAAGGACAGGGACTGGTTCCCCTGGCGATGCTTCTTAACATAGCTAACCCTAAACCTAACCCTAACTACATGTAATGAGAAAGAACTAAGCTAACCCTAACCACTACCCTAACCCTTGTCCAGGAACCCAGTGTAGTTGGTTTCTTCTGAAGCATCCCCTAGGGGGACTGGTATCTTGTAAAGATAAGATACTGTACCAATATGGTGCACACCATTAGATAGTCTTTCAGGACGCATCTCAAGAAAAGGCAGCATTTATTGTTATTGTACACCGCCACAGTGTGTGTAAGCAGGTCTGAGTAAATGCTAGGAAATAACTCTCGAAAGACTTATAAAAGGGGGGGTCATTTCCCTTCATGTCTCATCCCTCCCACCTCCCAATGTGTGAATACACAAGGCAGGTACATTTTTGGGACTGCCCTACCCTTCTGCTTGTCAATTATGTTTTATCATACTGATCTCTCGGGGCGTATCAACGTGGGAGGGTTGCAATGATGCATGAATCCAGCACCAGGGCATTTCTCGCCAGGGCTGCATTTATGCAAAGCGACAAAGGGCATAGCAGACTATACTGTATATTCAAACTGTTTAAAATCAGTAGTATCCTGCCTCGTCTTTCTATATCTTTTTCAGTGCCAGTGTGAATGCAGCATGATTTATCTGATTCCCATTTCTACCACCTATTCCCAGCCTCGTCCACCAGGTGGAGACAGCGTCCAACCATGTCATAGTCCTGTCATGACAGACAGTGCTGCTGTATAGCCACAGCATGTCACGGTGTACTCAGCGCCATCCTCAGCAGCTGGGATTTTATGTAGAGGACCTTACTGTTACCAGCTCACTCCCATGTGTGATTCCTGAATGCAGCCCTGGCGGGTATCTCACCAGTGTCTCATTCAAGCATCATGCACCAATGCATCACTGGAGAGTTACTCGCCATGGCTGCATGCATGCATTATGGCAATTAAATTGAAGCACTATGCTGCCCTAAAGGGTTAACTCTTTAAGTGTCCCATAGTGCTTTGGTAAGTGTAATTATGGTCCTGGTTAGTAAAACACCAGTGCTGCATTCAAGCATCATGCTGACCCTTTGGAAATTTATAAACCCTCTACCAGGGCTGAATCGATGCATCGTGAGGATAGCAATATTTAAACACCATGTTGTCCTTAAAGCTTGACCCTCACGGTTGAGGTGAGGCCAAAAGCACTTTTGGATATACATGTAGTTCAATTTTGATTCACAAGAGGGCTCTTAAGGGCTGGGAGCTCAGCTCTTACAGCCACAAGATAGGGTAAATATGTTGTAGCTGGACAATGCCCATGGTCCCCTGTCCAAACACTGCTGCCCTCTGGTGGAACTGTTATTTTAGTCCATGTATGGAAAATGCTGAACTTATTCCCTGACAGCCCAGCTTTAAAGGGTAAACTGCAATAATCTGTTACAGACTGTAGGCAGAGAAGTAGTGTAGATACGACAGAAGTAGCTATGTAAACTTAATCATCTGCTGCCTTGGGGTTGGGCTGGTACTGTAGGATGGGCCTACAGTGTAGGGTCAGATGGGGATGGGGAGGGGGTCTGATAGGGGTCTTGGGTTAAATATCTCATCACACGCCCTACCACATGCCCCTATACACGTATACATGTACTTTGTGGACATCCGTGGCACTTATTGGTTACCCGTCCAGGCAGCCTGGTTGTAACAGCTGTCATAAAACACAGAAATAAGGTGTGGTGCAGGCAACATAGTCTGAGAAATAAGGGAAGTAAGTCAAAAAAGATTTGGGGGGGGGGATAACTCATTGATTTTTGTTTCCAAAAATACGCCGCTTTATACTTCTGACAGTATACTATAAGAAGCGAAGTATGACGTGTGAGCATCCAGGCTCATTTTTAGGGAAATCGATTTTTGAACCCCAGGCATCGCATGTACTAACTTTAAAGGGTTAAAGGCGACGCATACAGTCACAGGCTTAAACTGAGTAGCACACTTATGGTTGGAGTAGATGACTCTATATAGGCCTCTAGCACAAGGTATGACAGAGCTAGACGCTCATCATCTTTCAACCCTAGATGGCCCTACTGTACCATGTGTTTGGCCATAGACATGTGGCTCCATCTAGTTAGCAATATGTAAACTGTTTAATCCACCATTATCTTTAGACTTCAGATCAGACTTGTCTATGACCTAGCAAATGGTACAGTAGGGCCATGTAGGGTTGAAGGATGATGGGGGTCTAGCTCTGTCACACCTTGTGCTATCCTGTAAAACCTCACATAAAAGCCACGACTAGTACGCGAATCAGATCGCTATAGTGCGGCTTATAGGGGTGGTCCAGAGTCGGGCGCAGCTTATAGGGGTAATAAGGGTTTTTGCAACCAGTACTACAGTACTAAAAAGATCACTGGTGTGGCTTATATGATCGGCACAAAGTCTAGGTACGGCTAATAATCAAGTTAGGGTTATAAATACACAAGATTTTATTGAATACAGACATCTACTGTAAATATGGACATGCTAATCAGTTTAAGCTTGTGCTTGCAGTGCCTGATGGGTAAACATCAGCACTTCCTGTACCCAGGGGGCACCATTCCACCAACCAGTCACATGACGTCTGCTGCTGCTTTTTAACGTTGTGACGTCATGACCAATTCTACGTCTCAGTCCACGCTCGGGGATAGGCCAGGGTCCTATACTGTAAAATGTTGGTTGCCATTGTTTTGTAGGTGTACAGAAGATTCTACTGTAGATGTACAGTTTATTGTAGATAAACAGTAAAATCTACTGTAAATCTATTGTACAGTAGATGTATTTTGCATACACGGATGTGCGACTAGCAAGGTTGCCTTAAAGTGAACTAAAATCCCTTTTACCAAGGATCACTTTCCAGATATAACCGATCTCTTCAAAAAGGATCAAAATTTTGAGTTCTCACCAAAATACTGTGTAAAAAGAATGGTCACTTCTGGCAAAAATCCCTCTTATCAAAGGTCACTCCTCGGGAGAATTTAGTGCAACCTGGACACATTTGACCAAGATCCCCCTCACCAAGGGTAAGGGTTGTCGGAGGGCCAGCTCCCCCTTGAGGGATGGACCAAAACAAGCACACCCTTTTAGGCAAAATGCCAGCACGCCGGTATGCAAGATATAGGGTAGGCTGGAGACTATTTTGACCCTGTTGGGCAGGGTGGTGAAGAATTTGATCCCTCGTATGGGGATTTCAGGACACTCACCCGAATATATACACCACCCTCTTATTCTTAAAACGGCATTCTCACTAAGAGAGTGCAGGTCACTTTTCTAGTACTGTTCTATGTTAATCTATAACATGGGTGAAGCCCGAGTGATATGAGTGAAACCACTCCCTACTTTGCAGCTGGTATCTTCTTCAGTGAGCCCCAAACTGACGCTGGTTCCCTCGTGCCCTTACACTACCCAGCACCCGGAACCCAGCCGCACCTTGAGTCTGACATGAATGATGATACCGCCCAAGTCTGCCGCACATGGGGAGAAGCCGGCTGCGGCAATTAAAGCTACTTTTCATGATGGTTTATATTTCCTTTCTGGATATACAATGATTCAACTTATGTTTTGCCGAGTCATACTAGGAAGTCAGGCAGTGCATTACTACCACTTGTAATGAATGAACATTTAATTCAGAAACTAGTACATATGCTGGTCAATAAAGTCGATGACCCATCGTCTAAGCTGTTGTATGTCAACTAATTTTAGGTGATCTTTCCCTTTTTAGGTTCATAACTTGGTCCATATAATTACATGTGGGTATGGAAAGTTAGAAGGCTCTCATTCATCATGTAGCTTCTCAAAACTTCAATATATTGTCACAAGAGAATAACTGTCGGCTCGCAGAAATCAAGACCTGTTAGGGGTGCATCATATAACCATTTGACTGAGCCTACAAGCAAAACACAACAACCTGTATACAATCACTACATTCAGTCTATTCCTACCTGCAGATCACAATAAAGAGAACATTGATACCATAAAGAATTATGTCAAACACAAGGAAAATGGTTGATGAAAGCATCAACTTTGGGGCTTTTCAACCACCCTGCAGTATGACCTGTACATGCCTATTGACATGATTAAGACTGATTTTGCCTTGTCAGCAGAATGTAAAGGTTAACCTATAACTATAAGCAGCTGAGTGCATCAGTCTTTGCCAAAACATACCGGACAGTGGCAATGTCCGCCTAAAATGACTCTGGTCCGGCAGAATGACTGGTGTTGCAAGACCAGATGTCCTCCACATTCTGGGCTTTCCAAAAATGAAAGAATTTTTTAAAATATTCCAACTAGAACTTAAGTTATAAGTTCTAGAGTGCACACTTCTAGGCAAATTGAAGCAACTCTTTTTTACCATTTTTTATAAATGTTATTCTATTCTGAATATTATGCAAAACTTTGATTTTGATATCCTGTCCTGCAAAAATCTATCTCGTCCTGCAAAATTGGCTTGCTGCAGGACCGACTGCCCATTTTGCGCAAAGACTCGTGCATGTCGAAATAACGGCCAAAAAGCACTTTAGCCAACCTTGCCAACCTTGGGATCACTACTTTTGCTTCTCTATGCGTCAGAGGGGTTCCCTCAAGGGTGATCTGGTAATTGCAGTTACCATAGTCCCCTTCCTCGACGTGCTTACACTACCCAACACCCGGAACCCAGCAGCTTCTTGAGCGTGACATGAATTTTGTTAACAGAAAAGACCAGCGTATTTTTATGTGACCTTATATCAGTAGGATTGACAATAATTAGCAAGGGCCGCTCAAGGGCCGCTCAAGGGCCAATCATTAGGCAGAGTAGGTGCAGACGATTTTTTATTTGCTTCACATAAATAGTCTTTAGTGGCTTTTAAGATAACTCTTGTTATGTAATGGAAGATAAAGGGTGTTAGCAAATACTTTATGAGCACAATGATTACGACGTAATAAGCGCCTAGGGCGCTTATAAAATTATTTTCATGGTGTTTTAGTACTTAAGAGTTTAATCGTCTATAAAATCGTGAAATTTGAGCCTTTGTTCCAGTCTAAAAATGCCCCAAAAAGGGGGGGGGGCGCTTATTAGGGGGTGGGCGCTTATTAGGTCGAATACGGTAGATGCATTATTGTACATGAGCTGTCTTGTGCAGTATAAATGATAGTAAAATGTAGAGTACTTACATAGGCTTAGTATGGCTGGCCACATATTTGGTCTCTTGTGATGTCACTCTCTCTTAGTCTATTTTAGGTTTAATTGCTTAGTGCTGTGTATATTAATGGTATATATGTCAGAATTCTGTTAATCTATATCAATAGAAGGCCACATAAAATAACGCTGGTCTTTTCCTTTAAAGGGGGTAAACCCATAAATTCGACACAACGACATGGCCTTTTCTTAAAATCGACATGAGGCCTAGTGACATGGGACAGAAGGCTTAAAAGGATGGTGACAGAGGACATGGACATTTCTTAAAATTCACATGGGCATTATTAGGCCACATATACATGCGGCAAGGCCATTTCTTAAAATCGACATATGACATGGGGACCACCACCCCCCCCCCCCCATCCATACTATCAGGGACTTCCCTAATAGGACGGACGTGAGCAAGTCTGTCCCGAGGGACGGCTGGTCGTTTTTTTCCCCTTTTTTTCATTTACAGCCCCTCTACGATACCAAAAAAAAGTGCAAAAATGGGGAAAATAGTTCAAGATTTTTGTCAACCTAAAATTGACCCCAAAAAAGTGTAAAAACATAAAAATGTCTTCAAAATTGGATTAAAAAAATGGGTCGGCCCTGTTTTGATAGGGTCGGTCGGGTGGCCCCAGTTATGTGAGGGTATACAAGTTTATACTGAGTATACGATCTGATATCAAAGTCTGAGTCTTTTTCCCTGGGGGGGGGGGGGTCACTTAGTATATTTTTTATACACATGTGTGCGGCTGGCTAGGGTACATTTTCTACAAAATTCTGCATGACAAGGGTCCACTTTTCAAGGAAATTTGCCATGACAAGGGTCCAGTTTCATGAAAACCCCCATAACAAGGGTCTAGTTTTAAAGAGATTTTACCAAAATTTCCCATTTTTCACTAAAACATCACATTTTCTTATAAAATAATGTGCACAAGAGTAAATTTCTCGGTGAGATTTTACTATACATGGTCTTTTTTAATACTTTTTCCCCAAACCTAGGAGTTTTAGCCAAAAGGGTAACACTTTAAGGTAAAAATTGCAATGACAAGGGTGAGGGGTGTTGAAGGGCCACCCGCACACCCGTGTCAAAATAAATTCAAGTGCCCCCCCCCCTGGGTCATTTTCATATGTTTCCACCAAAGTTTAATCAAATGTATGTATACAATACACCAATGCAGTGGTGGATTCAGGATGGATTTGCTAAAATTTCCTTAACAACTTTCAGGCCAAATTTTATATTCAAATATCCCAATCCCCATCCCCCGCCCCAAGAAAGAAAATTTCAGAAATGCCCCCCTCCCCCCATCCCGCTTATCTAAATTTGCCTCTGAATCAATTGGACTTTAAGTCCAGCACTGTTTTAAAACTGATCTTGGGTCGGTCCTACGGTATGTTGTGTTGTTTCAAAACAAAATTTTAATGAAGAAGTGCCATACTACTTTTTTCAATTTTCACCAAGAATTATTTAGTCTAGGAAGTTTAAAATGTTACCCAAGTTTGAAACTCTCACCTCATCTATATAAGTTAATGGTATTTGCATTTAGATGTTTCATAGCTATTTTAAGGTACAGTGGAAAAATATGTCGCGGGAAGTAAAATCCAGTTTCGCGTAGGAGGTGTTGATATCGGCCCTTCACAGTAAATGTAGTACTTCAGATGATATAGTGATTTAATTTCTCCACACATACAAAAAAAAAGTAGAAGCTTCTCTCCTCTTGAGCTATAGGGTGCCGGCTGGTCACCATGCTTCCCACTATGCAACCTATTTCAATGTAATGTTAGTATTAAAGTGTAGCGGCATTGGTCATATCATGACTTTGTCTAAGGCCAAAAAAAAAGTGTGTTTCAGGTCACATGGTCTGAAAATCTAGGGTAGGTAGGTCGGATCTTTCTTTTTTTTAATTTTTAATTTTTTTTTTACCTTAGCCTGAAAAGTACCGAGAAATTTACTCCCGAACTACAATGCTGACTCGCCGACGACCGCCTCGACTCGTGAACTATCAGATCAACCCTCAAATAGCCCAAAAATGACCCAAAATATAAATATTTTTTTCAAAATTGCATAAAAATTTCTAGGGTCGTCCCTGTTTTGCTATGTAGGGTCGGGTAACCTAAAACACACCTTTTTTTCTATTTGGCCTAAGTAGCAATTTGTAGTTAATGTGCATGGAAACGAGATTTTAATGCTAAACCTATGATATAAAACCGCAGTAATCGGTGGCTGGGATACGGTTATGTGTAGCATCGGAGAGTAGTATATATTGTATCGGAACGGGACCACGCTTAAGTACTGTTTATTACTCAATCGATATGCAGCCAATCAGAGGCCTCCATTTTGGCGGAAAAATTCAAAAGCAGCCAATGAGAGGCCTCCCTTTTGGCGGGAAATTCAAATAGGTCACGTGACCGGAAGTGACCTACTTCCGGTCACGTGACCTTTGGGCGGGAAATTCAAATAGGTCACGTGACCGGAAGTGACCTACTTAAGGGGGTCACGTGACTACTATTTTGGCGAGAATTTCAAATAAGTCACTTGAGATTTTTATAGATAAATAAATTTAAAAAAAAAAAAAAAAGCAAGCTGAAAGCTTGCTAAAAAATATTTTAAAAATGTGGCTCTTTTTTTAAGAGGGGGGGGGAGCCCTCTGGGGGGCACTCTTTAAGATGCATAGGGGGGGAGGGGGGGAGGGGGGAGGGGGGGGGAGGGGTTTTTAAGAGTAAGACTCGCTCTCTGCCCTCTCTTTTAGAGGGCAGAGAGGCGAGTCTACTGGTTCGTCTACTTACAATGTCAACTTTTTTTTTTGTTTTGTTTTTGGGAAATTTTGGTAACGCGACTTACTTAGGGCGATAACGTCTAGAAGAGAACTCTTGCTCTAGGTTTAGCGGGACTACATTATTAGTATACTGAGTGTTAGGACTCTTGGTACACGACCAAAGATTGAAATGTATCATGATGCGTTTATGATGATGTGCATCATGATGTGACTATCTTACAAACCTATAAGAATAAGCAAGTTCTCTCTCCTATACATATGCATACTTACACTGGCTATTTGTAAACTAATTAATACAACTTCCTCATTAAATTTGTCATCTACAACTGTTTCAATCTTAAGGCTTTTTTTTTTTGAGTTTATTCTTTTTTCAAATTTGGTCCCACCTCAAAAGAGGAATAGGACTCTGTAACAATGTAGCGGTTTGCTCATGTTATGCTCATCAGAGCAGGGGTGTAGAGGGCCCCTGCCCTGTCGGGTACGTGCTGAGATTTTTTATTGTTCTATCCGATGCTTATTTAATTTTTGCACTGATAAAAACGGCTAAGCTTGTACAAACTTGTTCTATTTAAGCGTTAAGTGTAGAAAATGAACAGAACAGCGCACAGAAAATAGCGCTACCGACTACATTTCGCGCAGTCACCCAGCGGAGAACAAAAGAACTACTGATGTAGTGTACCCGCTATTCCGACAGTTGGCGCCACCGTTCGAATCTTTATACTTTTCTCGTGTGCGACATGCTCGGACGTGACTGGACAGGACTCACACGCCGACCGTGTCTGAACATGTTTTCACCTTATGTAGAGCACCTTACGGTCACCCTATTTTGAGCAGACGGGTGAAGGGTTCTAGTGTCTCCGGTAACACAAAAAGAGCATGAGCTGTACTGACTAATTTATTTCATCTCTTTCAAATGAGGTTGCTATCTTAATTGAAACCTACAATGATCGGTTGGTCTAGTTATAGTAGCCGTGTTTACGTCCATCAAATGTCTATATAACACATGACGCAGTGGCAGTCCCGGCTCGTTCTGGAGGGGAATCCCCACCTCCTAATCAATTTAGAGAGCGTCTTCTCGTCTTACTGCTGGTGGGATTCGAAGCCCCGACCTTCTGATTAGATCGCTTAACCACTGGAATCCCATAGAGAACTTTTCGGGAAAAATCTGACAAAAGAGGGTGATTTCAGGGGGTAAGAGCTTCAGTTCCTTGACCAGAGGGTAGCCCTAGATCTCTAGTTAATATAAATGTAAAAATTCATTGTTGGCCGCGCCGTAGTCATTTCATTCATTCGGAGGTAGACCACTTCTCCTGACCCAATCACGGGTACTGATATCTCCGGTGCCATAATCTCACGGCCACCGGGACGCGGCCAACAGCTCATCTCTCAAAACTTAGTCAGATGCTTGCCGACCGAAGGGGAAACCCCGCAGGGAAACGAAACCCGGAAACCCCTACTCTAGCTGCGTGGTATCCCCGGTCTATAAATAGCAGCGGGGTGGCGCTGGAGGCTGACTCTAAATACTACGACAATGGTAAGTATAGCGACACTATTTTTTAACAGGTTTTCATGCGGATTACTGACGATTTTGACTTCTGTCCGCACACTATATACATATAGCGACTTGGTGTACTTGCTTATACAGCGTTTTATAGTGTATAACAGCAAACAAGCGTGACTCTTGGCGAGTTACAACTCTCGGTGTGTGCTAGTTCTTACTTGGAGGTCCCCATGGGGCGTCACATGTCGATCTTAAGAAAATGATCATGCTCTATGTCGCTACTGTCACTAAGGGAGGTGTTTTGGGACCCACAGACCCTCAGAAAATTTAGGAATTTGCATATCGAATTGTCACATTCAGAGGGGTGGAATTCTCCAACCTTAAATGCTACATCATAAGTTCGCTAATCTTGGGGTCGCCACCCATATAGCGCCGCATTGGAGCAAAAGCAGAAAATAGTTCTATTGTTCTCCGCTTGGTGCTCGTATACAGTCAAGTTGGTAGCGACACTTTTCTGGGTGGCGGGCTAGCTTTTTCATCACCTAATGGTTCAATTTGAGAGCGGTTTGTACAATATAATATGATCCATTAAAAGCATTATACTAGCTGCTTCTTGCCATATCAATTCTTATCACTTCTCGTTTTAACTATTTAAGGACAAGATGTCTTAATCTTCGTTTTCTATGACGCTCCAATGCAGGAGCTGTAACTAGCCGACACTGTATTGGTACATCATGCCGACTCTACACGAGCGTCATTTGCAACGGCAGATAGTACTAAACCTAAAGACCTACCCACCCCGTAGAAAAAGGAGTGTCGTTTGTGAACGTTCCCTTAGTCTTTCTATTCTTTGTTTATTGTGTGGCCCCTAAAGAGGGGCCGACTAACTCCGATGTGACTCGGAGTTAGATGCTGCCGCTGCTGCGCAACATCGGCGTAATTAATTACACCTCATGTTAGGCAGCATGGATCAAGCCTCAAAGCCTCAAAGCTCAAAGCCCTGTTGGGCAAAGAGCCGTGTGTGGCGTACGAGGACCAGTGGGAATGATCCGTTGCAGAATACCGATCCGTGAGAGGTTCTGACTATGTATATCTTTTATATCGCCTTAGATATGGTGTAGTATTTTCATCTCGCTATAGTTTAGTTGATATTTAAAGAAACTGACTCATTCTATCGGAAATACACAACATTGACTTGTTTTTTATATTTAATATATTAGAAGCGCACTTTGTTGCTCATATAGCTCATTATGCGTTAAAATGTTCGCGAGTATCGTGGAAATGTACAAAAATCCTATTGTGGCGCCATCTGAAGAAAGAGCGGAGAACTATACTAGCGCGTTCGTTATTCGCATCTTTGACAGGGACTAAGAGCTGCTCAAAGGGTATGGCGAGCTAGACTAGAGCATGTAATCACCAGGCGGCAGAGTGGTCAAAAGACAATCTCGTAGTAGTAGGTCTACTTGGATCTTGAGTAGCCACCCTTGTGGTTATAATTACCTAGACTATTTGACCCTGCCAGCCTGGTCAAGTGAAATTAGTAAGGAGACCACACATTAACGCGCTCCACAGTCTTTAGACAGTTAAGACTATAGTACAGTAGATTCTACTGTGTACTCACACTAACTATTTACAGTGCTACATATTCATACCCGAGTTCTAAGTGTTTTTTTTAGAAAAAAGCAAAAAAAAAAAAAAAAAGCGATCTACTCACCCTTTTTTTTTTTTTTTTAGACAAACTCCTATTAGCAGGTAACCCCTGTATAAACCATACTGCAAAGATCTGCTACTTCGAGCATCTGCCTCGTGACTGATAGTGTACAACAAGACGAAGTGGGCAGAGGTGAAGTACTGTTCCAAGAAAAATTGAGGCTCTTTATATAGCTGAGAGAGCGGCTAATCCGGATGTTCTAAACTTGTTTTCACCTAGAGTCCCACCCTCTTCCAGAGAGGAATCAAATTGCTTTACACCTGGACCCTTCCACCCCTAATCCATCAGCAGGAAAAGAGGGATAACAAGTGTAACGTGCGCTACATGTATATGGGATTATAGCTGGTGAAGAGATAAAGCCAGGTCAACTGTGTATACAAAGACTACAGGAGGTGATTAACGACAGGTGTGACGCGCCAGCCCGTGGACGGATTATCTTCTAAGCTGACGCTTATTCAACTAGCCAGCCGCCGTCCGCTCCACTCACCACGGCAAGAGGAGGTGCTTTTGTTTTACACTTAAGTCGCTTACCACATGTACTCGTCTCTACCTCACAGACAGACACACTCTTGCTTGCTTCACGCCCCCTGTAGCTTTTTTTGTATACACACTCTAATCTCATAACCCCCTGATCCGTTATACAGGTAACGGGCATTCTCTTTTAAATAGCTGCCAGTCAGCCTGCGGCAGCTGAAAACGACGGTAAGTAGCTTAGCTCTAGAAGCAAGAAGGCGTATATAAGGAGGCTGACACGTGTATAGGCGCCTTATAAGTCGGCAGGGGGTAAATACTAGTGAAAAAGGAAGGCAGGTGTGCAGGTAGCTTTCTAACAGACATGTGTGTGCACTAAGCTGCTTAAGTCTAAACCCACCTGCAGTAGTCAGGTAGCATGTGAAAACTTACTTAACAGATCTCTTAATGAAGTAGAGACTCTGTACTGAGAGAGTCTTTTCAGCCGTTTAAGAGGATTATCTAGGACAGGGTACATTGATTTGATTTGATTTGAAATTCTTTTATTTATCCTGGCAGGATGTATGGCCTGGTAGACCGTTTTCAACAAGCACCAGCATTTTCCGATGAGCGGAAATTAATAAGGCAACTAAGCCTTTTTCATGGTATAATAGAAAAACACACACATTTTGGTGTATGTTCCTATTATGTATAACTTACCTATCAGGTCTTTTATAAAGGATTTGTTATAATTTTTACTATAATAATGATCATTTAGACCAATGTTTAGGTTAGTACACATAGTCACACAATGTAAGAGAGGGGATAGAACCCATGCTAGGTAATAGCAATGGGGAGAGAGAAGACTAATGTTTGTTGTTCTTTCATTATTATTTCTTTATGTGTCCAGTAAATGATACTGGACACAAGTATAAGTGTCCAATATACAGTGCTGTGCTTCATTAGAAGCACAGCCATGTATAATAGACTTATGTATGCAAAGGCTCATAATAAGTGTTGGTTCTTCTTATTCAATAAAAGGTTTGGCTGTGCTAGGCGTGCGTGTGTGAATCCCTAGGGGGAATGGAGGGGAAGAGGGGGGGGGGGTGACCCAAGACTCAACCATAGGGGATATCTGGGAAGGTCTCAATCTTTTTCTTATATATTTCATCATTCCATTGTTTGAATTGTTGCTCATCTCTAATGGCCTTTGTTTCTGTGGTGAAAGAATTCCACCTAGTGGCTAGCCTGTATTCAAGGCTTTTTCTGTAGCTGGGATTTAGAGGGCATGTGACCCTAAGCAATCTCTCGTCATGGGCTCTTGTCCTTATGGGCCTTCTATCTATGAGTGTGATATTCAGGGATTGTACAAAGGCTTTGTGTGATAAGTGTTGTTCCCTTCTGTCCTCTAGGTAATTTAGCTTGTCTACCTTCAAGAGCTTCTCTGTGTTAATTGTTCCTCTATGGCAAAGAGCAGTTCTTAGGCCCTTGTTAATTGCTTGCTGTAGCTTAGCAAGATGTGTTTTGTTGGCTGTCATATAGCAAATATCACCGTAGTCTGAGACTGGCAAAATCATAGTTTTCAAAACATCCACTGCTGCATTTTCTGTCATGTTCCTCCTGGCATGCCTGAACAGGTATGATTTGTAGTCTAGGTTTTTTTCCAGAGTGTCTATATGTTTTTTGAAATTTAATTTATTATCTAGCGTCATTCCAAGGTATTTGTATGTAGGGGCAAATTCTACTATATCATTATTTATTTTTAAGATTGGTTTGGTCCAGATATTGTCTAGTGCTTTGGTAGAAAAATTCATGGCTTTTGTTTTCTTGGTATTTAATGAGAGCTTATTGGCGATGCACCATTTTGCTATTTTTGCTAGGTCTGAGTTAATTTTTTGGGATATTGTATTATCTTCTGGTGAGTGATCTAAGTATATTACAGTATCATCTGCATAATGTTGACATTTTAAGTAATCTAAGGAAATATTCATGTCATTAATATATAGAAGAAATAGTAGGGGTCCTAATACAGATCCTTGGGGGACGCCACATGTGAGGATTTTATCTTGTGAAATAATGCCATTAGCTTTTGTGCTTTGTTTTCTTTCAGATAGATAGTCAGAGACCAGTGCTACAGCACGTTGATCAAATCCTATTTTTTCTGCTTTTTTAGAGAGAATTTTGTGGTCTAAAGTATCGAATGCCTTTTTGAAGTCCAGAAAGATAGCTGTTGTACAATGTTCCTTGTTAAGTCCTTGATAAATGCTATTGGTTAGTTTGGTGAGGCTATTGATTGTACTTCTATTAGGTCTAAATCCATCTTGGTTTTCATTTAGTAGGTTTTCTTCATTTAGGTAGGTGATAATTTGTTTATGCATGATTTTCTCTGTGATTTTGGAGGGAAGGGGTAATATTGAGATAGGGCGAAGATTGCTGACATTTGAGGTGTCTCCTCCTTTGGGCAAGGGTGAGACCAAGGCTTTCTTCCAGGGTTTTGGAAAGGTACCTGTGCCAATAACTAGATTGACAATATGGGTCATCAGGAATGGGACTGCTAACATGGCATCTTTAAGGGCTTTAGTTGAAATGTTGTCTACTCCTGAAGATTTGTCTATTTTTATTTTTTTTGATTAGTGGTATAAGGATAGCTTCTGTGCAAGGTCTAAATGAAAAAATGCTTTCTGGTTGTTCTCCTTGGAATGTCCAAGGTGATACCATGTCTCTGGCCAAGTTGGATCCAATCTCAGCGAAAAAGGTGTTGATGTAGTCAGCTGTGTCAGAGTCATTAACAGGGTTATTATTCTCTTGATTAATCAAATTGAATTTAGTGTTTCTGGGCCTGGGGTTAACAAGTTCACTGATTGCCTTCCAGTATTCTTTTGGTTCCTTTTTGTTGTTATTGAATTTCTGTTGGAAGTAACCCTTTTTTGCATCCCTGCAGGCTTCCCTTGCTAGCCCCTGGAGGAAGTCAGATATACGACCGTCATCAATGTTCAGTGTTCTCCTGTGCTTGTTAATTGCATAATTTTTGTCTTTGATCAGTGTGATTATATCACGGTCCAGCCATGGTTTCATTTTCTGCTTAAAGTTAAAGCTTTTTATGGGACATGTTATGTCTAAAAGAAAACACAATTGTTTGATGTAAAGTTGCCAGGCTTTCTCTGGGCATTGGCAGTTGAGTAATTCCTCCCAATTAGAGTTCTTTATGCCCATTGTAAAGCTATCTGTATCATAATTCATGTAGCTTCTTCCTATGAAGGAGAGTTTTTCTACAGGAACGTGTACATGTTCACGTGTCATGTAAACCAACTCATGGTCACTGAGGCCTGGGGTTAAGATGCCACTCGTTTTTACATTTGGAGAATTTGTAAATATAAGGTCAATAGTGGTTGGTTCTCCATTGGGATTGTAATGAGTGTTACCTTTTATTAGCTGGTCAAAGCCTAGTGTAGCCATTGTTTGTTTGAGTTTCTTCCCATCCCCTTCATTTGTAAACTTATAGTTAATATTAAAGTCGCCTAAAATTATTACCTCATTGTTCCTATAAAATCTGAAAAAGTGTGTTAATTTATTGGTGAGGATATCTATAGCCACATTCACTTTTCCTGAAGGTGGTCTGTATACATTGAAAATACTAAGTTTCTTATTATTCCCCTTTTTAATTGTGAAAACCTGCATCTCCAAGTCCTCCACACTTATGCTGTAAGCATTGGTGATGTCCTGACCGATTGTTATGTCATTTCTGACGTATGCCATTAGCCCCCCACATTTTTTATCAATTTGCCTGTCCAATCTTATTAGGTTGTAGCCCTCGATATGTAAGTGGTTATCAGTTACTTTTTCTTTTAGCCATGTCTCAGAGATAGTAAGGCAGTCAATTGATTTTGCATTCATAAAGATCCTAAATTGCTCAAATGTTTCCTCTGTAAATATGCTTCTGATGTTGAGATGGCAGATATGTTGACCCCCAGAACCCACCAGATTAAGAGAAGAGACACCGGTCCCACCCCTCACCCACCATGCCCCCAGGTTACACACCAGCAACACCACACACAGCCAACCTCCACATTATGTGATATGTCAGGACTTTGCTTCTAGAGCTGCCTGAGTTTCTAATGAACGATGGTAAGAAGTTCATTATCATTTGGAAGGGGGGGGAAGGAAGTATAAGGGGGGGGGGCACTCTGTAAATTTGAGAGAATTTTGGAAAGTTCCTACCGTAATTCCAGTACAACCGTAATACCATGGTGTGAGGTGAATCCAGGTGAATTCATACCAGCTTAAAAGGAGTGACCGTTGTATTTTGGTTGGAAAGGAGAAAGGAGAAGGAAAGAGGAAGGAGAAGTCAATTAAAGTAATTTCATTCAATATTCATAGAGACATACAAGTTCTCGTAATGTAAAGATACAAAATCATTGTAAATAAAGATTGGCATAGTTTTGTTAACAAAATATATTTATTTCTAGGTAAATATCTCAATTATTACTTCTAGAAATGTCCAATCATTGGCCACGACGTGACCTAAGTGTCTTTACAACTACCGGTACACTTATATTACGTAGGTATGCTGTACCGAGGTATCAATAACATGTTTAATTCAATGATCTAGGTGACCATTATTTAAATTTCCTTAAGGGATATCTACCGTGATCTTTTACCACTCTATGTACAAGATGGTGATTATAGAGTGTGTATTAATTAGTAACTTAATTTATGTTAGTGCAGGGCTATTCTTATTTTAAGGAGTGAAACGACGCTCTCACCCATCACACTTTCTCGACCCGCCCTTCATCATCGTAGCATCGTCCACTCTACGCTCGCTCAGAATGTTATGAGGGTTAGTTCTGCTATTTCAGCTACTTTTCTTATCGAAGTGTTGACGCTACAGAGCATCGAAACTCTCCAAATGAGTCCAAGAAAGAAAAAGCAACTTCCACTTGAAGCAGGAAGAGAAACAGTGCCCTATGATGCATGTCAGGTAAAGAAACATTGGAAGGTCGTCACCAAGGAGCAATGGATAGAAGCATGCTTCAACTTAATCGGAACGGAAGTAGTTTCATTTGGACAGAGGGAGAAGATTTTGTTGGAGATATTTTTCTTAGCTCTGTATACTTGGCCTGACTGTGGTGAAATTCCTTCAGGTCTTAGTTCAGTCTTCGCCATAGAAGTTATCACTTCTTTGAAGGAGCTTCGATATATGCAACGCACTCACGAGGAGATTGTTCAGAAAATGACGGAATTCGAAACAGGAGAAGACACAATATGGTGCGAGGAGACGACATATATGTACGATGATATGGAGTACATCATTTGTAGCCCGTTGGAACATTATGTTAAAGACTTTCAGGACATGCTAGACAGCACTGAGATGAACCCGAAAGAGAGATCCCTTACTGCACAGAAAGAGGCCAAAGCTGTGTTGGAAAAGCTCAAGTTTGGTCAAGGATTCACTCTTCAAAGCAGCTGTGTGAGTGTGATAAAAGGCCTTGTGTTGAAACATTCAGACATGGAGTTTTCGCGTGCTGTCGACACACTTCCTTTGCCTGAACTGATGATGAACATGATCGATCCCATCGTACCAACATGTTTCGACTCTGCCAATTGTCCCATGTATAAAATGGTTTCAAGTTTTGCCCGTGGACGATGGCTAAACGATCCACTGAAGTCAGAAAACCTCCTTGATTTAATCAACTGACAAAATGTATTTTCTCATACTAGTATTAGTAGCATTAGTAATAGCAGCTACTCAGTCTCGTGCAGCACAAGCAGCAGCATCTGTCAGCAGCATCCGTGACATCGTCAGCAGCAGCAGCAGCTGCACGAGCAGCACAAGCAGCAGCATCTGTCAACAGCATCCGTGACATCGTCAGCAGCTGCAGCAGCTGCACGAGCAGCAAAAGCAGCAGCATCTGTCAGCAGCTGCAGCAGCTGCACGAGCAGCACAAGCAGCAGCATCTGTCAGCAGCATCCGTGACATCGTCAGCAGCAGCAGCAGCAGCTGCACGAGCAGCACAAGCAGCAGCATCTGTCAACAGCATCCGTGACATCGTCAGCAGCTGCAGCAGCTGCACGAGCAGCACAAGCAGCAGCATCTGTCAGCAGCTGCAGCAGCTGCACGAGCAGCACAAGCAGCAGCACCAACAGCAGCAGCAACAGCATCAGCAGCAGCAGCAGCAGCAGCAGCAGCAGCGGCGGTGTGGACCACTAAATTCGAGATGGCGACATGCCTGTTTCTTAGAATCAACATTCGACATGAGGCCTAGTGACATTTGACATGAAGCTTGAAAAACATAGTGACAGGTGACATGAGCAATTCTTAAAATCGACATGAGATATGAGCATAATTAAGCGACATCGACATGTGCCATGGCTATTTTTTTTAAGACAAACGCCATAGGACTCCTCATCCAGACCCCCACTAGTAGTGCTCTATAAGCGCAAGCTTTGCCTTAAGAGAGCTGTGGCTGTGAACCCTCTCCCCCCCCCCCCCGTAAGATGAGAAAAGGGGGGCTGTCGCTGACCAAAAGGCTCTAAAACAGGGGGCTGTTGAAGGACTATATGGTAACAAGGCTGCTGTTACAGTCAAGATACTCATATTTCAGGCCCAGAAAACTGTAATTAGCTTTCCAAGTTGTTTATTTAACAATATCCTGGCCTAGCAAGAAGCTGTCAGATGACATCTAAGAAAAATGGGGGCTGTTAATTGATCAAGGGAGCTACATTGTTACAGAGTCCTATTCCTCTTTTGAGGTGGGACCAAATTTGAAAAAAAAGAATAAACTCAAAAAAAAAAAAAAAAGCCTTAAGATTGAACAGTTGTAGATGACAATTTTAATGAGGAAGTCGTATTAATTAGTTTACAAATAGCCAGTGTAAGTATGCATATGCGTAGGAGAGAGAACTTGCTTATTCTTATAGGTTTGTAAGATAGACACATCATGATGCACATCATCATAAACGCATCATGATACATTTCAATGTTTGGTCGTGTAGCAAGAGTCCTAACACTCAGTATACTACTACTACTACTACTACTACCATTTCCAATAATGTAGTCCCGCTAAACCTAGAGCAAGAGTTCTCTTCTAGACATTATTGCCCTAAGTAAGTCGCGTTACCAAAATTTCCCAAAAACAAAACAAAAAAAAATGTTGACATTGTAAGTAGACGAACCAGTAGACTCGCCTCTCTGCCCTCTAAAAGAGAGGGCAGAGAGCGAGTCTTACTCTTAAAAACCCCTCCCCCCCTCCCCCCCTCCCCCCCTCCCCCCCTATGCATCTTAAAGAGTGCCCCCCAGAGTGCTCCCCCCCCCTCTTAAAAAAAGAGCCACATTTTTAAAATATCTTTTAGCAAGCTTTCAGCTTGCTTTTTTTTTTTTTTTTTTTTTTAAATTTATTTATCTATAAAAATCTCAAGTGACTTATTTGAAATTCTCGCCAAAATAGTAGTCACGTGACCCCCTTAAGTAGGTCACTTCCAGTCACGTGACCTATTTGAATTTCCCGCCAAAATGGTGGTCACGTGACCCTCTTAAGTAGGTCACTTCCGGTCATGTGACCTATTTGAATTTCCCGCCCAAAGGTCACGTGACCGGAAGTAGGTCACTTCCGGTCACGTGACCTATTTGAATTTCCCGCCAAAAGGGAGGCCTCTCATTGGCTGCTTTTGAATTTCCCGCCAAAAGGGAGGCCTCTGATTGGCTGCATATCGATTGAGTAATAAACAGTACTTAAGCATGGTCCCGTTCCGATACAATATATACTATTTCGGAGGTATATATGTCTGCCAGTATAGGTAACATTGCAGTGGCGTAGGAAAAAGGGGGGGGGCAGCCCCCCCCCCCCCAATCAATGAGGAGGGGGGGCCCGAATATGTTTGGCCCCCCCCCCCCCAAAAAAAAAAAATTGTCAAGACCATAATAAAATTCACACTATTTCCAATCCTTACCTCTCCTGCTTAGGGAAAAGTGGGGACAGAGGGGCCTGGACCCCCCCCCCCCAAATCAGAACTAAAGGGGGCTAAAATGTTTCTTTTTATACTATACCATATACAAGTGTATATATGATACATCATGCATAAAGGCCGATATCTAACTTTGGTTGGTCTGGGCTTTGATTGCCTATGAGATTTGCTTCCTACGCCTCTGCATTGTATGTAATGTATGATAATTTACTATCCATGGACGTATCTATATGTAAAATGAAAAAGAAACCCGCATCTATTTACACTTTTGTAATGTTTTTTGAGTTCGCCAAACTAGAACTTGTCGACTTGAAATTTTGAAATTGAGTTGATATAACAAAGAACAACTCTTACTAGTCTCGGCTCAAACAATTCCCTGCCTTTCGTTTTCTGTTTATTTGAGTTATGTGCATGTTGGTAATCCAATACTACTTGACCGTTCCAACATGGAGAACTTGGGGAGATAAATTGAACTGGCATAACCATTATTTGTCTGTACTTCCCAATTTGATGGCAAAACCTCATCTAGAAGTCTGCTGCCCATGCATTTATTCGGAAAATCACGCCCAGCAAATGGCTTTCTAAACTCAATGCATCATAACCATACATAGACCACCTTCCACTTAGCCTAGCCATCATCTGTCTATCGGTATTTAACAAGTATGCAAAGCTGGCCGTGAAAAAACTTTTGAATTGAATACAAATTTGGAGAAGCATTGCGTTCAGACAGCGTTGTAAATAAATGGTTTGCAAGGACACTCAGTCAAAGCCACCTGCTGGGGTATAAAAGTCGTCCATATCTGTGCCGACTTCGATCAGACTATTGCTGTAGGGGCATCAACATGTGGTGGGTGGGAGGGGGGGGGGTCAGACGCTAGCTTTCTTACTGGAGGAGGTGGGAAAACGACGTTATTAACGTAGCAACTCAAGCAGTAGATCCCCCCCCCCCACCCACCCTCCCATCTCGTTTCTCACCCCACCACTCAGGGCGTTCCTCTTACCCTGCTTTCACACCTCTACCCCCCCCCCCCCCCCCCAGCACCCCCAGCTCAAAGTACCGCTACTCTGAAAGTTAAAGGTGTTCCATAGTTGCTTATAGAAAGTATGGGTATATATTGTGTTCCCCCCAAAATGCTAAACTAATGTTAGGTGGTAGTTCCACCCTCTACCTTCAGGGTTCCCTCCTCCAGCTAGGGAATTGGCGCCAATTCGCGCACTTCCAATTCAGTTCCCAAGGGAGGAACAGGTTGATTTTTTTCTGCTTTCACACCTCTACCCCCCACCCCCGGCAGCCCCAGCTCTAAGTACCTCTACTCTGTAAGTTAGAGCTGCTTTCACACCTCCCCCAGACCCCTACATATAGCCTTGCACCCTCACAGTCAAGACACAGACCTTCAGCCTCCACCATTACCCACCACTTCTCCTACACTACTACTACTACACGCAACAAGTTTCAGTTATATATATTTTTTGTAATACAAGATGGCTGCGTCCCCCATGTCAGCCTGGGCCATGGAGCCTGATATGGAGAACAGAGATCCCAACAACCTCAACGACCACCTCAAGGTAAGGAGACTAATATTCATATATCTTTTGTTTATTTTTTCTAATGGTTTTCTGGCCGTCCAATTCCCGTTGATGTTTATTTATTCGTTTTTCTTGAATTCTCTTACTTTGCTTCATCATTCCCAGCTCTTCAAACACTTTTCATTCCTTGTTTTGCCTTTGTCATTTTCATGTTTGCTCTTACTACTTTCATTTCTTTCTTCCTCGCGTGCATTCTTGCATCAATTCTTTTTTTCCCCTTTTTCCCTCCGTGAAACCTAAATTTGCTTGAACAGACATCTCGCAATTTTTATCAGTAAATTCATGCGGTATGTATCAACATGTGCATTAGGCCACTCAAAAAAAATTCTGGTTTCTCATCACCAAGCACTGAAAAATAAGACGAGGGCGTTATTTTTTTGTTTTTTTTTACTGACGGGCCAAAATGTATAGGAAAGTGTAGACTTTTCGCAAACAAATTTTACACTTTAGTATTTAAGTCTTTATTGAAATTACAGAAGTTGGAAAATGTAAGATATTCCCAGGCCACTGCATTACTGACAGTATAAGCTTTAATATGATACTAAATATGACAATATTTTTCAATATTTAACACTTTTTTTTTATTAAAATTGTACAAAATAGAAAAAAGTTTTCCTCAAATCATGATTTTCATGATGCATGCGGTGATGAGAAACCAGATATTTTTTGATTGGTCTTAATTTACCCTTGAATTTGTGGTACCCTACTGTCACATAACCATATCAATACGCATTTGTTATCCTATAACAAACATAAACAACAGATAAAATTCCTTTAATGACAGACTATTTCATAGTCATTTTATTTACCATTACCTGCTCATAGCAGCTGCTCCTGTCGACCCTATGTTACTCGCCCCACAGTTTCATTTTTCTCAAATTATCTTTAGATATACTTGTTCTTTTTAATAACCCTGATAACAGAGATATTTTTTTTATAAAAATTGCCAAAGTTGACATGAGTATACAATGTAGTTATCGCCATAGTGCTCCAAATTATGGCAAATTGTGACCAATCAGCTTTTATAAATAAGTATTCTTGTAATTATAGGATATATTTCCCGTAGTATTTATCAGTCCCACATTATTTTTCTGATTTTTAGTGACCTAAGAGCATTAAATTTTCTTAAGGCTTTCGGAATCACTTATTGAAAACGATGGTTAAGATACAATTAAAATGTTTAATGGCTCACATAGCTTTAAACAAATATCTATGATGCACTTTATACCATCTGTTAGATTTAACTCAAAACCCTTTACCTCCCCCTTCCAGGTGAGCTGGGAGGAGATCATCGGTGAGCCTGAACACACCCGGACCCTGGACTTCTGCTGGAAGTGCTCCTTCAAGTGCTTCAACCTGTGGAAGTCGCTGTGCTACTGCCTTATGACCCTGTTCTGCTCATGCTGCATCATGATGGGTTGGGGCTGCTACTTCGCTGGTATCGCCTTCAACCATATCTGGATCCTCACACCAATGATCCGTGCCTATGAGATTAACTTGGGCATCTGTGGAAGGATTTATGCTATTATTGTGAAGAGTATGTGCGACCCGATGATGGAGTCGTTTTCAAAGTGTTTGGCACCACTCGCAAAAATGCGGTGATACCGAACAAAAGGATGCTGACGTTGGCCATTTTAACAAGGATAAATGACTGATTTTAATATCTATGAAAGCCTTAGCGATTTGTGCAATTATTTATTTTGTGTATATTGGAACTCAAAAGATTTACAAATCTAGATACTTAAACGTCTTGTATGTGATAAAAACACAAAATACCTACTGTGATATAATTGTCCTCTTTACCAGCTAAACTGTGATACTTGGTTGATATAAAATGTACCTTCTTGTATGAAGACTACATGATTCTAAGCAGAGTCGGATTTGATAGATTATGATCAAATGGAGCTATATATGAATATATTCTATTATACCTTATAATAAACGTAACAAAAAATAATAATTTTTTGTATTGTGTTCTTTATTAAAAATCATAATCATCGTCCCTCTAAGGACAATCAGGAGTAGTTCAAGACCGTGTGGATATCGCTTGAGACGTCTTACGGGTCATTAATAGTGTAAATTCAATACAGAAAAAAGGTACGTTCCAGGCAACCTGACCTAAAAAAGGACTGACTCTAGCCTCTTGTCCCAATTTTGGAAATTTACTTTTAAGAATTTGGTATTCATATTTATAGCAGAATTTCGGCCAGAAGGAACAAGCTCCCACTGATTTCAGTGGCCTAATCATTAAATTGATATCTTTCCCAAGAATATCCAACAACT
Source organism: Harmothoe impar (assembly GCA_947462335.1). Lineage (NCBI taxonomy): Eukaryota > Metazoa > Annelida > Polychaeta > Phyllodocida > Polynoidae > Harmothoe > Harmothoe impar. The sequence continues at coordinate 9,886,127 of OX381709.1, read as the reverse complement.
TATTGATATTTCAATTTACCGAATGAATGTTTGAATCATCCTGATGGCCCATATGAGTCCATGTTGCAATTTACGACTTATTCCTTGTACTTCCAACATTAAAAACAAGGAGGTAAAGGAGAATCTGACCTACCTAAGGCCACTCATAAAAAAATGGACTCAAAACCAAGGACTCAAAAATATGGCGAGGGAAGCTTTTCTTGTCTTTTACTAGCAGGCTAAAGTGTATGGGATGATATCTTTTTTCTTGACCAAAATTCACATTTTGCTAGTTATTGAATTATGGATATTGTAAAGTGGGGGAAATGTAAGTTAGTTCTGGCAGTATTAGCTGCATAACTGGCAGTATTAGCTTTAAATTGATACCAAATATGCCAATATTGATCCATCTTTATAATATTTTTTATAAAAAATTAGAAACCAGATTGAATAATTGCTATCCACACAAAACCAGAAGAGTTGATTTGATTTGTTAATTTTTATTGGGGTAGAAGGAAGATCGAGACCCGGAGGATGAGTTGTAGATGCAATGTTTCAAGAACTTTTAGAACACCTCTTCAGGCAGGTATAAAAAAAATAGAAAAAAAAGAAAATAGTTTTCCTCGAAACCTTTTATGATGCGCTCGGTAATGAGAAACCACTTTATTTTTTTGAGTTACCTAACCTATTATTGCTTGAAACACAGGTTTTTCTTTCTTGTTCTTTCCTCCTGAGCGCTACCCCCACTTTCGCCCACGCAAATAACCTTCAGGGATGGAAATTTGTAAAAATAATTTAATCTCCAGTAGACACGCATGAGAATTGGGATTTCATTACATTAATAAAGAGTTCTTGCTGAGGTCTCTGGACATGGTTAATTTTTTTGTCAAAGATCAGTCTATGAATGTTTTACAACTACGTGGGTGGTAGTCCTGTCAGGGCAGCACTTACAGTTCTGTAATGTGCCATGCTCTTTATATAGGGCACCTGGTCGTTGATAGCAGCACCACCTGTGCTAAGTTGAGAACCTTCAGTACAGGCCCTTGGCCACTACCGTAAATTCTCGCGTAGAAGCCGCGGCTTGTACGCGAGTCAGACTCAGCTTCTTTTGATACCAAACATGCCTATATAGGGTGCGGCTTATACGAGAGTTTTTATTAGTATACTACAGTACCAAAATCGGAATTTTCAGACCCCCTCTGCGGCTTATATAATTTTTCAAAGTTAGGGGTGCAGCTTATACGCGAGTTAGGCTTATACGCGAGAATTTACGGTAGGTAGAGCAGCTAACCAGGGGTTATGACATCACAGGGCAGGCCACTATTGCTTCTGTCTGAAGTGGTTCATAGGACTTAGCCCTTCAGTGAGTAGGCCCAGTTACTGAGGGTCAATGCTATTCACATATCTCAGAATAACACCGACTGAAGCAATCACTATCCTGACTTAGGCCCCATCTAGAGGCAACCAAAGGAAGCACCGGGGGTTGGACATGGCTGCGCCCATGGCGTAACCCCTGCGAGCCCTATAGTCCACATGGTCCATGTGTAATTCACCAGTGCTGCACTTATACACCAACTTGTAGTAGAAGGATTAATACACTAGCGGATGATGTACTGTGGTAGTGCTGGCGAGTTACTCGCCGGCGCGGCATTGGTTGACTTGAAGCCTTGAGGCGTCATCCGGTCTTTAAGGGTTTAACTTAATTTGGAAAGGAAAGACACAAAGTCTGATGAAGAACGAAAAAAAACTTGCATTAAAGTTCTAAATCACTTATATTTCTGACAATGTGCTTACCGACTGAGACTTCAAATGTTGTGTGTTTAAATCCTTATAGATCTGACAATACCAATATAGAGGCATATTCGTGGGTAATGTCTATCTGATTTCTGTGGTGACAAATTCCGCGCATTTTACATGGTTATAAGGTCAAATTAAAAAAAGTTTGTTTCAGGTAACATGGGAAGAAACACCAGGGTCGGTAGGTCGGATTTTTTACAGCCCCTCTACATACCCTTCTTTTTTGGCCTAAGCATATTAATGTTCTAGCAAATTAAGATATTAGCTCCCTTAGACCAATAGTTATGTCTATACAATATATGATATTATGAGTCGACAACTTAATATATTTCTACTCTATAAAGGTCCTGGTAGTCACCTCTCTCCTTCTGTTACAACCCACCAGGTGGCACCTAGGTGCTGTGAAGTGTGAGTACATTCAAGCTGAATGTCTGCAGCAATTCTGAGAACATTTAGGGTAGATTCAACTGGAGTCGGACACATACTTTGAGACGGACACTTGATTCTGTGGTTATTTTAGAATTCTAAGCTCTTTATTTTTGAATAATGGTAAAGTTTAAGTGTAATTTTTTTTGGAAAAAACAAACACTAGAAGTCTATTCTACGAGAATAACCTCAAACTCCACTTTCCGATTCAGGGGATGTGCCTCATGATGAATCCATCCTAGGGCTGTGTCTAACCAAATCTATCCAAGTTGAAAATTTATGACCGGGTGCAATCTAAACGCTATATGGCTGTGTCTCACGACCTTGAGCCAATGTTTTTGTCTCTGATCGGGTGCCGTCTCTGACCGGGTGCCGTCTCTGACCGGGTGCCGTCTCTGACCGGGTGCCGTCTCTGACCGGGTGCCGTCTCTGACCGGGTGCCGTCTCTGACCGGGTGCCGTCTCTGACCGGGTGCCGTCTCTGACCGGGTGCCGTCTCTGACCTGGTGTCAGAAGGAAGTGTTTTTTAATCTTTAACATATACTCATATATATTATGATTTGTAAAAATGTTATGGCAGTTGTTATGTAACTATAATTAGCCTCCTGCTGTTGGTAGAAGATAACTAAACTCCCAAAATCACATCCGGTCAGAGACGGCACCCGGTCAGAGACGGCACCCAGTCAGAGACGGCACCCGGTCAGAGACAAAAACATTGGACCTAGGTCGTGAGACACAGCCATATACTTCCAGATATCTATAATCAGTACCTTGGTTGGAGTGATCTGGTAAGATTGCAAGTCATTTTGTGAGTTTTAACCATGCTAAATCCAAAGAAATTGACTTAGAAAAATAAATTACTGGAAGCATTCTATTCATGTATATAGTCAGCGGGGGAAAATGCTCCGGCTCCGCCCTGGTGACAAACGCATGCGTAAAATTGTCCACTGCAGTATCCAAGTGGGTGGTCAGTGGTGAAAGAGCCATCAAGTGGTGACACCACTGCCATTTAGAGGAACGATGCTGTGCTGATTAGACACAATCTAAAATATTCTTTTCAACCACAAGCACTGATGCTCTCATATGCTCCACTGGACATTTTCAGACATCATATATCATTCTATTTATTTCCAATTGTAGCTTCAGTGGAACATCCCTTAAATACTTACGGAAACAGTTCAAAGTTGACTGATTTTAGGCTTCATGGACAGCCCAATGTCAGGTGAAGTAGCATAGATTTCTCTATTCTTCTACATTGCAATGCCTATAATATGTATCAGGCTCAAAGGGGAATGTCTTTTTGGTGTGGATGTAGCATTGACCACTCCTCACATTTAGTAGTATTTGAGTATTGTGGCATTTTACCAGACATGCTGAGTTGAAGTGCTAACAGGTAAGTGGATAAAGTTACGCATGCGTTTGACACCAGTCGGAGCTGCGGCATGGTCCCCCCTGTATATAGTGGGAGATAGATGATCACGCAATACTAGACAAGTTGTGTACAGTAGAGTTGGTAAGATTTTATTCAGGGTAATATTTACATCGAAGTAGTCGGTGGAATGTAGGGTGTTGCGACATTTCGGTCACGTAAATTGACCTTCACCTTTATTGTATTCATGTGGACCATTAACAGCTCAGTCGCGCCTTCTGGAGTTTAAGCACCAAGCATCTTTCTAGTACGGTGGCCGAGGAGGGTCATCGAAAAAAATTGGACTAAAAGATTTAGTCCAATTTCCCTTTTTTTTAGTGACCCTCCTTGGTCATCGTCGTAGTGCATTAGGGATGTGAATAAAGTTGGTTACAACCATTTTAGGGGACCCTCAGTTCTAAAACTGCAGAAGGTGCAGCATTATATGCATGTAGAATGCTTTCAGAAATCTAGTTTCTATGTCACTTCCCTTAGATTTAGCATGGTTTAGCTACAAAAATAGGTTGAGATGTTATATTTTAGGTGTTTCTTTTGCAAATTTTAATGGAAAAAACATATCAAATTAAAGCTGCAGCGAAGGTAATAGACTGGAGGAAACAAACATATCTTCAACTTCCATAAATCCTGAGTCTCTCAATTGCTAAAATGTGAATTTGGATTCCCCGAGAGCCTGCAAAACCCTATACAATTTAGGCCTTAGCAAGATAAAAATAGAAGTGCCCTCATCATATTTATCCCGGCATGAGAAAGAAGCACAGCAAGTACAAGAAGTGACAAGAAACCAGCATATTAGGGCAAAAGAAAAAGGTGTGTTTCAGGTGACATAGTCTGAAAATCTAGGTAGGGTAGGTCGGATTTTTTTTTTTTTACTTTGGCCTGAAAAGTACCCAAAAACTGACTCGCAAACTTCAGCGATGACTCGTCGACAACAGCGTCAACTCGTGGACTATCAAATTAACTCTGAAATAGCCCCAAAATTGCTTTATAAAGACAGATTGATCCTGTGGCATGAAAAGTACCTAAAAATTGACTCGCAAACTTCAGTGCTGACTCGCCAACACTGGCGTCGACTGGTGGGCCATCAAATTGACTCTGAAATAGCCCCAAAATTACTTGAATTTTTTTTTTTTCAAAATTGGATAAAAATTTCTAGGGGCGGCCCTGTTTTGCTAGGTAGGGTCGGGTAACCTGAAACACTCCTTTTTTTTGGCCGTATGTGGAGTGTCATTATAGAAGCTTTAAGTGATTATATTCCTCATTCACAAGTGATTATATTCCTCATCCATTACAAAAAGCTCCATTATTACATAATATAAGAACTGACTCCTTGTCAGATCGGTTTATGAGATGGTGAGATCATGCCCCAGACCTCAGGCCAGGGGCAGCTGTAATAGCCTTAAGGGGCAGGTCTTTGTTTATCCCAGGTTGAAGCGGCTTGGTGAGATATTGGTTAGTGAGACCTAAAGCCCCGGTCTAGCTGCCCAATCCTTCAACTATTTAAAAACGGCATGTCGCTAAAAGATGAGACGCTCATGCCAGGTTGTCATGATGTACCAATTAAGCCCCGGTGAGTAATTCGCTAGTGCTGCATTGGTGCATCACGCCGACCTTTCGGGAGTGTCTTAACCCCGTAGGATCGGCATGATGTTTCGATACAGTCCTGGCGAGTCACTCACCAGGGCTGCGTTCATGCAACATGACGACCAAGAGCATCCTGCATTAAGGACTTATGCCGCTCATAGGGCTTGAGCATAGGGTTTTAATGCAATATGCCATGATGCATGAATCTAGCCCTGACCAGTAACTCACCAGGGCTAGATTCATGCATCATGTCCAGCCAGGGAGTTGATATTCTCCCATAGGATCAGCATGATATTTGAATGAAGTCTTGGGAAGCTAACACACATCATGACGGTCAAAGGTATAGCACATTAACGCAGCATGTAGCCCTTAAAGGGCTACATCAGTCTACACCAGTATTTAGTGGAACTCTCTAATGAAGGAGGCTGGAGCGTGTAACTGGCTTTTGGTAATGCTCTTTGGTTATAATGAAGTGAGTTTGTCTTTGTATAAGGTTAGTTTATAACCTGTGGTATTGTAGCATTGTATAACAACTTGTGCAGGGTTATGTCATCTGATTGTAATACCGTAGCATGAAGTCAAATCAGTGCACACCATCTATCTTGATGGAAACACTTGTCCCTGACAAAGGCGGAACTATGGATGAAAAAGTATTTGTAAAGAAAGTGTTTTGCTGACTGAGTGGCACTCATATATTAAATAATGTTTTAAAAGGGAAATAACAATATTTGTTAGTAGTTTTCAAGAAGTAACAGTACATAGTTCGACATGAACTATATGGGTGCTCCTTTGTGTTTATTTCGTGTCATTATCAAAGATCTTCGTCAAAATTCCACTAAATTGATCTGAACAAGCTATTTTATGATCTTCAATTCTAGTTATTCAAAATGCTGTGAAATATGGGTGAGCGTTATTTAAAAGGGGGTGTGAAATACGGCCTTCCTTGGTTAAGTTAATGGCACTTCCGTATTTATCATTAAATAAAAAGTGATAACAATGACTTGTTCATCTGATGCCAAATAATGTGACCTTAGTATCAATACATTATAATTATATCAGAGTCAGAAAATCCTATTTTAGTAATAAAGAGGTTTGCGGTTAACATCTGAGATGGTAGTGTAGTAGATACATATATAATAGCCAATATAAGCCAATAGGTACAAGTATGGGTTGAGGACCTGAGAGGGATCAGGGAGTGGGGAGGCAGGTGCCAGCTATATACCTCTAGTACCGGCAGCAGCAATAACTGATTAGATGTGCCGCATGGGTTATAACCTTGTTAGGCTACAGGAATGGGGGTATGTTTCAGGCAGATCAAACTCTACTTAGTTTTATGGTAGTCTTTACATAGGTTGAGTTAGAAATTCTGTTCACGCATGCTTAGGCAAAAAAAAGGTTTGTTTCAGGTAACCCGACCAACCCTATCAGAAAAGGGCCGACCCTACGTTTTTTTATGCAATTTTGGAAAAAAAATCTATATTTTTACCATTTTTTCGTCAATTTTAGGGTCTTCGGACCGGGCGGCTAGTACTTTCATGTTAAAAAAAGAAAGTAAAAAAAAAAAAACACCTACCGACCCTACATTTTCTGCCCATGTTACCTGAAACAACCCCTTTTTTTTGGCCTAAGCTTGAATGGTCTATCATCGGTAAATAGCTAAGTATTCAGGTGTCTGTGACTAAAGGTTTACCATCGACTCTTTGATCATCAATTTCGACCAAAAATCCATCGACCCGACCCCCCCCCACCACCACCCCCGTTGTCAAAAAAAGACTACCCCATATTTCTATATTCAAAGACAATAAGATTATTAAACTCGACTAGCGGACAAACCACATGTTTTTAGAACATGTTTTTTGCTGTGCTCCCCACGACTTTAACTTATAATTACCATTGGATGACATTAAGCAAACCGTTCGTCACTGCCCCTACTTTCCAGAGCAGGTTCAGATTTCAATTCAATTCAATTCAGTTTAGAAATCAACATTCTGGACAAGTTATTATTGCAGGGTTTAAACACTTAAAATTGCCCCCATCTCAAATCCAATAATCGTATCGCTGAGTTTGTATTTCAATTATATTAAGGCGTAAATAGAAACGGACGGCTATTGACCCTTGACCTCATCCAGAGTCCTCATGGCGTCTTCAACTTTTGCCTCTCATGCCAAATCAATTTTGATCAGTGCAGGGATTATCTTGATATCACCACATGGGGTCACCTTTCTACTTGAGTTGAACAAGAGTGGAGATCCAACTCCCTTTTGGGTATTGTACATGTGTACTGGTATTGTTCTGATTATTTTTTATAGTCTCAATATAAAAGGCCGATGGCAAATTCACTTTATGATAGGTTTACAGGCAGGGGTTTTACTTACTAATGTATATATGATATGATGTATAATTGACAGCATTATACTTGAATGCAGCCACTGTGAGTTACTCGCTGAAACTGCATTCATGCATCATGAACGAACTCAGACAAAATTGCATGTTGAACATTATCAAGCTCTCAGCCACTGGTTTTATGGTAAGATTCAATAAGAATATTTATAACCAATTCTTTTATACAACGGTTTTCTAAATATGGCAGACTTTAATGAAGGGTTAGGCAATTTATCCGGTGGTATAAGGTACATTAGGTTGACCAAAACCCTCTTTGCACGCCATATAATGATCAAAAGTCAAAAGTCATTATAGAATTTTGGTTAGGATAATCTCCTCCAAGCTTAGGCCAGAGTCATTCTTAAGCTGCATCTAAACTGACAAAACAAGGTATTTGTTGGCACAAGTCTGCTCGGATACATAAAAGAAATACAAACAAACAAACAGCTGACTCCCTCGGCAGCTGGTGATGCTAGATTCTTCCTCCCGCGTCTATAGACAGGTCATTTTCATTATTTTACTAAGGCCAAAATAAAAAGGTTTCTTTCAGGTCTTTCAACCGACCCTATCAAAACAGGGCCGACCCTACGTTTTTTATGCGATTTTGAAGAAATTTCCATATTTTTACCCATTTTTGGTCAATTTTAGGGTCTTCGGAGGGACTGTCTAGTACTTTCATGTTTAAAAGAATCAAGAAAAGATCCGACCTACCGATCCTACATTTTCTTCCCTACCTTAAAACATACCTTAAAACATACCTTATTTTTGGCCTAATCATGATAGGTGTTTCATGTTCAATGAGTTATTCTTGTACTGCTATTGCAGAGAAACTGAATCTGCATTCTTTATTTTGCACATTAAGACTCCTATTTTGTGTAGATGAGTTCTCAAAGTTATTGCTCCTGTGAACAAAATCAGAGATGTTTGAATAATTGAAGAGACCTATCAGATAAAATGGAAATGATTTGGACTTTGGGGACACTCATTGGATATAAGACGCCTATCACAGTTGGTAAAATACTCGCCTGACCAGACTGACTTTCTAAAGGTATAATCACACAAGACTAGATACTCATATGTTTTATTTAATGTATAAAATAATCTCAGAATCAATTGAGACATACTTTATTTGGTGATGACTGAATATTTACAACGTATTTGAGGACAAGTTTGTTGATCTACTCACCCTTGTAAACGACTATTGTGAAGTATAATGGCACTATTCAAAACTTGTCGCTTAAACGACAGCATTTTGGCTTATTTGAAGCGATAAATACAGACAAATTTATCGAATATCATGAAAATGAATAAATTTGTTTAAACCAAAAAAAAAAAATTGTCGTCATGATGCATCGATGCAGTGTCAGCTATAGTAACTCACCAGCACTGCATTGGTGCATCATGACTACCCCTCTTTGTAAGGCGGACATGATGCTGGAAAGTAGACTCGCCAATGCTGCATTAATGCACCACGATAACAGAGAGTTAAAACATAAATAATATAAACCAGTGAGATTGTGATGAGATGTGACCAACAAAATAACAACAATCAGGCCAAAAAAATAGGTTTGTCTCAGGTCATCCGACCAACCCTATCAAAACAGGGCCGACCCTACGTGGTTTTTTATGCAATTTTGAAGAAATTCCCGTATTTTTACCCTTTTTTGGTCAATTTTAGGGTTTTCCAAGAGGCTGGCTAGTACTTTCATGTAAAAAAAGAAATAAAAAGAAATTTAAAAAAATCCGACCAACGGACCCTAGATTTTCTGGCCATGTTACCTGAAACAAACCTTTCTTTTTGGCCTCATGGACGGATTGGTCAAATTCAAACACTGCGCTACATTTTGGACGTGTTGGAACTAGAGCCGGTGAAAGTAAAGGGATTCTGTCTTGCACACATTGAGTATAGCAAACTAGTTTAAGGACAACAAACGTTGGGGAGTGGTTTCTTTCTTCTTTTTTTTTCTTTTTTTTTTTTTACAACAACATGAATTTTCACATGAGAGGGTCTAAAATTTACTCTACAAATCCTCCCCACCCCCACCCCCGGTCAGAGTTCAAAATTTCCAAAAAGACAAATTCTGGGGGGGGGGGGCGTTGGGGGGCATGCTAAAAATCAGTAATTAATGAAAGAGGGGATCTAGCTACTTTTGATGGGTGTCGGGGGGGACATGAGACAAAACCCAGCTGGTAATAAACGATTTATCTCTCATGAGATAAAACATGCCGATGAATACCCCAACAAGGCCATGTTATTAAGAAAACTTGGATTTCGGGCTTTTACAGCAAAATCTTGGGGACAAGAGGCAAAAAAAGAAAAGAAAAGATTCCCAGGTTGGGGATTTTTTTCGCAATTTTGCTACCAACGATTCCCAGCGGCCAAAGGTAAAATCTTTTTTTAAAAGGTGACCTTGAAAAACACAATTTTGGAAAGAAATTGTCATCGGAGTCAGCCGCAGGCAAGAAGAAACAAGAATGTGGAGGACCTCGGCTACTATGCCGAACTCGCCCTCACACTGACGTGCCTTGGTCATTACGCCGACAGCGACTTCGGTTGGGCAATTTCTTTTCAAAAAATATTGTAAGATGCTTGTGGAGAGAGGCATAAAATACATAAAACATTTTCTTTTTTTCAGGCACAGCCTATAGATGGCTCTATGTGCCTGTGCCCACCACTGAGTGTTTTTTTCTTGCATTTTGCTAAAATTTCCATTGGCTCACCCGTAATCTAAGTTATCAGACTAAAACAGACACTTGAAAAAAACCGCGCGCATCATAAAAATCAGTTTTTGAGGAAAACTTTTTTTTTTGCTAATTTTTTGAAAAACATGACAAAAATGGACAATTATTGGGATATTTGGTATCGAAATGAAGTTAATACTGCCAGTAATGCAGTAGGATAGAAAAAAAATATTTAAAGATCCATGAATTCCGAACTACTAAATTGTGAATATTTGTTATAAAAAACGTATCATCCCATAGATTTATGCCTGAGAGTGAAAAAAGGGGGAAAAAAACCTCCCTCGTCACATTTTTCAGACCTTGGTGATGAGAAACCACTTTTTCTTTTGAGTGGCCTTATATGTCATTTTATAAAAAGTTATTTCAATGAGACTCAATCAAGTGCAAGACAGAAAATCCAAAGGATAATTCCATACGAATCTTAAAGGGGCATTCTCACCACTCGTACTCACCACATATCAGACTAGAACAGTCTACTAGAATTGAGTGGGAAACGCTCGGTGAGAATGCCATTTTAAGAGTAGGAGCTTATGGGTATATTACATTGTTTGTCATTTAGTGAATAAGCAAATACTTCTCTATACGCTGTATACAATGATTCTGTAAGCCACGTAGTGCAAAGCATATAATATGATAGGTGATATTTTCCACTGCATTGACCCTATATACATGAACAAAACCGTGTTTAGCCTCTTAGCCCACCCCCCTTTGGTTCATTGGCCGTCTCTCAATCCCCAACCAGCGGTCCTGGCTATGATATATGGCTGGGTGGGCAAATCTAGTCATGTTTGCCGTTATGTAATGAAGGTTTCCATAGCGAGTCTAACCCCCACTCACTCCTGAGCCAACATGGTTTTAATGCCATGGTACACAAGTCTAAAGTGTTACATTTTGATTCAAGCAGTCCTTTAAGAACTTTCTTTACAAGAAAGGTCTTAAAGGTATGGGCTATATTGGCCTCCATACTTTCACGCTATGTGCTTAAAGCACCAATAAGAATATACATTAAATATATCATAGTACCTCTGATCCTCAGCCTGGCCTTCAATGTTAAAACAATGACAGGGAGTCACTTAAGGTTGCATTCTCATCCAAGGTCTACAAGTTATTCTCCTAATACTGTTTTAGTCAATGGTAAAGGATGAGTTGTGAGACTGGCGCTAATAGACAATATATATAGCATGGTTGCCATAGGCTATATCAGAGACACCAAATGTCTTGAGATCTGAAAAGGAAATAGTTTAATACCCACTGGTGTCCTAAATCCTGGGTTGCACTTTTATCTTCTTGGCCCCTGCTTTGTCTTTGGTTGAGCTTTTAGAAAACTGCTGTGGTTTCTCGACTTTTTCCACAACCTTTCGTTCTGGGCTCTTGCTTCCAGCAGCAGTTGCGGCTGCGTTCTCGTTGACTTGTCGTCTCGCTGAGACAACCGCGGCATCATCATCCTCTGAGGTTTTAGTATTCACAGTGCCCACACTGGGCAGCGACGTACCGATGGTCGGCCCAGATGCATAACTGTACTCCGTTTTATCGGTTTTACCCGTCCGGATGCGCTTTCGTGAGCCAATGTTGTCCTGCGTCGAAATGGACTCAAAATCATCATCATAGAAACTCTCGTTAGTGTTAGGTTTGGATACAGAGTCACCTGATGAAGGGGAGAAATGCACTTTAGTCGGGGAGGGTGACTTTCGCCGCGTTATCTCCCCGTGTTCTGCCTGCTCCCCGGGGAAACTATCGTGATTATTGTTAGTTTTGTTTTGTTCCAGGCTTGCGTTGGAACCAAAGTCGCTGTCTGCATAATGACCGAGGCGCGTCGGTGCAAGGGCGAGTTCGGCATAGTAACCGAGCTCCTCCATATTCTTAGCCTTCTTGGCTGCAGCGGCCTCTGGTGACATCATACGTACCGGTATATGGACATCCTCCGACACATGCCGGTACTTGTACATGAACGGGTTCTCCCCATCCTTGGTGTCCTTCTCATCATTCGACATCCTTTTGGAGATCGTAAACGACTCCTCGACGCGATGATGAGTAAACTGGACATCGATAAACTCCTTGTTTTTCGGGCTGGTGTTCTGATCTCCCTTCCCGTCCTTCCCGGTGCTCGGCAATGTGAAGATCTTGGCTTCTTCTTTTGGTTTAACAGCTTCTGCTGGAGCAGCTTCAGGGTCGCGCTCCCTCTTTTTCCCCATGAAAGCCGTCTTGAACATCCAGAACTTCCCGGCCTTCTCGGCTTGTGCTTCCCCCTTTACCAGCTCCTTGCCGCCTTCCGCCCCCTCGCCACTCGCCTTATGTCCGGTGATCGCCTCGCTGATCATATCATCCTCCGTCCCATTATTCTGAGCCTCCATTTCCTCCCGCTGCTTCTCGCTCATGTCCTGGAAGACCTGGAGAGCCACCCGTTGTTTCAGCAGCTGTCGGGTTGTAATACTACAGTCGCTCGCGTTCTCCGACGGCTCCTTGCGGTCATGCCATTGGTCGACAACTTTCGCGATAATAAAGCCAATGATGATAAACACAGCCATGGCAGCGATTGTTAGCACAGGTTTAATCTGGTCATCCAGTTGGTAAAAGGGAATCGGGACGCCCACGACCGTGTCATTTGTCGAATTTGCGACAGTCGTTGACTCGATTGTTGTTGTGGTGGTGGCTTCGGAGAGGGTAGCCAGCCCAAAGAGGCCAACTGATAGGGCAGCCATGCTGGTTCCTATATATTCTGACATCTTGGTGACGTTTGGAGGTTACACATAAAAATCCAATGTCTTTCCAATTAGAAGTATGGTATTATTCTAGTACCAGGACTTGGGGTGGTTGCAGCTTTAGACTATAGATGTATCCCTACATCGCAAAACAGCCCAATGACATGTCTTTGACTCTGAAGGTCACATCAACTGGGGATGAAACAAGACTATTACAGACAGCCTTGTCAACTCAGCAACACACCAATATAGATACCGAAAATGACATACCCGTGATGGTGGTGGTGGAGAAGTATTCACTTATAAAGATAACTGTATCACACAAGTTGACTGTTGCAATTGTAGCAAACGCTCTCACTTATTGCAGTAAAGGTCCAAAATGTAATTCACAAGAAATCCCAAGTCAGAAGGTTTAACACCTTCTGCAGTGGAAGTGTTACTTCATATGGGATAACCACGTTGTAGGCACAGGACTGGGTGAGTGCTGGGTCCCCCACCAGCTCACAGTGTTGTCAAACGGAAATGAAAGTTGGTTCTCCCCAGCGGCCCCCTTAACACTGGTCACTTCAGAGTCCACACTCCATGTTATTTCACCTCCATGTCCCCCACCTGTGAGGTGTCATACAGCCTTAGTATAGGACTCCTCCAGGGCTTTAAAGTCATCCTCCTTGGTTCCCAAACACCTGTCTGGTTGTAGATGTAGGGAGTGGTACCTGTCCATGTTACCTGTTCCTGTTTCCCCTACAGGTGTGCTGCTACCCCATGGTGGTCTATGCTACTGGAGGAGGTCCCATGTTCTACATGGTCAGGTGTGTGTATGCCGGAGGAGGAGGGTCTACATGGTTGTTCTACTGGAGGTGTGTGCCCTCCATGGTGTGTACACTGACAATCTAAAATCCCTGGCCTTTAGTCTGTAGTGACTATCCCATGTTAGCCATAGGGACATTGGTGAGGCATGTTGAAGTGCTAAAGTTTCAAAAAGTTTCAAGTTTCAAAACTTGATTTTTCTAAAATCAATGGTATATACAAGTACATTTTCCATTATAATCAAATTAATAATCCAGTTTTACATCAGTCAATAATTGATTTCAGATGAATATTTAATCCTGGGCAAAGTCCTTGTTCCTTTATGATATAAAGATAAAAAGGCTATTCAAGAATGACTGAGGCAAAACAACATATGACCAATGCCTTACTTAGAAGGACTTAGCCTAAAATGGAAAGACTAAGGGGAGTCGGTGAGTGTTAACCAACCTGACAATATATACAGGTTGGTCATAGGGATATTGGTTCGGCATGACCCAGTGCTATTCAATAATGACTGAGGCAAAACAACATATATGCCTAATGCCTTGCTCAGCAGCCACTGACTAGGGTGAGTTGGTTGGTACTGACCACCCTGACAATATACACTGTAAAGGGTTGGTTGCCGTTTTTGTAGGTGTACAGTAGACTCTACTGTAGGTGGACAGTTTATTGTATGTGAACAGCAGAATCTACTGTAAATCTACAGTAGATTCTACTGTAGATCCAATCTATAGTAGATGCTACTGTAGATTTACAGTAGATTCTGCTGTGTACCGACACCAACCATCTACAGTGTAAACTAACCTAGTTTGGTTGTATAAAGAACCAAAACAGGACTAAAGTTAGGCACTAAAGTGACTGAGAGATTGGGTTTGTAGGGAGCCAAAGACTATCGGTGTAGGGGGTATGTGAGGTGTGTGAAGGGAGGGTGTGTGTACCTTGTCAGGTGTTACATGCTATACAGGCCTGTGGGTACACCTAACTAGTCACCTGGAGGCACCCGGTGGGTGGGGGAGAGGGAGGGGGGGGGCACTTAGTTTTATTTTTACACAGGTGTGCGGCTGGACCTTTAACTACCCTTACCCATTTAAGGACAACTTTAGTCCCAAAAAAACGTATTTTTACTTTACTTTTTAATCTTGGGCAAGGCATTTTGGTGAAAGCTGGGATAGTTTAGTAATTGGAAATACTAGTGAAAATCTGGAACATTTAGTGAAAAATGGACCCTTGTAAGAGTGATATTTCTTGAAAATTACACCATTGAATAGGCAATTTATTTTTATTTTTTATAGGAAGTATTTAATAAAATGTGTATACAAAATATGATGAGTGCCCCCCCCCCCGAGGCTCCCACACCTGTGTGTGTGTAGTGCTACTCACCTTACTTACCACTGGTCACTGCTAGAGGGTCATGCATCAAGAAAGGGTGACCTTTTGATAATAAGATTGTGGTTACGTTGGTCTTAACAGAATCCGCAAAACATTGTCTGCTATATTTGTGAACATTTCTTATAAGTATATTCACTCACCAAACAATTATCTTACAGATAGTGTCACACTTCAGCGATGTTCAGAAAAAAAGTTAAAAGTCACCCTTTCTTGTTGCACTGGTCTATAGAGAGCGATGCACCAAGAAACGGTGTCTTTCTGAGAAGGCGTTGCTGAGGTGTCTGAATTCGCCTTACTTCCCTGAGATTCAACTTTTTTTTCAGACATGGTATATAACGTTTGAGCACTCTTTCGAAACTAATATTAATTTTATAAACTGTATTAGCTCTACTTAAGTTCACCCTTTCTTGACACATAGGGCTATAGCTTTGACATGGGGTACATACACTGGGGCCCTTTGTATACAGTACCGTCAAATTGCTACATACAAGTACACTAGGCTCCCTTTTTTCAAAATGTACTCGTCTTCATTATATTCTATCAATTAGTCTTTCGAAGCATTACCGATTTTCTCATGGTTGCGTCGATAAGAAATAATAATTTTAAGTATAAATCATAAAATAGTATAATATTATACAATTTCTTGTGATATGATAACGTGAATAATTGGCACAGGTACAAATATGTGTTGGGCATAGCCACCTCTTTTGTGTCTAATTCTTTAGTAAAATAGTTTCATCGCACTTCCATTGGTGTGACATGCACAAAGGTGTGAACGGTTATAAATACCCATGAAATACCCTGCAGTAACCTAAAATACGATTCTTTGACAACTTAAGTACTTTGATTTTATCAGTGCGCCATTGTAAAACCCTTTCACTTCCTGATTCCTAGTCTAATTATGGGTCATCCTTGTCAAAACATGGTGAATGCTTTTTTGCCCTCTGTTTACCGAAAAGATGGCCTCGGGCTAGTTCTTGGCATAAGTCAATGGTATGTAAACTACTCCTGTTAGGCACTGTTACAATGGCATTGTTCGTTTATAAGGTCAATGTCAAGGTCATACATATATGAGGGATTATAACCCATTTAAGTTGACATTTCTGGTCATGATACACCAATGCAGCCTCGGTGAGTATCTCAACAGTGCAGCGTTGGTGCATAATGCAGACCCTTCGGGAGTGTCTCAACCCCATAGGGTTCGGCATGATGCTTGATGCATACTCGTAGATAATAGCTTAGGGATCCTTCTTTCGTTTAAAAGCATGCTATGCATATTACGCTTGGAGTGCAATGCATTCAAAATCTGCAGACCATGGCCCAAAGTATAATACTCTCGTTCCCAAACCCATACCCCAACCCCAAAAGAAAGGCTTTGGTAACAGCCACATGATCTTGAACTTGGGATTTTGCTGGGTTTGGGCAATCCCTGCTGGTAGATTGGAACCAGTGTTCAGGAACCAGAATGGTAGTTTTACCATTATACGTTCTGGTTCCGTTTCCCCTTCCTGTTTGCTGGTTCCAAGCTACCAGCAGGGACTGCCCAAACCCAAACCAGAGTATGAGTCTAAAGCTGGGGTTCCACTAAGCGAGTTTTTGGGCAATTCTCATGATCCGATCATATGACAACCCCATAGCTTTCCCCTCAGAAAAGAATAACATGAGAAACCCAGTATGATCAGGAGGATCTGAGGGTTTGTTTATGTTTACATCTCACTATAGGTATGTACAGTATGATCAGGTATAAGCATAGGCCTAGAGATCGTACTGTTCAGATAAATACAAATCCAACCAGTTTGATATGAGATCGAGAGTCAAAATCGACCTGAGATGCAAAATCGGGATCTAGATCGGGACATAAATCGTGTGACATAGCCATTGTCATGGTATATAACTGAGCCAGATTCGTGAGAATTGCCCCGATCTGAGAACAAAATCGGTTAGTGGAGCCCCACCTTATAAGAGGTTAGGGAGTCCATGACATAACATGGTATAGAGGGCAGGGTGGCTTTACGGCGGCCCATGTCAGTGTACGGTGTCCACCTGCCTTACACCGGCCACACGACCAGGTCCCCTCACACTAGGGCCAAATAAAAAAAAGGTTTGTTTCAGGTAATGTGGGAAGAAACTCTAGGGTCGATAGGTCGGGTTCTTTTTTTTTCTTTTTTTTTTACTTCCCCCCTAAAATTAACCCAAATTTTTTTTTTGAATTGGGAGATTTTTTTCCCAAAATTTTGTAAACCTAATATTGACCCCAATTAAGTATAGAAATATGAAAATTTCTTAAAATTGCATAAAAAAAACGTAGGGTCGGCCCTGTTTAGATAGGGTCAGTCGGGTGACCTGAAACAAACCGGTTTTTTTTGGCCTTACACCTGCCACACGACGAGACGCCCTCACACTAATGGATTATCCGTGTGTGGTCCCTGCACCGTGCCCCCTGATCCCTGACCAGGGTACTGACCACCCGACAGCTGCTTCTTAACCTTTAAGGCTGGGCTGTTAGGAGATAAGTTCAGCATTTTCTATACATAGACTAAAATTACAGTTCACCAGAGGGCAGCAGTGTTTGGACAGGGGACCATGAGCATTGTTCAGTTACAACATATTCACCCTAGCTAGTGCCTGTAAGAGCTGAGCTCCAAGCCCTTAAGAGCATTCTTGTGAATGAAAACTGAACTATATCCGAAGTGCTTTTGGCCTCACTTCAACCATGACGGTCAAGCTTTAAGGACAGTGTGTTGCTAAAAGATGACATTTGTCGTCATGATGCACCAATGGGAGTAACTCGCCGGTTCTGCATTGCTACATCATGCTGACTATTCAGGAGTGTCTCAACCCTATCTGGTCAGCATGATGTATGAATACAGCCTTGGCGAGTTACTCACCAGGACTGCATTCATGCATCATGACGACCATGGGCCATGGACCATAGAACATCCCATGATTGGGGCTCTGAGAAAACCCTTTAAGGACGGCGTGCACCTTGTCCCATGATCCCCTACCAGGTACTGACCACCCGACAGCTGCTTCTTAAAACTTTAAAGGGGCATTCTCACCACTCGCACTTACCACATAGCACCCTAGAACAGTAGTAGAATTGTGAGTGGGAAACGCTCGGTGATTATGCCACTTTAAGGACGGCATGTCGCTGAAAGATGAATTTGTTGAAAAATAGCATGTTCCCCTACCCAGGGTATTGACCAGCCGACAGCTGCTTCTCAACCCTTTGAGGACAACATGTCGCTAAAAGATGAATTTGTCATCATGTGGCGCCGATAGAGCCTCCACGAGTAACTTGCTGGTGCTGCATTTCTGCATCGTGTCGACCCTTCAGGACCGTCAACCCAGTAGGGTCGTCATGATGCTTGAATGCAAATTACTCGCCAGGATTGCATACATTAAAGCAACACTTCTATTGGGTGGTTATGATGCATAGATGCAGCACTATTAAGTTTCTCGTCATCGCTGCATTCATGCAACATGGCAACGACCATATAGGGTCGGGATGATGCATGAATGCAGCACCAGTGTGTCACTCACCAGGGCTGCATTCATGCATCATGACAACCAAGGGCATGATGCATTAAGGTATCATGCCGTCTTTGAAGGGTTAAACCGTTAAAGTTAGTACATCCGATGATTGGGGCTTTGAGATACCTTTCTTAGAAATGAGTCAGGGTGTTAACAAATAACATGCTTCCCTTCCTCTTTATTCCATTGGCCCTCATTCATTACCATTTTGCTCAAATTTGATGTTATTGCCCGACCGCTGACTACTACAGTGGCCCAGGAGGGTCAAATGTTTTTGTAAATTTGAAATTGCAAATTCACTTCAACTTGCAAAAAAATCAACTTGAGTTGAAAGTGAAAACTCCAACTTCAGTCACTTACTGTCAACTGTCAACTGTCAATTTAAGAACAACAGCTTGTGACAGGTATCTTTTAGTACTGTAGGTCACTCCATGTGTCCTATAGTATGCTGCAAAGGCTTCTGCAAAGGCTTCTGTCACACAGTGTTTGATAAGTATCATACAAGTGTGTGACAATGAAGTGAATTTGCAATTTCAAAATTTACAAAAAGATTTGACCCTCCTGGGCCACTGTAGACCACAGTCCTACACACCATGCTGGCTGCTGGGACTGGTAATTGAACATATAGGGTCCCCTCCCATGGTGCCTTGTTAAATACTTAAAGTGGCTGTATGGCTGTGTCTCACCAAATCAATCCAAGTTGAAAGTCTATGACCTGGTGCATTCTATGACTGGGTGCAATCTATGACTTGTAGCAATTTATGACCTGGTGCAATCTATGACTGGGTGCAATCTATGACCGGCATGGAAGAAAAAAGCTTATTTAAGGCAAAAACATTAACAAAATGAGTAAATATAAACTGTTAAAACATCCATTAACTTTTTCAGCCAATTCTATGTACATCTGCCCTAATAAGTCAGCTGTTTTGTTTAATGCCGGTCATAGATTGCACCAGGTCATAGACCATCAACTTGGATTGATTTGGTGAGACACAGCCATATCCTATCTTTACCAAATTCTAAAGCCTCCCTGAAGGTGCTCCGAAAGTATACTGCTAAGGGAATGGGAGATGTTTGAGTATCATCCATGAGTGTTATCCATGAGTAGTAACAGCACAGAGAGGGAATCTCATGCGGCCCAGCCATGGGCATGTCATTTAGAGTGCACAGCGCACACTTTTATTTCACCCATTGACCATATTAAACTGACCAATAAAGGTCGTATGTGACGCTTTGGATGTCTATGACGCCTACTACTATTTAGTATTTTCATCGCAACAACATGCTTGACACTTATTCCATTAGTCCTCATGTGATGTCTTGGAGACATATAAAACATTCTAAAACCAGGTCTTCGAATAAGCGTTGGTCTTAAATAAGCGCTGTGTACAGAGGTATTGAAAGGAGAATTAAGCACTTAATCGCTATCGTGAATAAGCCCCCGTTGTGTAAAGTCATCAGGGATATAATTTATTATACCCCATGTGCTTAAAGTACCAACAAGTTGGTACCCCTACAGCAGCAGTCTGAGTGGAGTGGGGACAGGTACACAGCCCTATATGTAGGGTAGGTGGGGGTTTAAATGAGTCACTATGATGTACAGGACTGGTAATGTGGCCCAGGGGGTTTACTTTGTAAAAGATAGTAGGGTCTTGGGAAGCATCCAGCATTTCTGGGACGCCAAAGGGTTTTTGGGAAGGCAATGTTTTAAAAGTAATTGGATTTCAGGGATGACAAAGGGAGAAAAAAAGAGCAATATTTCGGCATGAGAGGGCCCTCTCATCTTGATGTTTTATTCCTGAAATGAAAAAGAAAACCCGGATGTCAATGTTTCATTTGGCATTTTCTTGATGTCTCTCGAAAAAACTCTCATATTTATAGGTGCCTGAATGGGAGTGTAATAACTGGAGGGACCTTTTTCCATGGGTTGAGGGATTTTTCCCTCTATCAAATAAATAGTAACTAGTATGAACTCATTTATAGAAATAAGAATGTAAACAAAGCCCTGATGCGCTTGTCAAAGATTGTACCCAAAATTTATAAACATACTTTAACACATCTTCTCGTCGAAGCACCCCATGTTTGGTATCTTATTAAAGCTGGGCTGTCAGGGAATAAGTTCAGCATTTTCTATACATAGACTAAAATAATAGTTCACCAGAGGGCAGCAGTGTTTGGACAGGGGACCATGAGCATTGTTCATTTACAACATATTCACCCTATCTAGTGCCTGTAAAAGCTAAGCTCCCAGCCCTTAAGTGCCCTCTTGTGAATGAAAACTGAACTATATCCGAAAGTGCTTTTGGCCTCACTTCAACCGTGATGGTCAAGCTTTAAAGCCTAGGACATACCCTCACAGAGAGAAGTAAAGGTATCAACTGTGTCTCCCACGTGGCTCTGATAAAATAGAGAGTTATGGACTCTGTTTAGATGAAGGGTCAACTTGAGTTGGCTCTCTACTATCAGTGTCAGCAGTAGAGTCAATAGCTCCATTTTTGCCTTCACCTTTCTGTGAGCTATCACGGCCAATATTCTATTTGTGTTCGCAAAGTATAACCATGGCTAGAGGGTCTTTCAGAACAGATTTGTCAGTCTTCATAATGAGATTTTTGTCAATACGGCAAAATTTGCAATTGACAGGAGTATTTGCATCTTGCAATATTTGGTATTTACTTCATTTTTCTTCGATAGATTTCAACAGGAATTCCTATGAAACACTTTTTACTAGTTTTCGTCAGACAGGTTTCGTGACCGCACAGAGTGTATTTCATATTTAAATTTTTTAGTTTTCAGTGGAATCTGACGGTAAGGGGGCGGAAGAAAATTACTTTAGGCCTCCCGAGCAATGGGAAGTCAACGAGTGCAAAGTGGTCAGGGGCACGGTTACATCTTGTTGTGCCGTATTTGGGACCAGCTCCGGGATAGATCATAATCAATGTTTCCAACTCCTGTAGGTATCATGTGGATCAGATCTGCAGACCCCTGATCCATCCACAAGGCGGCCTATACCCGACCTCCAGGGTCCAGTAGGGACTGGTGGGTGGGAGTCGGTGCTCAAAGGGCTGGAATCCTGTTGACCATTAACCCTTTGAGGGCCAAATAGTGCTTTAATGCATCACACCCTCTTTCGGCATGATGCATGAATACAGCCCTGGTTGGTTACTCACCAGTGCTGCATTGATGCATCATGCCGACCCTATCAGAGTGTATCAACCAACTAGGGTCGGCATGATGCGTGCATGCAGCCCTGGCGAGTTACTCGCCAGGGCTGCATTTATGCATCACGACGACAAAGGGCACACTGCATTAACGATCCCGTTGACCGTTAACATTGGTTTTCACGCTACATACACAAATACGGCGGTAAAACACACGCACCACTTTGTCAGTGTTAAATCAGGTGGTAAATCGTCTCTCTCCGTGCTCCCTTCCTGTGAGCACTGGGGCTGGGGCTGGGTGGGGGCGAGGCTAAAGATCTTAACCCTTAACCTATTGGAATCCCATGTAAATGTACCTGTATACTTCTATACAGGTACACTGTCAGAAGTTAGTGTAGCTCTACAGCGAGATATACTGTAGATGTACAGTATAAAAAGAGGTATTTTTGGTTTCCAGTATCACATACTGTACAGCTACACTTACCTACTGTTAAACCCACACTTGTGTATAATTTAGATTTTCTATAGATAAACAACAGTAGTGTCTATTGTGCCAAGGTGGGATTCAAACCCACGATCTCCTGTGTGTGGTGTTCTACAGTAGGTGACTGTAGCTGTACAGTATGTGATACTGGAAACCAAAAATACCTCCTTTTATACTGTACAGCTACAGTACTTACTTCTAACAGTGTACTTTTACACTGGATTCCATTAAATAACAGAAGAGGTCGTTTCATGTAAACTGGCACACTTTCATGCATCACCCCCATCCCACTATTACGCTAATGTATGATTGACGTACAATCCCATGTTCTGTTAGAATAACGGTGATTCATTGGCACCACGGTGTGCCGGACTTTCACCGTTAAAATTACGTCGAACTTGAAACAACAGTGACTGTTATTTTTACGGTGAAAGTCCGGCACACAGTGTTGCCAGTGAATCTCCGTTATTTTGACGGAATTTCTTTTTACAGTGTATATACGGTATGCAAAAACATACTACCTATCGTATCAAGGTTGGTTTCGAATCCACAATCCTGATTGAAAAGTGATCCAGGATTGCAGATCTTTTTTTGTAAATAGATCTCTCATGGCCCAGTAATTCTCTCATGGCTCAGTAATTGGCCAGGAGGCTCTTTCAGAACAGACTCGTCAGTCGTTATATTGCGATTTTCAATATTGCAATATTTGCAATTGACGAGGGTATTTGTAGCTCGCAAAATGTGGTATTTACATTATTTTTCTATACATTTGTATAGGAAATCTTGTGAAAGAAATTTTACTAGTGGTCGGGCAACAGGATTGGTCATGTCACCATTTCCCTACGACCACGTCAGTTGTTCTGAATGAGCCTCCTGGAATGCTTAGTTACGATGGGGCCATGGGCTGTCTGAGAGTTACGGACAGAAGGGTCAGTTTTCTATTGATTGCCCTAGTCTCAACCAATCATGTAGATTTCTCCACCCAATCAAGACAGGCTATGAGTGGCTGTTATGCTACTTGGGGCCTTAATCGGTTGAGGTGAAATGTACAAATTATTAATTATAGTCATGTCTAGACCAATCAAAAGGGGGTCCTAGAGGATGTAGATCGTTTGCCTCTGTACAGGCTACCTCCATCAAAGTGCCTCAATGTGTAGAAATGAAATAACATACATAAATCAATTTATGAATCAACTATAGTATACATATGTAAGATACTACTCATTAAAATATGAGCCTGTATGTTCAACATTAAAGCCAGGGGAATGCGAGGCAGTTTCACCTCGCAAATGGTACCAATTTCCCAAAGGTTTTCTGACCCTTGTATCCTATACCCACAAGGCTAGTGACCGTGGGTATTGCAGGCTATACTAGGAATGCTCAAGACTGCTCCCCCACTCGTGCAGACACCCTTTACCTGCAGTCTATACAGCACAGCCACAACTGCATTGAAGGACTATGAAGCCCTTCAAGGATTAAACCACAAAGTATTCTTCCTCTAATCCCCGCCGACCATGAAGCCTACTTTGGGACCTGGTGTGATCTACCATTGAGCCTGTCGTTAACGGGAAGGATTACCCACACAGGGGAGAAAATATAATTGGATTAGCTGTGAAAATATTCCAACTGCCTCCCCTGTTTTCTGTTATTATTTCCCTCTCCAGATCTTACTAGTCACATAATAGACTTCTCTTGTTCACACACTCCCACTGCCCTGTGGGGGATTTAGCCCTTTAAGAACGGCGTGACGCGTTAATGCACTGCCACCTTTGTTGTCATGATACTTGAATGCAGCCCTGGTGACTGTATTTTCCAGTGATGCATTTAGGCATCATGCCGACCCTGCAGAGTTGATACATTCCTTGAGGGTGAGCATGATGCATTCATGCAGCCCTTGTGAGTCACTCACCAGGGCTGCATGCATGTATCAAAAGAAAGCGTATCGGTACAGCATTGGTCACTACATTCTCCAGTGCTGCATTCAGGCATCACACCAACACTAAGGCATCGATATACTCTCAGAGGGTAAATTGCTATGATGCATTCGTGCAGCCCTGGTAAGTAGACTCGCCAGGGCTGCATTCATGCATCTTGATGACCAAGGGCATAGCACATTAAAGCAGTGTGTGGTCCTTAAAGGGTTAGCGGAGGTCTGGGTTTACTCTGACTCGTGTGACTATAGTTGTACCCTGGGGCCGGGTCTTACACCCGCTAACCACGTGTTATGCCAAGCTTACATTAACCATTTAAACCCGCAGTTCTTACTGCACGTCCAGTAACAGTCAGAGCGCAGTCGGGACAGGTACTCAGCCGTATATATAGGAGCGCTGGGCCTTTAAAGACAGAATAATGCCGCAAGACTCCCACTCTCGTCCAGTCTACCATTGCATTTTTTGAGTGGCGTTATTTTGAACCGTATATACACCAACACAGCACACAGAGGAGCGGCAGGCTGTTTGTACCACTCTGTTTGTACCTCTCTGTTTGTCCCTCTCTGTTTGTACCACTCTGTTTGTACCACTCTGTTTGTACCTCTCTGTTTGTACCACTCTGTTTGCACCTCTCTGTTTGTTCCTCTCTTTTTGTACCTCTCTGTTTGTACCTCTCTGTTTGTACCTCTCTGTTTGTACCTCTCTGTTTGTACCTCTCTGTTTGTACCACTCTGTTTGTACCACTCTGTTTGTACCTCTCTGTTTGTACCTCTCTGTTTGTACCTCTCTGTTTGTACCTCTCTGTTTGTACCTCTCTGTTTGCACTAACACGTCCTGTTTTTGTTAGGTGTGTTACATGCCTCCATCTGAGACAAACTATGAAGTATGTGTGTGTCAATGATCCAGACCACACCTAACATAATACTGGTGTCCTATGTTTTCTATGCTCTAAGAAAGGATCAATGCCCTGGCATGTCTATATTACATTCCTCTAAAAAGCACTGCTTCCGAGTAAACAAAAACGTTATACAACATTTTATAACGTTATTATACTGTTGTATAACGTTTCCCTAAGGTCATTTTGACGTAAAATAAAGTGTTTCTTTTTTTAGCTGGGTTAGACCCAATTAGAATATCAGGTATTTGCAAATTAAAGTTATGGAAAATCGGACCGGCAAGATAGTTCCTGATGTAATACAACATTGCTGAACCATTCTAACATTGGGAAAGGTAATCCGATGACTCTGGTGCTTACACCGTTTGGAAAAGGAGGACGGTAACATTGATCGTCATGAATCACTGATGCATTATGCCAAACTTTCAGGAGATTATCAACCCTGTAGGGTCGGCTTCATAGATAAATCTGTGTTCATATATCATCCTAACGGCAAAGGGTGTATGCCATTAACTCTTTAAGGGCAGCATAATGCATTAATGCATCATAGCTTTAGTCATCATGATGCATTAATGCAGCCCTGGTGAATAATATGACAAGCCAGTGCTGCATTCAAACAATATACTAACTCAACCGGGTTGAGACAGAATGGTTAGCATGATGCACCAATGCATCACCGGCGAGTTACTTGCCGGGCCTGCATTGGTGCATCAGGAAGACAAATGTCGCCTTTTAGTGACTTACTCTCCTTAAAGGGTTAAAGCGGCTATTAAATGGTTAGTTAAGCACCGATATCGTGTAGAGTGCTGGCACAGGCACCCTGTATGTAGCTTCCATGGTAGATTATACACAATACTTAATCTGCTGATTAGAAAACAGTTAGATTATACCAGTACGTCCAAACTGAACTCAGTGGGGCGTTTCACAACTTAGGGCAAAATATATACAATTCATTTTACATGGTTTCTAAGACCAACTTAATATCATCCAATGTTAATCTTATCTTGGTGTTTTACAAGTTTCAATTGTATCTATGGTCATATACTTAGATACAATTGAAGATAATAATGCGGCTTATGAAACACCAACTTAAGACTAACATTTGGTATAAGTAAGTCAACCTTAATAACCATGTAGCATTAATCTTAAATATGCTCCCCTTTTATGAGGATCACATAGCATCAACATAAGTGTGGTTTAAATGTGTATAACCAGTTTATTTTCATCCTGAATAAACAGATATTTGCAGGGATTCTTGTGTGTAGTATGACACATATATTGCATGAAAGAAAACATGAAAAAATCTGTAAGGAAAATATTGGCGGGCATGGTATGAGCTCCATGCTAATGTGCATTGTGAAACATTTATACATTAGTTGTATCTATATTGTAGGCCAAACACCCTGACTTAACATCTTGGTTGTAGACCTTTGTGATACACTTTTTATAAGCAGTATACAATTGATACAACCAAATGTCGGTCTTAGTGGTAATATACAATTAACACCTCCTATAGAAACACTTATTCTAAAATTAATTGTATGTCCCCCTTGTGAAACACCCCACAGTCTTCACTAATGATGTTATAACGCTGTGTTTTATAATATCATTAACCCTTTGATGACGGCATGGTACTTTAGTATGATCTGTGCTTTGTAAGATTGTAAGATTTTTTATTGAATCCAAATTGCGGCTCTCACTGCGATTTTCAGCAGTTGAAATAACTATGTACATACATATGTAAATGCATTTAGAGACATAGATACACAGAAAGGTGGTGTTGCTAAGGCCAAATAAAAAAAAGTTTTGTTTCAGGTAACATGGGAAGAAACTCTAGGGTCGGTAGGTCGGATTTTTTTTTTTTTTTACTTCCCCTCTAAAATTGACCCAAAAAAGTGTAAAAATGGAGAGTTTTTTTTCCAAAATTTTGTAAACCTAAAATTGACCACAAAAAAGTCTAAAAATATAAAAGTTTCTTCAAAATTGCATAAAAAAATGTAGGGTCGGCCCTGTTTAGATAGGGTCGGTCGGGTGACCTGAAACAAACCTTCTTTTTTTTTGGCCTAACCCGGATGTTGTTGGAGGCAAATAGCGGTGATATCATTAATGAGTAATTTTCAGTTAAACTTTCAACTGAGATGTTAAATAAACTAGGTGTATCAGTGAGTGTTGATTAAACTCATGTGGCAGTTGTTATTGTTGTCATTATGCACTATGACTTTATCATTAAATGTCCGGTCACACTGGTTGTGAAGTCAAGAACAAATATTTGATAAGACCAAGACAATTGTTGCGCAACAAATGTTTTCAATTCCAAGACAGTTGTGACTGCCATTCCAAGACAAAGTGTCCCAAGACAAAAATGTTTTGCAGCAAAACATTTGTCTAGACTTCCCACAACAAGTGCAGAGGCCTAGGAAGCAAATCTTCAGTGGGGGGCCCACACACAGAAAAGAAGTAGAATCACTGTAACTCCCAACGTGATCACTGAGGTAACTCTCCCCAGGACTCTAACGTGACTCCTTAACATTAGCAGGACTCTAAAATAACTCTATAATGACTCTATAATGACTCTGTTCTAAGACTCCCTAATGATTGGGAGTCACTTTGGAGTTGTGGGGAGAGTTATCTCAGTGATCGGGGCTGGACTCCCATTTGAGAGTTACAGTGATCCTACTTCTTCTCTCTGTGCAGGGGGGCCCACTCCAACCAAGTTTAAGCATCAGCTTTTATGCGTGATGTATCATGTACACACTTATATTGAAATTGTATTGGAAAGTAGTATTTGAGCCCCCTTTAGTTCTGATTTAGGCCCTTCTTGCCTCCACTTTTCCCTATGTGGGAGTAGTAAGGATTGGAAATTGTCGTATTATATCATGGGTCTTGACCAATTTTGGGGGGGCCCAAACATATTCGGGTCCCCCTTCCTCACTGATTGGGGGGCCAGGGTCCCCCCCCCCTTTTCCTATGCCACTGAATTGTTTTGGCTTTACAAAACATTTGTTTTGGGTTCACGACCCATTTGACCGGGCCCTAAAGTTCCAGATGTCAAAATGTCACACACAGGCTGCAGGAATGCATGATTACCAAAGAGAATACTGCGTACATTGTAGACATAGCTTAACCTTTAATCTTTTATTTAATCCCCCCGGATTATCTACATGTCCTACTGATCTACAGTCGTATATATATGGTTTAATCGAGTCATGTTGTGCCAAAGCGATTAGAGATTGGTCTCGTGTCTGGAGCTGTATCATGCCCTAACTGATACAGGCCTGGGTATGCCTGCTATGTCTAAAGCCGTCCACCCTTTAAGGACGGCATAGTGTTTAAATGAGTGATGTCATGTGATGCCATGAAGCGTGAATGCAGCCAAGACAAGAAACTTGATAGTGCTGCATCCATGCATCATAACTACCCCATGGAGTTAATGAACCAATGTAGTGCCGGCGAGTTACTCGCTGGCACTACTAATTATAGTGTTGCTTTAATGCATTATACCTAAACCCTTTAAGGGTGGTACAATGCATTAATGCATCATGTCATTTGTTTTCATGATGCATGAATGCAGCCCTGGCAAGTAACTCGTCAGTGCTGTATTCAAGCATCATGACAAGCCTACTGGGTTGAGACACTCCCGAGGGGTCAGCATGATGCACCAGTGCAGCACCAGTGAGTAACTCGCAGGGCTGCATCAGTACATCATGACGACACAGGTCATCTATTAGTTACATATCGTCCCTTAAAGAGTTAAAGGGATAAACTCCCAAAGAGGCCTCCACAGCCCCTTAAGCCGCCTGCTGTATAGCTGACACCATGCAGTGACCATAATTAACTTTGACTTTAATTTTTTTTTCTAAAACTCTTTGTGCACAAAGTCAGAAATTACTTCTTTCCATCGACTCCATAAACAAACGAAATTCAAGAGAAATCTACTTGACCCTTTTGTCCTGGCTACTATATTCCATTTCTTTTTCTAGCCCCTCGTCAAAATTATGTAATCTATGTTTTCGCAATTCAAGTCCAAGGTGCATATTTGTGCCTTTATAGTAGGGGAGCGGATCCCTCAGAATTGAGTTCTTTTGACCCCCGAAAGTCTAATGGCTATAAATCATGTATTTTGGGTAATTTTGGTATGAGGAATCCATTTCCAGTATCCGTTTGGCTCAAAAAGTGTAGCATCATGTCCATTTCTATGGAAACAGAAGGCCATGGCAACCATTTTCTGAAGAGACGCTAATAATGCATTTATTCAATGTCCCTTTCAATATATATGGTGTTAGAGGTGCTATTGCTTATACGACATGGGTATTCCCCTGTTTACAGACCAGAATTGTTAATATATTGACTAGAAAATGGGTGTTTCTAAGGAAAATAGATAAACCTTCTGTTTCCATGGAAACAGACATGATGCTCCACTTTTTTAGCCAAGTGAATACCGGAAATGGATTCCTCATTACCCTAGTACATGATTTTCAGCCATTACTAGGCTCACAAATGGAGCCTAATATATGACTATTTGTTATTATTTTAGGCAGTCTTACATTTTTGAAAGAATGTGAATCTGAATTTGGTTGCCATGGCAACCATTTTCTGAAGCAACGTTAATAATGCATTCATTCAATGTCCCCATCATTATACGTGGTGTTAGAGGTGCTATTGCTTATACGACATGGGTATTCTCCTGTTTACAGACCAGAGACCCTTTTCATAAGAGCTTTTTACGATATCGCAAACTTTGTGTGTTTCATAAGGCGGTATCCTTATTTTCGCTATCCTTAGTGCTATCCTTAGTTTTGGTGTCCTAAAATGGGGTAGCTATCCTAAAACGGGTATATTGAGTGTATTTCATAAAGAATAAGGACAGCGTTTTTATGATATTGTAAAAAAAAAAATCCAGTTAAGGATAGCGATTTTAGTGTTTCATAAGGTATATTTATCGACACCTATAACCCTGGTGATAAATAATTTATTTTGCTGAAAATATGTTAAAAAGCAATTGGCGATGTGAATATGATAGTGGTAAATGATGGTTCATAATTATTTTTGGCTTACTTAGGTTTCCAAGAATTTTACAACAGATTTAAGTTCAAATTTGGACTCTGCCATTTTGCCGGTATCCTTATGAGGTTGGCGCTCTCCTTATTTCTCTGTCTACACTTTAATTTTTTACGATATCCTAATTACCCACTATATGTACATTTTATCAGTGTGCTAGGTGGCACTACATGTATTGCATTATTTTCATTGACATACGTAAAACTGACCATATTTGAAACTCCCATGGCACATTCAAGAAAACCGGTACACAGTGCGATGCTTGAACACCCATATTCCAACTAAATCATGGGAGAACCTGGTGATGCACATTACGTCCCTGTCTATGATGTGAATGGCCGTAAGATAAAGCGTTATAGGACACGTGTAAACCCATTAGATTATTGGACAGAAGAGGAATTCCGACGAAGGTATAGGATTACAAAGGACGTAGCACAGACTTTGATTGCAGAATTCATTTTTTGGTACCCTAAGAACCTGACTACGTTCGGTGGTGCGATACCATATGCTGAGCGTGTAAGTATTCTAGTGGTATTATGATTGATGGTTATATAGTAGTATATTTCATTAATTTATTAGTTTGAAAAATATTTAATGATTATTGTTTCTATTTAAATGTTCTTTATATGGATTGAGCGTAATACAGGAAATGACTATCAGCCTACTGGTATTTAGTGAATAATTTTTCTTGACCACTGATTTATAAATCTCTCTTCTAGTCTACTTAATAAGATAAATGGTATTTTTATATTACAGTTCTGCCTCGGACTCCGCTACCTGGCAACAGGAGCGAACTACTCGACAATATCACAAACGCAAGGGCTCTCATTGTCTTCAGTAACTAGATGTCTGTACGAGGTCTGCGATTTTTTCAACGACAGACATCATGTCTACATCAAGTTCCCAGAGACAAGGGCAGAGATGCTATTGGCGGCTGCAGATTGGCAAGACGAGATAATGCGGCCCCGCTGCATTGGGGCTCTTGATGGAACCCACATCGCCATAAAGCGCCCATATTTCAACGAGCCCGCGTTCATTAACCGGAAGGGTTACCATTCTATTATTGCTATGGTAGTTACTTTTATTACTTTGAACACTCATTGTGACCCATTGCATTTTATATCATAGTTCACAGGAGGTTCTGTTGACGAGTTAATTTCATTTAATTATTCAATCGATATATATGTATGTAAATGAACATATTAATTCAATTAAACAATAACAGTTCTTTATGTCTTTATTTTTTTTACAGGTCATATGTGACGTCAACAAGAAATTCATACATGTAGATGCTTGCTACGGGGGTTCAGTAGGAGACGCTCTGGTATACAACAACAGCGAGTTAAGCGAGGCTAGTGACGATGGTCTGCTGTATGACTTTTACTTCCTAGCTGATTCCGGGTAAGTACAATATTGCACATGATAGAAAAACCTTACTCAATTGATTTACACCAGTAAACAATAATAATTACGGTTTATTATCCTTATATATGCACATATAAAGTATTGGGTTCATGAAATCAATTTGTGATGAAATGGGTTTATCATTATTCTGTGAGGACTAATGCAATCGTTTTATCTGCAATGCAGGTATGGCCTAAAGAAAAACGTGTTCACCCCCATCGATAACCCTGCGAACGATGAAGACCGCGCCTTCAACACGTGGCTGCGGAAATGGCGATCACTAATCGAGCGAGCGATAGGACTTTTGAAACAAAGATTCAGGTAATATACTTCATAAACTAATATTTTACAACATTAAAATGATGGGATAAACTGTATACAGTTCTATACTATAATTTGTGTATTTCTGCTATCCTTATATGCTTATGCATGGATGTCCATAAAGATCACATGTGTACTTATGATACACCAATACCAGCCCTGCCAACTAATTAGTAGCTGCTGCCTTGGTGCATCATCCCGACCCTTTTCAAACTGTGTCAAGCACCAAATGTCGGCATGATGCTTCATCCATTGAACCATCATGCCGTCATTTAATGCTTCAAGTTGTATCCTGAGAACTCTTACAAATATAAACTAATTTTTTATTGAATTAAATTACAGGTGTTTAGACAGTTCAGCTGGATATCTATATCACGACCCTGACATTTGCTCTAAAATTATCATCGCGTGCGCTTGTCTCCATAACATCTGCATAGACCACAATTTGGCAATGGAACATGACGACGATGATGAGGATGATGCTTTTGCCCCCATCCAGCAGCCTCTAGCTCAACCAGCACAGTTTGTGCAGCCCAATGAGCACCTCGCCGCACGAGGGGCATTCGTACGCGACTACTTTGTTGGACCATTTGAGGAATAGGTTGTGTCGTTTCACTTGTCTCCAGATTTGAACGCATTATAATAGTTCATAGAATTTGGTCGGTAAGTAGTCCATGGTTGTGGGACTACCCGTGGTTTCCGTCGGTGGAAGAGTGTCGTCGCCTTAGTACCGGGAATTCCTAAAATTCAAATGTATTATAATTTGGGTTAGTTTAGGTAACGGCCAATAGTACATTCTTTTTCTTATTTCAACTGATATAAGGGGTAAACCCACGAGTAAGCACTTGTATCACTCCGTACAGAACAATTTGTTAATTGGTTTATGTCTTCATACACTGAATCACATTTGATTTAATAGAGTCTTTGAATACAGCTAACACCTTTTACTTTAAAATGAACAAACTACCTTACCTGTAACCGCCTCATCACCCGCATAATCAAGCGCCATGATGTCCTGGCGCTGCAGTTGCTTCTCGTCGGGTATAGCTGGGGAACCAGTTTTCGCCATCAGCCTTTTAAGTTCACGTAGCTGCAATAATTACAAATACAAATACATTTAAACCGTATTACTAAGTGCTTTGTTTACTGTGGGTTCTGTTATTTGTGGAATATTATCTGTATGAACAATGCCATCAGCCCATTATGATCGGGTTCCCAGTTAATCAGAAATGGACTTTGTTAAGTACATAGATACCATGTGATGGAATGATCATTATTTCTAACGGGTTCATTACCTTGTCTTTGGCAGCACTCACAAAGTCTGTGATTTTATTTTTGCACTGAGCAATGGTCCTATGCTGTACCGAGATCTCATTAACGTAGTCTGAAAAACCAATATTTGGGTTTAGATACAATATATTACAAGAAAAAATACCCATGTGGTCGGCATGATCGTTACACTAAGAGTATTCAGCTATCCTAAATGTATTTGTAATTTTGTGAACCCGACAACACCCTATTAACATATAGAAAAAATTTTAATTTTTTTAGAAACATTTCTTACCACACACTTCCTGCCAAGCACGAGCCCGGCTGTCGTTTCCACCACTGTGGAACTCATATGGACCTTTCAGGAATTTACGCCTCGCATTTGCCGCGATAAACAGGTTAATGATTTCCGCCTGGGTCCAATTCATCCCCTTGAACCCTTTGGGCCGGGGATCGAAGTCTTGGTTAGACTCGTTAAGGACCGCGTCGCGATCAACGACCACTTTTGCGCGGGTTTTCCCACCTGCTTTTGGTTTCGCCTAAAAAATATATTAAGGGATATGACTTAAGGGACTGTTCTTTCATATATTGGAGGGGGGGTGCTGGTGAGATGATTAATCATAGTCTATGGTGTCGTAAGAGCTTCTACTAAAATCCCTTTATTTCATTTTGAACTGCTATCCTTATTTGTAGGTTGATTTTTCCTAAAATGTCCATGAATCGCAGTTTTCCTCGATGTATTAATATTAATTTTACACATACATCCATACATGTACTAGTATTAATCCACCACCTAATAAAGATTATGAATATTTCACCTTGGCTTTTGGCCGTGATGTATCGCCTGATTTGGTTGGTGGGTTTCCATGATCACCACCCTTCAACCCTTTGTCCTTCACCTGTCGATAATGAGGAAGTTGTTTACATTCAAACTTGTACAAAACAGTGAAGTTTTATTGTGTAATGCGACTATACTATGTATATGGAACTATTTACTCATATAATGTGTGAAAGAGATGTATAATGATATATAACAACCACATGTTACCTTTGGCATACTGTATACGCTTTGTACTGTCCTAGAGTGTTCCAACAACTCTTCTGACAATGGCCGTTGTGATTCGTTCAGTTTTATACCGGAGCTTTAGTTATTCATTTGGCCACTGGAGGTCCTTTCCTGATGAGACTAATGAATTTGGTGGCTGATTACCCCTGGTGGTGAAATTATGAACTTTACAGTGACAAACATGAATACGGAGCTATACCGGTAACCTCCATATTATAACAAATTGTTATAGAAAACCTATTAAAATAAATCCCCTCTTTACAAGTTTTTAATGTTGCGTATTACTGTTATTCTAATGGATCGAATTCATATACCGATGTTAGTCTTTACACAGAGATGTAAGTCGGGTATTGACAAAATCCCGAAAAAATTACTGAATTACCAAAAAACCACTATTTTCAAAAAATATTTTAACACCCAAATTATGTTTCAAATCCCTATTTTCAGGGAAATGCCGTGGACACTTACATCTCTGTTAACTATATTACTTATGTTATCATTATAAGAAGGACAGATATATGTTTAATTTAACCTTTTAAGGATGCATGTCGCTGAAAGATCACATTTGTAGGGTCGGCGTCAGCATTGAATGCAGCCCTGGTCAGTAACTCGGCAGGGCTCCATTCATGCATCATGACGACCAAGGCCATGATGCAGCAACGTATCATCCCGTCCTTAAAGGGTTAATGCACTTAATGCAAAGTAAGGTAATAATATTAAAACAAGGTTGAGTAGGTGGTACTTAATTTTTTATTTGTTTAACACACAAAATGCAAACAATTGTACCTATATATATATATACCAATTGTAAATATATAGTTATCGTTATATTTTCCTACCATCAAATATACTTGAAGACACAAAATACAAATATTTGTAGGAAATAGCCAACCCAAAACGTATGGTTGGGATTACAAGTAATACCTGCAATAAAGAGTATATACCATAATCACAGTATTGTGTTCACATGGTTTCATACTTATACTGTACGCTTCCCTGAGATTCTACTCAATATAAATCATTATCCTTATCTTTAGGTATCCTTACTAATATAATTAATAGTATATACCGTAATCACACTAGAGCCTTCAATTACTTTATTGTTATGGTTATATTTAGATAGCCTTACATACATGATTTATAGTATATCGCCTAATCACACTATAGCCTTCACAGAGTTCAATTACGTAGGTGGGTTACAAATGTGAATTCTAATGTAGTCGTGCGAATGGTTGAAAAGTCTTATTTACATTTGCAACCATAGATAACCACCTGTAAGTGAGGTACCAAAAAGCAGTATTCACTTCAAGTACACTATAGTATTAACATAGATTATTACTTTTAATGAGAAAACTAACTCGATTTCGCAAACAAAAAACACAGTCAAATTATTTATATGTTTTGGAAAGAACACCCTGTGTAGAATGGGTGAAAGCTAACAAATCATCGCCTCCACGGTTTATGTAGGAAATCTACCAACAACATTTGGCCCTAGAACCAATCTCACACTTTCTTACTTTAATACTGGGTTGGCACCAAAATTCAACTATTTTATACCTGAGTTTCCATGAAAGTATTTATTTGTTCAACTTCCTCGTCTGTTTGTGTTTCGTATACTGGTTCCCCCGGTGATGGCTGTTGCGCATTTAGGCCCACATGGATCTTGTACGAGAGGGTATAGCCGCTATCCCCGTCGCGTGGGAACAGGGCCCGTGGAACGGCTACTTCTGTAATAGGAAAAAATTAATGTAATTCCAGACTAAAATCTTAGCTTCCAATATACACCTTTTGTGTAGCTCTACGTTCCTTTAATTACTAAGGTCATTATATGCTATCCTTACCATCATTTATTTAATTGCCAAATGTTTTTAAC
Organism: Harmothoe impar; assembly: GCA_947462335.1. Taxonomy (NCBI): domain Eukaryota; kingdom Metazoa; phylum Annelida; class Polychaeta; order Phyllodocida; family Polynoidae; genus Harmothoe; species Harmothoe impar. The sequence continues at coordinate 9,849,904 of OX381709.1, read as the reverse complement.
TCCTATCCTTATTTGTAGGTTTAGTTATCCTAAAATTTGTCTACATATAATTACATAGTTCAGTTGATTATATGAAGAAAAAAACATGACCCCTACCTGTAGCCTCTGCCGCTAGGTCGGTTGGTGTCGGGACACGCTCGGCGCCTTCCTGATGTTGCTCATCCCCTTCTTCGGGCTGGGGGAGGGAGGTGGCATATATCTGAATGAGGACGCCCGCCAACGTCGTCATGCCTTCATAAAATAGAATCCATTATAGATAGACGTCAAAATTATTTGTAACTGCTATCCTTAATTATATATTTGTACATGTGGCTGTCCCAAATAGTGCAAACGCACTCCGGGTCATCCCTCAATCAATTACAATGCATTTCATATAGTTGTACCTGAATGTTATTTGGAACATCCGTCTTTAATTAAAAATTAGTATATATTCCTATCCTATATAGGCCAAACCCACTCCGGCTCATGCCTGTATGAAATTGAGGTGTGTACCTGCGAAGTCGCTACAGCACTAGTTGGTGACTATTCACAGTCAGTAGCGACTGTGTGTTACTTTTATAATCATAGTAATAATATTCACAACATTCCCAAATACGGTACTTACTTTCCATGGCCTTCGTATTGCTTTTGATGTGGATTTCCAGTGATTCTGCTGTCGTCTTCTGGCGCTTGTTAATGAAGCGAATGCACTCAAGTGCGAGATTTTGGTTAGAGACTAGACTGGACAGTGACAGATTACTATCTTGTATTGCCATGTGATGATTCGCTAGTATGGTGTTTGTTTTCTCAAGCACTTCCACCAGTTTCTCGTTGACCGTGTCCATTCCATCCTTCTTATGGTGTGGCAAATCCCGATCCTGCAGTAGGGTGTTGGTATTGTCAACTACTTGAACCAGTTTTTCCAGTACCTTGTGCATTGGCAGGTCTTTTGTGGTAAGGTCCCTCGCGTGGTCACTATCAATGTGATGCTTCTCCAGTATGGTGTTGGTGTTTTGAACCACTTCAACAAGTTTATCAAGCACCTGCTGCATTGGGACCTCTTTTCTTGGACACTCGCTGGCATTGTCACTATCAATGTGATGCTTCTCCAGTATGGTGTTCGTGTTTTGAACCACTTCAACAAGTTTATCCAGCACCTGCTGCATTGGGACCTCTTTTCTTGGACACTCGCTGGCGTTGTCACTATCAATGTGATGCTTCTCCAGTATGGTGTTGGTGTTTTGAACCACTTCAACAAGTTTATCCAGCACCTGCTGCATTGGGACCTCTTTTCTTGGACACTCGCTGGCGTTGTCACTATCAATGTGATGCTTCTCCAGTATGGTGTTGGTGTTTTGAACCACTTCAACAAGTTTATCCAGGACCTCCTGCATTGGGACCTCTTTTCTTGGACACTCGCTGGCGTTGTCACTATCAACGTGATGCTTCTCCAGTATGGTGTTTGTGCTTTGAACCACTTCAACAAGTTTATCCAGGACCTCCTGCATTGGGACCTCTTTTCTTGGACACTCGCTGGCGTTGTCACTATCAATGTGATGCTTCTCCAGTATGGTGTTGGTGTTTTGAACCACTTCAACAAGTTTATCCAGCACCTGCTGCATTGGGACCTCTTTTCTTGGACACTCTCTGGCGTTGTCACTATCAACGTGATGCTTCTCCAGTATAGTGTTGGTGTTTTGAACCACTTCAACAAGTTTATCCAGCACCTGCTGCATTGGGACCTCTTTTCTTGGACGGTCCCTGGCGTTGTCACTATCAACGTGTTGTTTGTCCAGTAGGCTGTTGGTGTTCCCAATGTTTTCGCTTTCCTCTACTTCGGTGCTGACCATTGGTGAGAGTGGCTCATAGGTCAACGCCATTTTGCAGCCATCTGCCAGGATTCGGTGCAAAGACTCTATAACACAAATGGTAATACATAACTATAACAAGTCTAATAAAAACATACAATTACATAGCTAACGGTCATTTCATTATATACTTTGACATGTTGGTCTCCTTAAAATGGTCCGCTATCATGAAGTATAAAGCACAAATAGTGGTATCATAAAAAAATTGGATAGAAGGCAATCAATAAATACATAAACTTACTGGGTCATCTACATTTTCATGTTAGCATTGTTAAAACTATCAACCGTCACCACCTCTAAACAACAAATAGTGCTATCCTTAAAGTTTTCCATACAACGCTATCAATAAATAGATTTACTTAGGGCTTCATGTACATTTACATGTTACCATGCTTAAAATGATCAACCGTCACCAGCTCTAAACAAGAAATCGTGGTATCCTTAAAGTTTGGCATACAACGCTATCAAGAAATACATTCAGTTAGAGGTTCATCTACATTTACATGTTAGCATCCTTAAAATTATCACCCGTCACCACCTATAACAAAACTTACTAGGTATCGAGCCCACATTCTCCGATTCAGACCCCGACCCAGAGCCTGACGGGGAGCCGGACGTGCACAGAGACCCGCACCGAGACGGGCAGTGAGAGCCACAGCTAGCGTTAGATTCAGAGCCCGACCCAGAGCCTGACTGCGACCCTGAAACTGAAGCTGAAGCTTCCTGTGAGGGTGATTCTGGAGCAGAGTCCGACCCACTGTCAGAGGACTGCAAAATCTCTGGTTTCTTCTTGAGAGCCGCTTTGGTTGGGTGGGGAGTACGTTTACCTTGTGGGTTTGGATCAAATGGTGTGGTCTCTTCCTGCTCGTTGGGCTGTATTGGGGAATCATCCTCCTGTTGGTTCACTTTATCTTGGGGTGTTTCTATAAAATAAATATACACAATTTAATATGTAAAAGTCCCTAGAAAAATCAACATATACATAATAAACCCACCATTGATACGTTTAGATTCTGAGGTGAGGGGGGATTAGGATAATGAAAACAATGAAATTCACCTATATTATATTTGGGTGATCTTCAACGCGTTATGGTTTAATTTCCCTACTTTGTCAAGAATTCACACTTTTAAGGCAAACATCTTGTTGACATTACCTTCTACGTTAGGGGTCAGTTTCTGGCGCTTGGGGTCCTCTTCCTCCTCCTGGGATTTCTTTGTGCGTCTTTTTCGGTTTACTATAAGAACAATTTTAAACTTTAAAAATAACTGTTCATGTGGATGGATCGCTAAATATATGCTTATGATTACATTTAGGTATGCTAAAAATGGAGCGCTCCATCCTCTTCTATACAAGACTAAATTATAGTAATAAATACGTGAACTTATGGTTATGTTTACATTTATCTATCGTACAAATGGAGCGCCTGATCGTTTTCTATACAACACTAAATGATAGCAATAAATACGGTAACTTATGGTTATGGTTATATTTAGGTATCCTAAAAATGGAGCGCTGTATCCTCTTGTATACAAGACTAAATTATAGTCATAAATATGTGAACTTTGTGCGTTAGGCACCCCCATTATATGATTCGGAGCACAAAATGTAACAGGAAATGTTGATTTAATTACCTTTGCGGAATTGGGCATATAGGTTCCCGTCAATCTTGGCTGGGTTCGCCTCACCGACCACTGTTGGCAGTTGTTGTGGAACCTCCTCAGCGTCATGTTGTCCTATTCGATTTAAAACATGTTCATGTGAAATTTATCACATATCCAAATTAATATGACAAGTAAATGTCCTACGTAACACCCCATGAGGCACGGCAAGGTAATTTTCTTTCTGTAATTTATTTTGTGGGATGTAATTATCTATTGTAGCGGAGAGGGTGTCCCCCACGGGGAGTCCCAGGGGGAGTATAGTGGCCGACGGTCCCGCAGGAGGGGGGCCCGCGCCCCAGGGCTATATAAGGGAGCAAGACAGGCCGGGCCCCCAGTCTTGCTTTGGGTCTCGTTGAAGACTGTTTATCGTTATATTTTGGTATCTATAAACATATGGCCAATTGAACAAATACTAATCTATTCATGTAGAAATAGTGGTATCCTTAAAATTTTCCATATAACGTCAACGGTAACATGTTCAGTGCAGCGGTAGCGTTGTGTTATGAAAAAATCAATTCTCACTTTCTTGTTGTTGTACGTAAACTTGATCGTTAGCATCATTGTGGGGTTGTTGGTGCACAGCAGGATTAGCGCCATCCACAGGAGGAGGGGTGAAGTGAAAAAGTTCGCCTTCCTTTTCATAATCGTATTGAAGTAGGCCTATGAAGTGAAAAACACAGATGTTAGTTTCGTAGTTATAAAATTACATTACAGTTTAAAGAGCCATGTCACTAAAACACCACATATGTTGTAATGATCCAGGAATGCACAGCCAGCCCGTAAGTCGCCCTTGCTGCATTAGGGCATGATGGGTAAGTTCCGTGAGTGCCTCAATCATGGTTGAATGCGGGAATGGTCTGTTTAAAAGCGTCAGCTCTCATTAGGTATAAAGAACAATTATATTTACCAGCTACTTCGTCATTGGGAACACGCTTCCACTCCAGTGCATGTAGGTAAGGCAAGGTGGGAATGTATTTTTTTTGCTTGACCGGGATACGGCCAGTTCGTCCATAGAATCCAAAGCCCTCCTTGTTCTATAAGCCGAGAAACCATCGGTTAGTTGTTTAATGAGGGATGTGATTGGAAAAAGTTTAAATGGTAGTAAAAAATTCAAACACTTCCAAATCACCCATGAAAAGTTTTACATGGTGGGTGGCTAGGGCGTACTTTTTATGGTGTAGATGGAAAGCTAACATTTTATGATTATAGTTATGTCTATGTCAACATATAAAGATTTACATACGTCAATATATGTGAAATTGTAAGTTTAGTAATTTTCTATTTAAATCAGCGTCAACATTACATGTTGACCTTCGTACAAATTAAATAATTGGCCACCATTTTCCTCATCAAATTTTGCTTATGTTTTACGTGTAAAGTCGCTACTATGGTTTAGCTGTTGTGTGTTGGTGGTGCTGTCAGGAGTTTACCAAAAATATTTTAAATTAACATACCTGCTTTTCACACAGATGAGCGTAATTTGATATCTTCTTTGTGAGCACCTCATTAGTGTACGTATTGTTAGCAGCTCCACGCACCATGCCTGTAAAAAAATTATTCTATGTTACTGTTAATGTTTTTATTGATTATATAAACACTAAGTGGTAATTTAAAGATTGGTTTGACACCTATATTAGTCACATAATGATGCAGAAATAGGCCATGGACAATGAGCATCATTTCATGCACGGGGATGGGCAGAACCCCGATTGTAGTACTTAAGCATTATAGTCAAATTAATTTTCTACATGAAATAATTTCGATACTGGGAAAATTGTAATTAGGAGTTAGGGGTCACACTTTCATGCATTAGATATACTTGTAGGTGAATATCATTTGGAACTGCTATCGTTAATTCTACATTTGTACATGTTGCTATCCTAAATAAATCTAAATTATTACTTACGCCTCACAGTTTCACATGCTTTTTTTTTGCGTTCTGCGTTGGGGTTAAAAGTGAGGAACACTTCCCTGTCAAGACGGGCCCCCTCGTAGAGTGCTATGAGCTCCGTCCTTTTCCACTTGGCCCCCCGCTTTCGTCCTTGCTCCGGGCACTCTGCGTCATCGTTCTTCTCAACTAGAATAAAATTTGGTAGCATTAGGCAAGTATAAAATTGATGATCCCCCCCCCCCCTAAAAAATAATAATTTAAAGCTTTTACAGCCCCCCCCCCTCCCCACTGCCCAGAATATGATGCTAATTTGCCAAAGTATAGAACAGTACAACCCATGCCATTCAAAATATGTAAAAGGAAACTTCTCCATTTAGAAAATAAACGTCTTAATACATGTACGTCAACTCACCCACTTACCATCTCATGATAATACGTGTATTTGAGTGTTTAATTGGTAATGTAATACATGAACTAAATAGGATAAAATATGCTCACCATTTTGAGGGGGATTTTTCTTTGTGTTTTTGGGTGCTGCTTTGGTGGTCGCTTTTGGGGTGGTTTTTTGGGGGTTTTTTTTGGGAGATGCTTGTTTCCGCTTAGTCTTTGAGGTGGCCTGGCCACCTGACGTACTGGGAACAGCGTCATCCTGTAAAAATATAAGGGAAATTCCATTAAAGACGAAAGTACACCGTGAGAATAACATAGAGAAACACATTTAAAATTTTGATAAAGTTCAACCCACTCTGAAAATAAAATACTGACTTGCCTAATATATATGTTCATTGGGTGTATAGCACCCACAGAAATCAATGAAAAATGGTGACATACATGTCATTATTTGACTTTGATCCAGAGGAATGTAAACATTTTAACGAACCTTGGGGGTGGTTGGCTTTTTACGGGGCTTTGGTTTTTTGCGAGGGGGGAGAAAATCATCGGGATTTACACTATCATCTATGTAGGACAAACCATCGTCCTCACTATCACATTCATCCTGAGGGGCCTCAACCTTGAAGAAATATATAATTAAGACTTGAATATGATGTGCAAGCTATGATACTAATTAGAATGTAAATATTGATGTGCGCCACCAAATCTAACTATTCCCTGATATAGGTAAATGGTAATTATGATAATAACTTAAGTACTGCAGTTAAGGATAGCGGACCAAAACTAACCATAGCGCTATCCCAAAGCTACATTTACATAGTATACAAATTACAGAAAGTTAAGGATGGCATTTAAGGATAAATGACCAAAAATAAGGATAGCACCGTTGAACACTAGCTATGAGGAAAATATTATATAAATGAAGTAGATAACATTATGAAGGTGGGTGGGCGTGTACATGTACGGCTATAGGGAACATGGAATTTTAGGATAGCACTTAACTTAAGGATATCGATCCAAATATAAGGATAGCACCATAGAACACAGGGTTTGATCAAAATATGCTATAAATGAATTAGGTTGGACATTACATTACTAGATTCAATATATCACATTATGAAGGTGGGTGGGCGTGTACATGTACGGCAATAGGGAACATGGAGTTTTAGGATAGCACTTAACTTAAGGATATCGATCCAAATATAAGGATAGCACGATTTAACACAAGGTTTGATCAAAATATGCTATAAATGAATTAGGTTGGACATTACATTACTACATTCAATATATAACATTATGAAGGTGGGGGGGGGGGGGGGCTGTACATGTACGGCAATAGGGAACATTGAATTTTAGGATAGCACTTAACTTAAGGATAGCGATGAAAATATAAGGATATCCCTAATACACGCTTGGTTAGAATAACCAGCGGATCGTTCACAATTATCAATATATGATTATGTGGTTTAAAACTGTTGTATTACATATAGTTATTCTGTATATTGTATCGTTGTGATCCAATTATTAGTGACGGAGAAAAATAAGGAGAGCGCCCATAAAATAAGGATAGCCGGTGACAGTTAAAAAGGCAGAAACTTATTCGCTAAGATATTATTCCCACAAATAGAGTGATATATAAGAAGCCGCCATTGACGTTGAATCTAATGTAAAAATATGTTGACAAATTGGATTACAATGCCTATATACGGCTAACTGAGATCTAAATTCAATTACGCTATCGTAAAATGCACCGGCTACGTCAGCGAATTCTCCTATTATCGTTCAAACCGAACCAATAATTTCACATCGGTACGTGATGCATATCATCCACTCATGGCACAAAATTACATGGTATAATACTTGTATAGACTATATATTAGCTAGTTTACCTGCTTTTTGGTACGCCCCATGTTCGTTGTGTCTTCCGATCCACAGAAGAAAGACGTGTTTTATCGGTGTCCGATCGTATCGATGTTTGGTTTGGTCCTTTCCGGCCGAAAGCGAGGGTGCGAATGACGTCATGCAGGGGTCTCCCTGGGTATTCCCCGGCTCCCGCGCCAAATTTGAACTCATAAGACGGTCCCCACGCCGGTTAGGGAGAGCGGCTGAGTTTTACGATAGCGCAATAACTGCTATCCTCAAATATCCATTTTAAGGATAGCACCTACTATACTGTGTTTCATAAGACGGTATCCTTCATATTTTTTACGATATCCTAAAATGGAAATTAAGGATAGCTGCTTATGAAATACACTCAATTTTGACCAATTTCCCTATCCTAAAAACGCTATCCTTAAATTTACCGGCTATCCTAAAAAACGCAAATCTTATGAAAAGGGTCTCAGAATTGTTAATATATTGACCAGAAAATGGGTGTTTCTAAGGAAAATAGATAAACCTTCTGTTTCCATGGAAACGGACATGATGCTACACTTTTTGAGCCAAACGGATACCGGAAATGGATTCCTCATCCCAAAATTACCCAAATACATCATTTATAGCCATTAGACTTTCGGGGGTCACTGGAACCTATTTAAGGGGCTTTTGACCAGTTTGCTCTCCTACTATTACGTGGATACCCATATTTTTGGTTGTGTTCAATCTTTTTTCAAAGCTTTCTGTCTGTCGATTTTCAAAATGCTTGTGTCGCCCCGGTCAATTTTAAAGGGTCTGTGTCGCTTTTAACAATTTACCCCTCCCCCCCTCGGTAATCCACCTCCTCCTCAATGTTTGTGTATACGGACCTTAACAATTTGTAGGTTGGGAACACCTTGACCTCTACCAATACCGCAATGTTACATGTACCACACTGACCAAACACCAAACTGTAAATAAACACAAAGGTGCAAAGTCCCACACCCCTCCCCTACCCTAGGATCATCGGCCAGAGAATGGAGTGGGTAACGTTGGGCAATATTGGCGGGAGATGACGATTTCTAAAGCGCTGTTAAGGAGGCATATTGACACTGATTGACGTGGGTTGTACCTAACTAGGACTGTAACGGGGGGGGGGGGGGGACTGAGCATTTGTGTGAGTTCAGGGGGTTGGGGGAATCCAGTGGCGGATTTCTAGGGGACCCCCCCCCCCTGCTTGGGGAAGGATTTGCATCTTTTAATACTATATATTTCGCAAATGTGGCCCAGAAGATTTATTCAAACTAATGGAACCGCCAAGCAAAAGGTGCAAAACTAGTTCGGTCTCATCACTCCCTGTAGCCTCTCTTTTATGGGCTGTTGAAATTAATTGATAAGATGTGCATCATTGTTCAAAATCCCAAGATAAGTCGGTGGTGAGGGGAGGTGGGTGCAAACTGGAAGTCCAGTCGTTAAAATGTAGAGAGAGTCGAAAGACTGGTGACCAAAGTTAGATCGTGCTTTAAAGAAATGCACCCCCATATTGGTTAGAAATGATCATCCTATGGGAGTGGAGTGTAATATTTGTGCCACCACTCCCTAAAACCACACAAATACACGCATGTAGTTAAAACCCTGAATGTGATACTTAACACGTTAAGGACGACATGTCGCTGTAAGGCCGTATATTTGTCAGCATGGTGCGTTGGTGCATGATGCCGACCCTCAGGGAGTGTATCAACACTGCAGGGTCAGCATGATGCATGAATACAGCACTGGCGGATTACTCGCCAGGACTGTATTCATGAATCATGACCAAGGGCATGATGCATCAATGCGGTATTGGGCCCTTAACAGAGCGCGGCCTATACTCGCCAGGGATTCATGCATGTCAATGCTATAGGTTGATACGTTCATGGCGATTCAGCATAATGTACCAATCGATTGGTGCATCATGACGGCAAAAACATGTTAGATTATAGTGCACCATGCGGGCCTTAAAGGTTTATAGAAACACAATCACCGCTGCTCACCCTAAGACCACACAAAAAAAGTTTCTCATCCCTATGGATTTTTTTGCCTTTTTTTGGTAATTCATGGACTTAAATGTATAGGATTTAATATAGTTTTGTTGACCAGAATTTACATTTAAGTAGCTAAGAATTAATCAATCTTTTTCAAGTGTAGAAATGTAAGTGAATTATTGGCAGTATAAGCTTTAAGTTGATACCAAATATACCCATATTTGTCTATTATTATTATGTTTTTCATCGTGCACGGTGATAAGAAACCATTTTATTTTGTAAGTGGCCTAAACACACAACACCTTCACAAGCCACCTGTGTATGAGGACCGTGACTATTGACACTTCCAACATCTAATTGCCAGTTCTAAAAATAAAACTGCAAATGACGTGAGGTGTTTGGTATAAAAGAAAAACAAATCCATTTACAAACATCCAAGAAGCACCCCAGTAAACAAATAACATTATACACCATTTTATAACGTTATATAACATTATATGTCAACGTTTTTCTAAGGCTCTTTAGTATGACATAACGTTATGTAAAATTTGAAACGTTATTTTGACATAAAATAAAGTTTTTTTTGTTAGCTGGGACCTTATCGAATATTAAAAATATATTTTCAAAAAATAGGATGTATACAACATACACTTACAGAAATTTGAGATGTACAGAACTTTTTCTACCCTGTTATCAGTATCCCATGCTAGCTGCAAGGTCACATATTTTGTCTCTAACACTTACATATATGAGCCATACAGTTGTTGACGCCAACCCTGTACTTTATGTGCTACAGTGACGTTTGGCACATAACTATATTGGCTCACTTATCTAATTTATGGGTAGGGTTAGGACCCCCAGATCTATGGTTATCCCCTTAACCCTTTAAGGACAGCATGATACCTTAATACATTATGCCCTTGGTAGTCATGATCCATGAATGCAGCCCTGGTGAGTAACTCCCCAGTGCTGCATTCAAGCATCATGGCGACCCTAAGGGGTTGAGACACTCCTGAAGGGTCGGCATGATGCGCCGATGTAGCACCGGCGAGTTACTTGCCGGGGCTGCATTGGTGCATCATGACGACAAATGCCATATTTTAGATACATCAGTCCTTAAAGGGTTAAAGAGGACGCGCTGTGTGCTTTAAGGTCATTTCCAATGCAGCCCCGGCGAGTTACTCACTGGCGCTACATTGGTGCATCATGCCAACACTCTGGGAGTATATCAAATCAATTTAGGGTCGGCATGATGCATGAATGCAGCAATGGCAAATTACTCAACGCTACTGCATTGGTGCACCATAACAGCAAAAGGGCAGAAGACAACAAAAGACTATGCTGCCCTTAAAGGGTTACGCGGAAGTGGGCCAGAATTAAGATATGGCCCACTCTGCCAGAGTACTGGGTATGGATTCTGCCGCCATATTTCACCTGTTTCCATGCCTTAACCATTTAACCTTGCAGGAGGGCATGTAGCTAAGATATGACATTTGTCGTCATGATGCACCAATGCAGCCCTGGCAAGTAACTCGCTGGTGCTGCATTGGTGCATCATGCCAACTCTTCTGGATTGCCTCAATCTCATAGGGTCGGCATGATACTCGAACGCAGCACTGGCGAGTAACCCACCAGAGCTGCATTCAAGTATCATGCCAACCCTTCAGGTTTGTTCCTGCAGATTTTCCTGCAGTTTTTCAATGTTACAGGACCAGCTACATTTTTGAAGGACTGGATAGCAACATATTTGATGATATATGCATTTTTAACTATAAAATGGTACTGTGCATTATGTTTGTAATCATTTATGGCCAAATCAGGATAACTACATTGTTTTACACAGTATGTTGACAAACACATTTCAGGTTTAGAAACCCAACAAAATTATTTTAGTTCAGAAAAGCCTGACATGTGACTGGACATTCAGTCCTGCTACACTCATCAATCTACTGGACATGTGACATTTTAGCAGGACATTGCCAGTGTCCTGCATGTTTTCGCAAAGACTGCTTGAAGTAATAATGGATCATTGTTGAACCCTAATAACAAGCATTGCTTGAAGGCGACTTGCCATGAAAGGGTCAACTAATGGTAAACACATAGGGCGTCACCAAGAAGAAGCCGCTTGTAAACCAGCCATAAACCATTGTGTTTGCGGTGGGCTCAGCAACAACACGTTTACATTTGTCCCAAGAGCTATTCTAGTACAAAATGACACTTGTAAACATCCCTTTGACCTTGAACTTGAACCATTGCTGTGTTTGCAAACAGGAACCAGAACCGGAACCAGAATGTATGATGGGAGAACTCCTATCATACATTATGGTCACCATATATTCTAGACCATATAGCATGAGACATTGGCGGATCCAGAGGGGGGGGGGGCTGACGGGCCTTGCCCCCCCCCTCCCCCCCCCCCCAAAAAAAAAGGGTGAGAAGAAGAGGAGAAAAGAGTGGGAAAAGAGAGAAGGGGACCATATAGACACAGACCTGAGTCTTAAAATATTATGTCCCAAAATGTGTGAGAAGGCACTATTTGAAGTCTAGACCATCAGTATTTTCTTGGGGTGGGGGGCATGCCCCCAAAGCCCTCTAGTATGGCCGCTGCGCTTTGCTCGCGCTGCATGCGGGAACAGACAGTCACTCCATGGTTGGCCAGGTTTGCCCCCCCCTCTGGAAAATCCTGGATCCGCCAGAGATGCACTCTGGATGAACTGGAATTGAGGAATGGTTAACAATTAACAAGGCCTATACAGATAATATGCATGGTCCTGTTTCTTTGTAGAAAATATGAAAGACGATATGTTTTCTCTCAACGTATTATATTGTTTACCCAATTGGCAAGCCATACATGCTACCGACGAACAAGTCCAAATCAAAGGCCACCCCTAGTGGGAGCCCACATCACTAGATTTTATGACATCACGACCCTCATCCTCCATTTGCCAAACCACTCAGATAAAAATCCCCGTCACTTCCACGTCTCTCACTAACTTCCGGTTCAGCAGACGACTTTCAGCTGATGGGCGATATTGGGTGAGTTCCTGCCAGTTCCCACCCCACTCTCCCAGCACAGTCTCAGATAAGATTCGGGTACCAGGAACTCTTTTGTGGAAGAATGGAGGAAAATAGTACTATTGGGGGCTATTCGCTAATTTGCACAGAACACCATTATTGCCATTCTGTGCTGCGCCATTTACAAATAGCGCAAGATCGGTGCTGCGCAGAATGCCAATCTGCGCGGGATATGAATCTCAGGGAACATGTGAGTAGCTGTTAATTTGTAAGTCGTTGAATCAATACAACCAGAATTTGCAGAAATACAAGTGTTATACCATAAATATTGTGTGCAACCACCTATCAAAAGTGTCAAGGTCCAATCAATTTCAGTCAAAAATAAACTAACTTGATTTTATTTTAGCAGCTATATGTAACCAACAGTACTACGTGTAGACCTACTTTCCCAAATGATAACAACCGCTATTCATATCAGGCACTGCCATAACAGTGAGATATGGCTGAGCCACATATAATCAGCTCTAAGCTATGACCAGGAAATGACCCTGCAAGGACTAATGAAGCAGGGGCCATTTCTCTCCATGCCTCCCTCCACATTACCCCAACCCCTCCCACCTCCCAAGGTGTGAATGCTAAAGGGAGGTTCATTTTTGGGGTTGTCTTACCCCTCTGCTTGTTATGTAATCCCATTGAATACACCTCCCTCTAGGCCTTGCTGGTGTGTTAGTTAAGAATACACATACAAATCTAATCTAAAATTCAGTTTTCTCAGCTGCTATACTTCTGGTACCAAAGTTCCCCCGGATTTTACTAGATTATATTGTGGTTCTACTGAGGGGGTGCTTTTTTTCTGTCACAAATTTGGCAGACCAGTCACATTTGCATTCTTCTGAGAAAAGAGAGCTACTCTCTACCATGTCTGGTGCAAGTATTTAGTATACTACTTAGAAAAGTCTTTGGGAGATACATATAATTACACATACATATAGTTCTCCTTCCATTTATGATGATTTCACAATTGAAAAGTGAAGGCAAATATCTGAAATATCCATTACAAAAAGGCACTTACTATGATTTAAGAGCAGGGTCATTTTCCACAATGGCTTCATAAGCCAGGGTGAAAATTACTACAGGTTCAAAAGTCGCTGGCATGGTCATTTTAAAGAGTTGCCAGCACCTGATAATAACGGTAACTAATTGGTGTACAGGTATACTAAATGATGTACATCATGTGGAAGCACCAACACATTAAAACCTCTCACAAGTCAAGCCTGATGTACGCATGAATTGTATATTGCTATTTTGTAATAAGATGTATATACACTGTTGTGATGATTATCCATGTCTTATGTGAATAAAAGATGTTAACTGTATCTACTTGAGTTCATGGTTCTATTTCCACATGTCAAAGACTTGACAACGTGTAGACCTACTTTCCGACCCACGGCAAACACAGCAGTATCCCCACATCAAGAATAGTTCTCATTATGCTCAATTTTTGGCATCAAAACAGGGTCAATACTTTGGTAATCTTTAAGCATCTGTTCTTTATATCTTCCTTTAAATATTTGACTCAATTGATAGTTGTAAAAATGTATATTTCAAAAGCATGGCGTAGGTAAGTTCTTAAGGTGATCAGCTGCATTTTGGCAGAGAAGGAGGTAGTCCCAGTGCAAAAGGATGGTAAAACTCTGCTGGGAGATTGCTGCCACCCCCATTGGGGCTTGTGACTGCGGGACTGTGGTGGCTATTGACCTGGACATATTGGCAGTTTGTTACCATGGACACCAGGACAGAATGTCAATGGTGGCCGTAGGGTCACATGGACATGACCGAACGACATTCAGGGAAGCTAGGGAGTGATCATTTATCATCAACAGGGGGGTGGTGGGTTGGGGGCGTGGCCAAAATATTTGGACCCCTTGACCGGGGGCGGGGGTGAAAAAGATTTGGACCCCTCTTGGAAGGAGGGCGGCAAAAAATTTAACCTGTTTTGAGTCGGGGGAGGGTGTAAAAACTTCCGCATGCTCTGCGCGGAAAGCCACCACCTCCCCCCCCCCCCCGTTCTTAAAAAATGATCACTCCCTTAACATGGCAGTACGTGGGATGTAATTAATATCTTGAAATAAGATTGATGGTATCAGAGCCAATATATAGATAAGCCTTAGTGACATACTGAAGTCCAGCCCAAGGGTGCTTAGATATATAATAAAGCATCATTAAGTACATCATAATTACCAGCAGTTTCAACTACATGTATTTAATGACCCAGAAATCTTATTTACATTTAGCAGATTCTCTCATTCGCACTACTTCCTCTATACCAAACGCAGCAGATCATCTTGAAACCTTTACCTACATCATGCTTTTTTCCTCTTTTTTTTTTAATATAACATCATCAGCTTTTATTACTGATGCTTTTCCTTTCGTTATTGTCACAGGCATAAAGCAGGGGTATTATGAGCAGGACAACATTAGTTATTACATATGTTACAATCTGATAATACTGTTTGTAGAGGCCCATTTAATGCGCTCTTAAGGGAGCTCGTTGCTTCATTGCATTGTCTTTGTGAGGTCGGCATTTATGTACATTCTAAGATTTTTACAACTCTGAATTAATTCAAATATTTAAAGGAAAGTAAACAAATGTTGAAAATTGTAAAACTATTGATCACGTTTTGATGTCCAAAATTGACTATTCCTCAGAGCTATTTTTGACATTGCCGTGTGTGATGGGGATAAGAGAACCGACAAGTAGTACCGTTTTTGCCCCCTTTTCCATACGAGAGTTCCTCGACGTTTTTGGATAGTCTTGTTTGAAACGGTGTTGGGAGAGTGTGTAAGTATAGCGCATGAAAGCAAGACCAGGGAAAGTGACCAATATGCAGATAATCTAAAAGCCCCGGCCCTTTGTCTGTAGTGGCTATCCCAGGTCAGTCGTATGGATATTGGTCAGAATGCCACACAGATTTTTTTAAATCACTAGGGAAAAACAAAATTATGTGATTATAAGGCCTCGCCCAAAAGGATTTAGCCTTAGAATGGGATGACTATGGGGGTTGGTCACTAGTGACTATATCTAATAGTATTAGCTAACCATATTTGGTCGTATAGGGAGCCAAAAAATGACCAACTATAATACAATCATGTTATATGTCGTTGGAAAGAGAAAGTTGCTAGGAAATCAGCTATTCAAGTTTGGTATTGATATTGATGAGCCCTCGAAACCGATGATATTCTCCTTAAGAAAAGTTAAGTAATTATTCCGGGCCCACATATTTACGTATGGGCCCGGGTGGCCAATAGCTGAAAATGTTGGTGTCTGTCCCTGATATTTACATGATTCCCACTGCAGACACAATAGCTCATTTCCATTCATGCACACATTAGTACATTGAATCCCATACAGGTGGCAGCATATCTCAGATGGTGGCCTGTGGATGCGTTTTCTCAGACATGAGCCCAGACAGTTGGCTGAGGGGAATTCCCTCCCATCAAACTGGTATCTGTCAGAAATATATAAACTGGGCCTAACACTACCATGAAAACCACCCATTATTTTGGAACCCAGAGTTTCATAAAGAAAAATTATCCCTTTTTAAAAGACTTCTAAGGTTATTTGATATGAATGGTCCCTTATTCTAAGATACACTGACAGTCGAAATACATGAACAAATTACCACTATTTTGCTTTTTTACACCTCCTACATTTTGTAGCATGACTCGTCTGAATTGCATCATTATCATATAAAACTGACACGTTTCCCGTAATTTTTGTTTAGCATTTACGTGGATGACAGCTTGGTGGATTGTGATAGGATCCTTTAATTGTGTAGAACACATCCTTTGGACATATGAGGAAGGAGATCATAGGGCACTTAAGTCTCTCAATGAAATCTTGTCTTAATTTTTTCGCTCGTTCTAACTACAAATACCCACATCTAAGTAAGCCTAGATAGGTCCCAGATCTGAAAGTGTATAGCCCAACTCTCCATATTAGAAGAGATGTATGGAGACAAAACTTTTCGCGTATCCTTCAGGCTTGCGGGCGATAATAGGGGGAGCCCACAAGTGTAGAAGGAAGTATAGGAAATAAGGTGTATTTCAGGTGACCCAACCCTACCTAGCAAAACAGGGCTGACCTTAGAAATTTTTATCCAACTTTTTATCCAACTCCAGCTGTCATCGGTGCTGAAGCAAACGAGTCAGTTTCTGGGTACTTTTCAGGCCAAAGTTTAAAAAAAGATGTTCAGACCATCTAACCTGAAACACACCTTTTACCAATTTTGGTCTTGAGATATTATTAGTTGAAGATGTCTATATATATTAACATATTTTTGACAAACATTGATAGATAACACTCTAAATTTCTATTAGTCACATTTAAATTCTAATCAACAGAACAACAGGGGAAATTATTTTTTTTCAAACAATAATAAACTTTATTCACCAGATTTAGTGTTCTTGTGACATGAATGTTTCCTATGCGTTGCCTTGGCTGATAACATCATAGGATGTGAAGATCAATTAAGAAAATATGATAGGACTCAATTGAAAAAACATCATGTGTTGCTGCCTATTCTGAGGTCAAGGGCTAGTGGGCATGCCCTAAAAGCCTCATACGCAAGTCAGACCGCCGCTGCTGCTCATAAGTTCAGGACAAAGTTAAAGTTAAGCTTACTTAAACAGTACTAAAGTTGGCATAATTGTTAGGTTCATTGCATATTCCCAAAGTCTAGGTCGGGCTAATACACGCATTAGACCTATATATGCAAGCTTTTAAGGGAAAGAATTCTGACCCATCGAAGGAGGGAAGAGGAATTTTGACCCCTCCTAAGCGTGAGTGGCTGGAAAAAGTTTTGCACAATAATCCACAAGCCCCCATTGTTGTTAAATAATGACCATTCCCCAATACTACCAATGACAATATGCTATTCATTGTTACACACAATAAGGCCACTTGAAAAAATAAAATGTGATGTGTTTTCACTTAACCAGTCGTATCTCGCACCTCCTAGGCCAGAGATAATGAGGCCAAAAGGCTAAAAAAAAATATCTTTTTTAATTATGTTTTTTGGAAAATTTAATTGATTAATATCTCCACTGCAATACTGTGGAAGAAAAAATGGTCAAAATCTCCCAAATTCGTCACATTTTATTATGATAGTCGCTTATAGCTGTTATAATTTTGTTCAAAATTTATCGGAAAATTCTTTAATAAACCCCACAATAGATTTTTTTGCCATGAATTTATATTATTTATTTAAACATATCAAAATAGCCATACCTGTTTACTCTGATTTGATACCAAGCTTATTGTGTTTATACCTTCTAGATTGCAACTGGCGACAAATGCACAGTGGATATGTCATGGTGTCTTTCAGTAAATGTGGAGAAAAAGCCCCCCTTTTAGGCTTGTATATCTGACAATCAGTTTTGACCAATTTTGATTTTTTTTTAAAATCACTAAAAATCAGGAAATAATGGTATCCTGATGAAATTAAAAGTGAAATCAAGCTTTTGATCTGCTCTCCATGAATTTAGCGAAATC
This sequence comes from Harmothoe impar, assembly GCA_947462335.1. Classification (NCBI taxonomy): domain Eukaryota; kingdom Metazoa; phylum Annelida; class Polychaeta; order Phyllodocida; family Polynoidae; genus Harmothoe; species Harmothoe impar. The sequence goes on along the minus strand of OX381709.1, from coordinate 9,831,664 downwards.
CTGAAATCCATTTTTGCGAGATATGACTGGCTAGGTGAAAACACATCACAAATGGTTTCTCATTACTGCACACATTTGTTTGCTAATTTTTGATGAAAAACATGATAAAAATGGACAAATATTGGCATATTTGGTATCATATCAAAGCTTATACTGAAAGTAATGCAATAAGACAGAGATAGTGTACAATTTCCCCACTTTTAAAGGTCAATCAATTCTTAACTTATCAAATGTGAATTTTGGTCACCAAAACATATATTC